>OU015500.1:156977936-157172936 GCA_907164885.2 Dolomedes plantarius
AACAAGTTGTAGATTTTATGAGTGTTTCTATTATCTTAAAATTTATTCTCCCGTTTCTGTTAAACTAAAAAATTTAAGTTTTGCAGAATTAATTTTAAATATACTATCTATGAGTTTCGCCTATTCCGTTTATCATTTTTTATATTTTTTAAAATCAATATTTTAATTTACATTTCCCATTTGTGTCAAAATTCTAAAAAAATTTATTTATTTAAGTTATTTAAATACCCATAAAAAATGAACCAGTTAAGAAAATTATGACCCATTTTTCCCGAACATATATAATCCGGGTACTTAATATTTCTTACTAGTAATGTAAGATAGAAAATAATAATTCCTAGATAAATTCCGACTGATAAAATATAAAAAAAATTTGACATGGGGACACTCATTCTGGGTCTGCAATATATATATACAGGGTGTAACGAAATTCTTGGGCAAAACTTTAAGGGGTGATAGTACACATCAAGACAAACAATATTATATAAGAAACTTAGGGCCCCAAACGTCTTCCAAAGGAGATAGACGCCATTAAAGTTTAGGGTCCGAAATTTCAAATGATTATAAAAAAACGGAAAAATGGGTCAATTCGTTAGCGGTTTTAGCTAAAATTATTCTTTTTGTCAGTTTTTTCTTGAAAAATAAATTTGAAGATAAAGTTAAAAAAAATGTCGATAGAGGGCGCTTTAGACTTTGGAGTAACGAACAACTATTTTTTACCGTTATTTTTTTTATCACATTAAATGCTTTCAAAAGCTTAGCCTTAAACTTAAATTTTGAGCTCAAAATCTGATTCGTTGGGGGTGGTTAAGTAGCGCAAACGGAATTGTGTTCAGGAGTTGAATTTTGAAACTCCCTCCCACCTGAACAGAGTTCCGTTATTCCCGATCTTGGTGTCATAGGTCTTTGTGTCGTAGACCCGGCAGCAACTGCCACCTCCTAGACGTAAAATAAACTAGAGAGGGATGACAAAATAAAAAAAAAATTATTCATAATACTAGACATGAGCAATTTCTCCTCTCGAAATAAAAAAAAAAATTATGTACGCACGTCGTGCGTATGAATGAAGGTTGAATGAATGATGACACGTAGAAAATGGTACACGCATGATTTTCTTGTGGAATCACAAAAACTGCTCGAAAGAGCGCCCACCACTAAGGATGCAGGCCTCACACCGCCGGCGGAGGGACTTTCGAACATTAGCAAATACCCTGGGCATCTCCCGGATATCGCCTGCTACGACGGCAATTCTTGCAACCAGTTCCTCGTTGGAGTCGACAGCACTTGCGCAAACAAGACTCTTCATATGGCCCCAGAGGAAGAAGTCTAGACAGGAGAGGTCAGGCGAGCGTGCCGGCCAATTTACCGGACCACCCCGTCCAATCCATCGCCCTGGATATGCTGTATCCAATGCACTTCTCACATTTGCGCTGAAATGTGCAGGCGCTCCATCATGTTGGAACCAAATTCGAGCCTTTATGTTGCTGGAACACTTTGCAGCAGAACTGGAAGCACCTCTTGTAGGAATACCAGATACGTTCCGCCGTCCAGGCGCTTTGGCAGAAGATATGGCCCGATCAAATGATCGTCTGTTATGAATAACTTTTTTTTAATTTTTTGTCATCCCACTCTCGTTTATTTTACGTTTAGTGGGTAATAGTTGCTGCCTGGTCTACGACCGAGCATCCAAAATCGTGAATAACAACTGCGTACAGGGGAGGAGGGGGTTTCAAATTTCACCTCCTGAACACTGTTGAGTTTTCGCGACATAACCACCCCCAACGATTCAGATTTTGAGCTCAAAATTTAAGTTTAAGGCTAAGCTTTTGAAAGCATTTAATCTGATACAAAAAATAACAGTAAAAAATAGTTGTTTGTTACTCCAAAGTCTAAAGCGCCCTCTATCGGCATTTTTTAAACTTTATCTTTAAAATTTATTTTCCAGAAAATCTTGACATAAAGAATAATTTAAGCGAAAACAGCAAACGAATCGACAAATTTTCCCGTTTTTTATGATCATTTGAAATTTTGGACCCTAAACTTTAATGGCGTCTATCTCCTTTGGAAGACGTTTGGGACCCTAAGTTTCCTATATAATATTGTTTGTCTTGATGTGTACTATCACCCCTTAAAGTTTTGCCCAAGAGTTTCGTTACACCCTGTATATATATATAAAGAGAGAGATAATTGTTTATTTGATTTGATACACAATGCTGAACAGAAGTACATTAAAAATTTCACAATTGCTTGGGCACTTGGAAAAACTGTTTTAATATAGTAATTGAAGAAAAGAGTATATTTATCAAAAACAACAAAACATTCAGGAAAACGACAAATAGAGACCTTCGTTTCTCCTCAGTACATGTGTAAGGAACTATTCCACTATGTTTCGTCGTTGTTAGTAGAGTCGACAGGAAGGTGTTTTGAGCAAGGAAAATTTGAATTTTAATAAAGAAGTACAGGAATAATCTCATGGATGTGTAATATATCCAAGAATTCCAATAACTTCCCTTTTATAACTTGTATTTTTAATAAATAAAAATGATCTTAGTGTGACAAATTTCTGGACTTGAAAAGACAAAATAAAATCATAACTGAGAAAATGCCTGACTATTTGAGAACTAAATGTTGGCAAACGAAGATTGGTGTTTTAATAAAATTATTATAAGAAGGTTTAGGTTTATGGATTTTTTTTCTTTTTTCATATGCCGTCTTTTCGGATTTTATTTCTTTATTTTTAACATTACAAAAGAGTAGAAATAAAGCAAGAATCCAAATTTATTGATTTATATATATATATATATATATATATATATATATATATATATATATATATATATATATATATATATATATATATATATATATATATATATATATATATATATATATATATATATGAGCAATTCCACATAACATGGGAACTGCAGCATCAAAAAAAATTTTTTTTTAAACTACTCAGCTTTGATTTTTATGTGCTGTATATTTATTGAAGTTCACAAATTAGAATCTGGCAATAACTGGTTAACCATTTTCTGCCATGTGAAGACATGTTCTGAAGAGCATTATGTTCTGGTGAATTTTTCTCAGCTTTGAATAGATTTAAAAGTATGTATTTTACTAAGTTTTAGAATGTTTTACACAAATAATTATATTTCTTTAAAGATTTATCCTATAAGACAAATATAAAAGCATTATTTCAGAATTAGCATTTAAAATAAATGAGAGAGGTTAATTTTTATATAGATCAAATTCTTTGTAACGTGAGTCACAAAAAGTTCATTTTTTTAATATTTATAACTTTTTATAGTTGTAAATTATAAAATTTTTGCTTTTTCTCCTACTTATTTGTATTACTAAAAAGAATTGATAAGCCAATTTCATTTCAAAAAATATTTTATTTGGAAATAAAAACATTTTATTTTGTAACGCGAGTCACATGTAATGTGAGTCACGGCTAGTATTGCATGATAACAGAGTTCTTAATGGCATTTAATGTATCATAATGTTATTTTGGGGGTAAATGGGGGGATTTTATATCTATACACATCCATATGATTAATTAATGCCACTAAATTTAATTAAATATTGTAATTTTATTGTAGTTTTTCTAGTAAACATACACGCGTTTAAAAAATTACTTCCACTTGTAATTCTAAAGTTAAATTTTTTAATAGGAAGTTTTTAAACTATGTCACCAACATCAGCAGCAGAGCGACAGAAAAAGTGTAGGAAAAAATTAAAGCAAGAAGGGAAGTACGATGAATATAAACACCGTCTCCAGATGAAGGAATATAGAAAAAGGAAAGCTGTAAATGTAAAGATGTTGTCTCAAACAATTCGAGATGAATTGAAAAATGAAGAAAGGGATTTTTTAAGAAAAGGAGTTGCTAAATTCCAACTTCTTAAAAAAGAAAAGCAATCAAGTGAAAAAATTATAGAATCACCTCAACAAATGTATAAAAATGAAAGCGCACTAGGTAAAGCATTGGCCAAAGCAAAGCGAGGTTTGCCCAATTCACCTCGTCGTAAATAAGTAGTTGTAAGAAAGTTATTTAGCAGGGATTGCAATATGGATATGGATAAAAGTTTTCAGTGTCCAAAGAATGCATCACAAGGAAATCCCTTATCAAGACACTCTAAATAAAATTCAAGAATTTTATGAAAGGGATGATATTAGCAGAGTAGCACCTGGTAGAAAAGATATAGTTACAATATGGGAAAATGGAAAAAAAATTAAAAAGGAAGCTCGACATCTTGTTTACTCCTTAAGAGAAGTATTTGAGCTGTTCAAAACTGATAATTCATCAGAGGTAGTTGGGAAAAGTAAATTCTCATCATTGCGTCCCAAACATGTTCTCTTAAGCAACCAACTACCTCACAATGTTTGCTTATGTCTGTATCATGAGAATTTTATCAATGCTATTAATGCATTGCATCAGTATAATGAAGAGGTTCCTAGTTACTCATATTCTTTTCCTGGATTAATAATTTGCAAGCCTCCTTCTCGAAATTGTTGGATTAATGAATGTAAAACTTGTAATAATGCTCAAGGTTTTCAGAAAGTATATCCCATACCAGATTATGTTGAAGCTGGGGTTAAATGGATATACCGGAAGAAAGATCTAAGTCATAATCCACTGTTGAACATAGAACGTATCGCATCATATTCCGACTTACACTGTTATGTAGCAGATCTTGTTCCACAATTTTTGGAACACTGCTACATTAAACGACAACAAGCCACCTCCTATAAAAATATACATCGACTTGTACTGTCAGACGAATATCCCAAAGATTTATGTGTGATACAAATAGATTTCTCTGAAAATTATACTTGTTCCTTTCAAGATGAAATCCAAAGTGCACATTGGCAGAAAAATCAAGTAAGTATTTTTACTGCAGCTCTCTATTATTATGGATCCATTCATCCTCTAGCATTTGTATCAGACTTCCTGAACCATGCAAAAGAAGCAGTAACATGCTACATTTCATATTTATTAGATACTATTCCAAATAATGTAAAACAAGTAGAGATATGGTCAGATGGTCCTTCATCACAATTTAAGAACAGATTTGTTGCTGCATCAATAAATGTTTTGGAGGAAAAATATTTCTAATAATTTTTGGAGGAAAAATATGATATGGAACTATTTTGCAACATCCCATGGAAAGGGTCCTGTTGATGGGATTGGTGGAAGTCTGAAAAGACAAGTATTTAATCAAGTGAAAAAAAGTAAATGCTTAGTAGTTAAAGCGACAGATTTTGTTGAAGCTGCTCAAATGGCTGGAACTAACATTAATATCCAGGAAATTACCGAAGATAATATCAAAGAAAGAAATGTAACACTTAATATTCAACAGGTTTGGGACAATTCACCATTAGTAAAAGGTATCAAACAATATCACTGTATTAAAGTTGAAAATAAGAAACCTAAAGGATTTTTGATATCTTCTGATAATAAAATAACTCCTCAACCATTATCCGATATTAAATGTGATGATTGGTATGAAATTTAATATGACGGTGTACTGTACCCAGGAAAAATTACCAATTGCATCAATGGAGAATTTGAAATAACTACGATGCACCCAACAGGCAAACACTGGAAATGGCCTAAAAATGAAGATAAAATATTTTATCCTCGATCAAAATTGATTCGGAAATTAAAAGCTCCAATTTCTGTTAATTCAAGAGGGTTTTTTACATTTGCATTGTAATTCTTTCAATAAAACCAATGTACTTCATTTATCCTAATATATATATATATATATATATATATATATATGATGCGCAATTTTTATTGGTTTGATTTACACATTTTTATTTAATTTTCATTAATTTATTGTTAGTTTATTACTTCGCTAAAATATAAAACTACATGCCTGGTAATTAAATTTAGTAAAGTTTCATTGCTAACTCCAAAATAAAATATTTTAAAATCAATATTTCATTAACTTCAAAGACTTAAGTAGGAGATGTAACGTGAGTCACACATAAAATATTGATTAAGATAATTAATTATTATCAGAACAATTTTTTGGGGAGGTATATCACAACTTGGAAGTGTTTATTATTTCACAAAATACTTTTTTTTTACTCTTCTGTGTTGAAAGAGGAGAAATTTTAGGTCTTCATTAACAGACTAAACTTGACTTCCTTTTTTTTGTAACGTGAGTCACAGTGCTAATATATGGTCTGGATACTCTCTGTTCATATTAAATTTTTAAATATTAATATCTCTAGTTTCTTACTGTACCCGAGATGTCTATAAAGAACTTTTTTTTAAATCAAATGTGATATTTCTTTGATATATATAGAATTTACTTTTGCGAAAATGTGTCAAACGGTAACGTGAGTCACATGGAATTGCCCATATATATATATATATATATATATGTGTGTGTGTGTGTGTGTTTGTTTGTTTGTGTTTTTATATCAAATATAATATTTTCGTATTTTCCCAAATTTAGAGATCAGAAGTAGCCAGGTTAAATTAAGAAAAGTAATTAAATATAAATTCCTACATAACTAGATGAGCCAAAAACATAAAAATCTTATATTTGATATGAAAGAAATCTTAACTGGCCTTTTTTCTAACGTCATTATTAAAAATATCCTTCTCCAGTTCTATGAATAATTAATATTTGTAATTTCTCAAAGAGTTTATGAACTAAAATGGTTCAAAACTAAAGTCCGATTTTCGAGTTTTATATTCATTTTCTCGAATAATTCTTGTGAATAAACATTAACATCATTATTAATGCACATACACGCATGATCTTATCTAATTGTTTAGTCTATCCAGTGAGGCAGAGTTCTACTGAATGCAATATCCTAATGAATGTAGCAAAAAAGGATGGATCCATTTAGGATGATATTAATGAAAAATGAAGTACCTGCATTTTAATGAAAAATAAAATTTTAAGATTACACAATTTATAGTAATTTTTCTAATCACAAGTTTTAATAAATATATGCTATTAAGAGTACTTTATCAGTTTTGATTTAAAAAGTAATAAAATTCGAAATTTAGAGAATATTTAGATTCGAAAATACCTGCCAAACATGATTGTTTTTTTTTTCACTCATCAATGGTTTGAAAAAATGGTCTTCATTATTTTTTCTAAATCAATTTAATGCACAAACGAACTCTTTTAAACATGTTATAGACATATCTCGCAAGGAAATTTAGATATCCCCATAATGACGGGGAATCATGAAAAACTCCAAAAATAGATCGAAATATATATAACAATTGGAGTAGAAAGGAGCTAAAATAAAATTTAACGTTAATTAGGTTTCCCATAAACCATGCACCATGAAAATGTTGCGCCTTGTAAATTAAGCCACGTAGATACATGCGTTGTGCGTTATTTTATTTTAAATACTCTGTAGTATGTTTTAACCTAAGAGAACAAAATACAGATTTGTTTTTGTATTTTTTGGAAATTTTGTTCTGCACAGGCACATTATTTAAGAAAATAAAGTGCGTATTTATTTTAAGATATATATATAGTGAAACCTCTCTCCGGCCACCCTTATTTGACGATTACCCCTCTTAACTCGAATATTTTGTTCCGAACCGATTCAAGACTCCATACAGCCAATGTTATGAAAGAAATATTTTTAAGATGGCCACTCCTCAAAACGGCCATTTTTTCGGAAAATATATATTTTTACTATATACATTATATATATACATATATACATATATACCGGGTGGTCATACAAAACTTTGCCGATATATAGACCTCTATCGGCCGTTCCGTTCAACCTATCGAGAAGAGATTTCAGATATAGTTATTCAGAGTTATGAGCTCGGGATTTTGTGAATGGCAACAACATGGCGCTCACTGTTACGGTTATTGGTACAGAAACTCGAATTTTCAAATGGCAACTCCCACTTTTTCCCGTCGCAAAATTCTCAGCGCATGCGAAAACCCTAAAAATCGTTGGAACGGTACGTGTATCACAAAAAAGGATGACTTATGCACGCACAAAAAATAGGTCTGCGAATGGCTAGCAAAATCACGATCAGAGAACTTTTTATCGGTTTTATACGCTGAATATCTAGCAGACGGCTTTCTGTGATTTGTTTCTAGCCTTTGCCATATGCAAATTTCCTCTGTGCGGCCCCTATCGTGTCTTAGTTGTCCTTTCGCAGACCTGTTTTTTGTGCGTGCATAATGCATCCGTTTTTGTGATACACGTATCGTTCCTACGCATTTAGGGTTTTCGCATGCGCTGAGCATTTTGCGACGGAAAAAATTGGGTGTTGCTATTTGAAAATTTCGAGTTTCTATACCTATAACCGTAAACGTGAGAGTCACTGTATTGCCGTTCTTAGAATATCGATCTCTCACCTATGAATAACAATATCTGAAATATCATCTCGATAGGTTGAACGGGAACGGCTGCTAGAGGTCCATACAATGAACCTCTAGCAATCTAGAATGATTCGAATACAATGAACACATTTGTTTGTTTATTGCAGCCAAAACATGACCTTACAGCGCAACGTCCAGCTTTCATCTGGCGAGTGTAGAAATACCTGTCAACGGATTGCCAGAAATTGGCGAGGAAGGTTAGTATTGGCAAAGGACGGAAAGGTTACCATAGAGTGAAAGAACTCTGATTACAGGCGATTAGAGGTGGTTAAAATTTATTATATATATATATATATATATATATATATATATATATATATATGGTAGAAAGTAATGGTTATGTATATAATTTATGTCGTGTAGCAAAAAAAGACCGTAGCACTACAAACCAAGCCAAACGAAACCATTCAATATAATTTATGGGTGATTACTTCTTGTTGATATCTGCAACAGTGTGTAGTCAAATGTATTTAAACACACTATTCGTATATTATTGCAATAGAAAATATTTCATATTGCATCATGTAGTCCACTACGAGATTGAAGGTCTCCTTCTTTTAATAATAAGCAGTCAATGTCTGAATGTGATGTATTATACGTGTATTCTTTATTATTATTATTAGCATTACGTTTTATGAAATTATGTAGCAAAATATATTACAGACTACTTAGTACTCAGTTCAGATTACTTATATTAAAAAAATATTTTTCAATGTGTGTAGTCTATTGTCTAAGTGAACATAACTTATTTGTCAAGCTTTTCAATTATTTTTTAAGTACATACTAGGAAATGTTTCTTGCCTTAAGTAAAGTTTTCTTTATTTAGGTATATGTTGTTTAATTAAACAGGTAATAAAATAGAAAATTGTATAGTGGTACTTTTAAAATTGTTAATTGGAGAAAATACATTCTGACACATTTCTGAGATAATTAGAAATACAAACTCAATTTTAATAAATAATATTAGCATTTAATTTATCTTCTTCTTAATAAAATTAATTTTATCGTTAATTACAATTTGCACAGAAATAACATAATAATTATCTATATACACTAAGAAAGTATTTGAACACATAATATAAACCTATCTACATATATTAATAATTCTGTGCTCTCGCCTGATTAAATATATTTCGAATTATTTTTACTTACCACCACCCTCATTGAAGACTGGTGATTATCTCTCATTGTTTTACTAAACTTAGTCCAAAATAAGACCACCAATTTCGAGATACCTCAGCATAAAAAAGACGACAAGGGCCGAAGAGCGGACAACCCCCAGCTATATCACAGTCGCAGCTTTTTCTTCAAAGGACTCAAAAAGCCGTTAAAACTTCCCAGCACCGAACATCGCAGAGGTCAGAAATGTTCTAGAACAATTAACACCTTTCAGACATATGATTGGTTAAAAAGATGGTTGCTGGGTTGTGCTGTGGAGAAACTATGTCCCCCTAATGACCGAGAGGGTGGCAAGTAATTCTCTCTTCTTGTGCAAATAATTTTGTGTAGCATCTGCACTGTTACAGGTCACATTTAATTGCGTACGGGAAGCACAGTCTCTTCTTCCAGGAAACCCGGTACGAAAAACCACAGGGGTGATTTTCAGCGCATAGACAATTTAAGGTTTTTACAAAATGAAATAAATATACTTATAAATGTGCATGGAACCGAATTAATGTTGTTTCTAAATTATGAAATTAGAAAATAGTATTTTTTCTTTAGAGTTAAAACAGTATAATAATCAAAATAATTACAAAAGTCGTGTTCCCTGTCACAACGTAAAAATATTTCACATCCTTTAAGGGAACATATGTGGGGCAAGTAAACATACGAAGTAAAATATTTATAATTTGACTTTTGATTTCAAAAAATGTAGAAAGGGATACATTGAGATATGCCTTTTTGTCCCTTTACTTGACTCCATCTTGACCATTCAGAGTTTATCCCACGTAATCATTTTGTTTGGAAGAAAACAAACACATTTTTATATAGAGTACATAAACCAAGGCTTATGTAATCAATTTTGGCTACACTATCTAGAATTCCTCTCATCGTATTTTTTAGCAGTGTTTTTTCACTGTTATGAGTTATCGGAAAAACGTCAATAAATTTAATTTTCCCACTGTTAAATAACAACTTCTAAGCTATTAAAATTTTGCAGTGAAACTTCAACTCTTGAGTCAAGTCTCAATTTTTATTAAGGCTTAAAATATTATTCGTTGTCTACCAGATTCTAATAATCATAGTTGTTTTAATAAAAGGCATGTCACTGATACACAGTTTTTAGGTTTGTTAAAATTATGAGGAAGGGATTATTACGTTATGCGTAAATTCCTTAAGAAAATAATGTCTCTATCGATTTTCGGAACGAAGTTTTTTTACGCGGCTTACAGTAGAGTGAACTAGCAGGAATCGTCATGTAGCGAAAATGCGTTATGCCCCCTTCATAAGAACTTTTTCTCAAGGACTTTTTTCTCAAGGACGACCTCTGCAGTCCTGCGGAGCATCGGACAGCAGAGGTTCCCGGTTCAAATCCCCGCACAAGCGCTACCGGCAATTTTAAAACGCTTCCATGCACACGCACACTGTATAAAATTTGATACAGTTATTTTTCCCCTTTATATTTAAAGTATATAAGTTATTTTTCCCCTAAGTTACAGATATAAGTTTTTTTCCCCTTTATATTCAAAAGCAATATTTTTTATCCACTTGTGCACCTTGTATTAATTTTGAAACATCATAGCAAAGTAACATCACTGTTAGTTACATTTTCAAAGTACAGATGACAGCAGGAATACAACTGCGATCTCAGTAAAAGATAGCAGTTCAATTCATATCAGCCTGCCTTAGTATTTGCTATATTTTCAGTATTTTAAAGTCAGTTTACATTTTTGAAAGTTTTATAAATATATTTTAGAGGTACGTAGCTATTATAATTATTAATAAAATACTTCTTTAATATTTTATAAAAAATTCAAATATGATTTCAATTTTATGTACCAAAAATGATACATGGTGTGCTTACGCCACTTTTTAAGGAAATGGCAGGAAGAAAGTTTTTAACACAGAGAGAAATTGAGGAACTTATGAACAGATAGTGGAGTGATCATAGTGAAGATGGATCTGATCGGAAAGCGATGGCAGCATAGGTGATCCTAATTATAAACCAAACAAAGTTTGTGATGAAATTTTTTTATGGTAATAATAATTCGGACGCAGTTGTACTCGCTTGGTTATCATTACTTGATAATAGCGATGTTCTTGATCTGCCTAAAGGTGGGAACATGCCAAAAACTAATAGAAATAATACAGGGAGAACAAAGCCTGCAATCAACTGGAAGAAAACTAATTTACTTCTAAATGATGATCAAATTTTATTCCGAGGTGACGAGAATCTCGCTCCTGAAATTATGAATTTAAACACACCTCTAAGTTTTTTTAATTATCTTTTTACAAAAGATTTGATTGAGCATATAGTTATAGAAACAAATTTATTCAGTGTGCAAAAAAACCCAGAAAAGTGTGTCAATGTAACGAATTTAGAAATTAAACAATACATTGGTATTTGTATAATGATGTCTATTGTACATGTACCAAACACTAGGGCATATTGGTCACCTGCCATAGGCAATGATGTAATAAAAGAATGCACGTCATTAAAATGCTTAGAAAAGATAAGAGAATTTCTACATTTTAATGACAACAGTAAACAGCCACCACATGATGACCCTCAGCATGATCGTTTATATAAACTTCGACCAGTTGTAAATACTTTACTTGAAGGATTTTATACCGTCCCTATTGAATCGCGTCTTTCTGTTTAAACTTATTTGTTGTTTGTTATTGTTTTAATTCACACGGGATTTATATTGTCTCATTAATTTATTTTTGTTGGTGATTAAATAATAAAATTAATCCGATTGAAAATTATGCTAGGTAACATCTAAATCAAAATAATTAATGTATATATTAAAATTTTTAATTTCAATAAAATAGAGAGAGAGAGAGAGAGAGAGAGAGAGAGTTGGTTGGTTGGTGGAATGAATAAAAGAGGGCTGCGAATTTTGGCGTGTCAAAAATACACTAATATAATCAATAGAAATCTACATATTAAATCACGTTTAGAGTTGAAAAAATAACGTAAGGAACTTCGTTCCTGACGGGGGTGCTCCGACCGCACAAATTTTTTTAAAAATTTGGAACATTATGAGTTGTCTTGAATTAAAATATTTTATTTTCTAAAAATAAAATTCTTCATTGTACTATAATTTTTGATAGAAAATACTTATTTCAATCTTTTTTTTCCATTTGAAATAAGAAATTAAAACATACAGTTTTCAAAAATATTTAAAACTTTTCGAGTTATATTTTTTATCGTACAAAAAAGAAAGATCTATTAGAATATTCTAAAAAAAATACTTAAATCTTGGCAGAATAGTTAAGTTAACTTCAGCAGTACACTTTAAATACAAAAACTCTAATTTTTAAGCAAACAACTTTTTTAATGTAAAAAACTTAACAAAATGTTTTAAAAATAGTTTGAAAACATAATTTTATTTGCTTTAGAAAAAAAAATAACTCATTACAAATTCATTAAAATTTGAAAAAAAAAATTCATTTACTAACGTCAGAATGTGCTAACTAAAAACTTATTTGTAGTTAAGCTTTTTCTAAGACAGATTTATGGACAGGCGGGGCCTGAAAAATGGTTTGTGTTACTTAAGCAATTTCTTTTTATTTATCAATACCATTTTTTAAATTTTTAATTAGGTACATGCCTAATATTTTCTTTTTAAATTATGTCTCTTCCTCAAAGTAATGTAGAAAGTAGCACTTATTTTTGGTTATTATATAAAATAAATATTTATACCAATAAATGAAAGTGATGAGAGATAAAAAAAGACCAATTCTTAAAGGTTTCAGGGAGTCATAAACTACCTTGTAACACTATGAAAGTGATTTTGTTTGGCTTATGATAAATTGCTACATACTAAATACAATGGCTTAAAAATATTCAGCCATCTAATACATGCTTCGACACCAATTATTTTGCTGTACAAGCATTTTTAACGTACCCTTAATTATATATGCATGTTTATTACACCGCAATTTTCATATTTTTTACGGTGTGTTACTATGGCTTTCGAAGATAAATGTAAAAATAAATTTTGGAATCAAATAACCTAAAATCTCTTTTTTATCTCTTTTTTATATTCTGATTCCAGGACGCGATACCTCTTCATAAACAAATTTAAATGGCCAACAAAACTTAAATTAAATTTAAGGATAAAAGACAAAACTTAATTTAAATTTAATGATTCAACTTTTTAATTAAAAATATGTAAATAATCTTGTAAATCCATTTGCTTCCTTGCAGATATTGCCACATTCCGAAGGTAAGTGCAAGTAGCAGTGCGGCCAAATGGTTAAAGCACTGGACTGCTGCACGACAGGTTGTCGGTTCGACGCCAATCAGTAATTTCTGGTTTCACTTTCCTTCTAATTTACGTAACTTTCTCGAAATTTTGAGAAAGTTCATGTTTATGTTAATTTAAGTTATGTTTATATGTTATACAAATTTAAATTATTTCTAGAAAGTCTCTTGACTTCTCTCAGGCTGAGAGCAGTTCATTAATGTGATTCCTTTCTGCTCGCATCCTGGTTATAAACTTATTTGACCGTGACAGCGTGTTGGTTTATTCGGTATATTTCCCACTTCTACGTGACTATATTGAAACTAAAGTGCCAAATGCATTTTTTACTAAATGTAAAGAATCGAAATCTTTACTTACACACACGTGAAAAAAATTTAAAGAAATCCTAAATTTGTAAATCAGAAGTCCAAAGATTTGACAGAGAAATCCGATTAATGCCATTATGCGTCATTAGGATAAATTAGGCTTAGAAAATTAGAAAATGTAAGTGCATATTGCAGATATTTTTCGGTTAAATACAGATATAGTTATTTAAGCTGTAGTCTAATGAAGCTTAAGAGTTATTTATTTTAACATCACTTTACCTTTCTATATCAAACACCCCTTCGACAAATGATTATAAAGTAAACTGTATATTCACATAAATTAAAGGAATTTTTTTTGGCATAATGTTGTGTGGGAGCGTTGTTATTATCTTTTCCTGGATAAAGGTATAAACGAACAAGGACCTACTTACTCTAAACAGACTCTCATCCGCTACAAATTTCTATGCTTTTTGCAAGATTCCGACCCACAAAAGGTGGGTAGGAATGCAATGCAGGAAGACTAAGATATTTTCTGTATATATCGGAAATCACAATTTTTTAATGTTAGGGAGAATATAATGTAATAGATATCGATATTGTTGTTAGAAACGATAGTACACATTTCCTTTTTTTTCTTCCTGTATTGAGTATATAAAACATCAAAGCATTTGTTACTTTTTCAGCTATCGTCTGATGGAAACTAGTTTCTTGGTAAATGATTTTATTTTTAAATTTTCTTTTTTAACTTATATAAAGAAACTTTCTTCAATGCATTTTTCTAAGCTATAAATTCTAAGAAATTATAAATATGGATAAAAGCTTCTAAAGTTTTGGGGAATGAATATAAGAAAATACTTCGTATTTCAACATAATTACCTTTCAATTTGAGACAAACGTGTATAGATTCTGCGAAATTCCTGTATCACTTTATTTCAATTTGATTTTGTAATGTAATAATAATTATTCCACAGAGGAGGTTTTCTTAATATTAAGGAACATGTCCTGTTTATCATAACCCAACTCTGAAGTTTAGGATGGGCGATGTTAAGGCTTCGTTCTGTTTGACAAATTGCTTAGAAATGCCAGTTATGCATGAAAACAATGAATTTGCGGATGGCCAGAAGGCAACGACAAATGCATGGCGTTAACACTGAGGAATTGATAAAATACTTATTGAATGCAATTTTAGCTGATTTTTATTTATTCAACACTTTATTCTGTTATAATCTATATATATAAAACAGTTCATTGACTGACTGACTAACGGAACAAACCACTAAACCTAAAGGGCTGAAATTTTGCATGCCGATTCTTCTTATA
Source organism: Dolomedes plantarius (assembly GCA_907164885.2). Classification (NCBI taxonomy): domain Eukaryota; kingdom Metazoa; phylum Arthropoda; class Arachnida; order Araneae; family Dolomedidae; genus Dolomedes; species Dolomedes plantarius. The sequence continues at coordinate 156,993,388 of OU015500.1, forward strand.
GTGTAGGGGTGCACTAAGAAAGATTTTTGAAAAATTCTTCTTATATTGTTTAAAATTAAATTTCTAAGCATTTTTTGTAACTGTTTTTTAAGTTTGCATTTAAAATAATAATCTGAGAGTTATAAAATTTATATCGCGCGAAAGATCATAATAATTCTTTTAAAATGAAATCTTTTCCGAATCTTTAAATCCATTTTCTGATTTTTGGTTAATCTTTAAAGATTAATTTTTAGAATTTAATTTATTAAATTCTGATCACGTGGTTTATTTTCTTTTTGTGATACTTTGAATTAATTTTGCGTCTCGTGCATAACAACAAAATAAATTGACAAAAATAATATTGAAATAGAGTAAAAGATAAAATTTGACCACTAGACTAATTGAGATGGTATTTCTTTAAAAATTTAATTCAAAATAGTATGTTTTATAGAAATTAAACATAAAAATTAATTGCATACATTGACCATTGCATTTAATTTGAATATTTTCTTCTATATTATTTTGTTTATAAAAATATTTGTCACGATATTATTATAAATATTTTTTTTTTGTAATTATTGCATACATTTACCGTTGTATTTAATTTGAATGTACTCCATAGCGAAGCACGGGTATTCAGCTAGTAATTAATAATTCTTCAAAAATATATAAATTCATACATTGTAAAATTAATATCGTTCGTTTTCAGCTGATAACATCCTACTTTTAATTTGATTTTACGCATGTATTAGTATTGGGCAAAAGTTCAACATAAAATATTTCTTGAAGTATTAATAATTTTCTTAAGCGTCGCTGAAAAGGAAAAAAAGTCAATTTGAATATAAGACACTCCTTCATGAGGCAATTGAGAGCAAAATGACAAATATCCGAAGTCAGTTTTTCTTCCCCATTAATGATCGATTTATGCATCTCTTCCCAAATTTCTTTATTCAGTTAGCTCTCTCTTTTTTATTTTGTACCAAACCTGATATCTACACAAGATGATTATGATACAAAATAAACAGCCGCGTTTTTTTCCTCACGATTCTAAAGGAAAGTATTAAAATAATCCTATTCAATCAACGGTATTTCAAAGTGGTTTAGAATGTTTATTTTTCGTCTGGCGGAAACCACTTCATATGAGCTTCCTTTTATTTTCTCGAAATTCAGTATAATTTGAGTAATTAAGATTATTAATTTAAGTACGTTAATAAACTTTTACATCGAAATTATGGATGTCTGGGAGAGAAAATTTAATTATATATATATATATATGGAACTCGCAAAGATTTTTAACCTAAACTTTCCCAAATCAAGTGTACTTAAAAAAAAAATTAATTTTTTTTTCCTTGAATAATCTAAAGAAAAATGCTTTGTTGGATTTTTCTCTAGACCAACATATCTACTTACAATTTTTTCTCATTTGTATGCCTAACTTATTTAAGGTAGTATGAGAAATTATGATTTATTTTTTATCTAATTTATCAGCAAATTATTATATTTTTTTTTGTATTACAGAGGCAAAAATAATTTTTGTTCGCGATCACTTTGATTTATATAGTCCTGAATAAATATTTTATTCATTTTAAGGGGGTCCAGGACACATTTTAAATTTTTTTTATTTATTGAGTTAAAATGTTGAATTTTTCGGTGATGATTAATCATATAATTTTTAAAGAAAATCACATTATAAAACTTCTCATGAAGTTTTTAAAAAAATTTAAATTAATTATTTTTTTTTTAAAGTGCCGTAATTTAAAACTTTATAACTCGAAATATTAATGGTCGAATTTCAAAATTTTTTCATTCAATTACACAGAAATATATAAGTTTTTATTTTGATTCAGCATTTTTTTAAATATTAATTTTAAAAAAATTAAATATTTAGGTTAGAAATTTCTCAAAAAAAATATGCAACTTATTTTTAAAAAAATATTTTCAAACGTAAATTTTTTTTTCAAATTTGCTGAATCAAAATTATAGTAAAATAATTGAAAAATGCATGTTCCACGTTTAACGGTTCTTGACTTATAACAATTTAAAGACGAGAAATGTTGAAAACACCCATCATGCAGTAAAACGCATTTATATTTTTAAACAAAGATTGGCTGTTATTAGAATGTTGCAAAACAAGAAAATATTAATATCTCCTGTTCTAATTAAGTTAGAAATATGATTTAAACGTCATTTTAAGCTGAAAAAAATAGAAATTTTTTTAATGTAATCAAACTTTTAATAAGTTTTGCTTCACGGAAATTATACTCGGCACTTTTGTTCTATATCCAAAATCCTGTAGACAGTTTAGGGAAAAAAGAGAAAAAAAGGTTATAAAAATTACAAGGAATATTAGATGTATCATTTTAAAGCTGACAAATCACTAAAAATTCATAGCAAGGGAAAAGGGGTTTATTATCTCAGCCAGCGGCAAACGATTAAAAGATTTTCGGTTCTTAAAACCCTGACAGGGCACAATCGCCGAACAGTCAAAAAGAAGGACTAGTGGGGCAAATTAAGCAGAAGAAATTAGTGAATGAATACGAACGGACTGTCTTTTGTTCCTTTTAATGATTCTTTTAATGTCTTTTTAACAGGGTCCAAAGGTTACGCCTTTAGGAATATTCGTTTAAAAGCTTTATACTTTCATTTTAAGGGGATGGTGGATTTCAAATTACCAAATATCGATGAAAAATGGTGATTATTTTCTGGTGTATTAATTTTTTTAAATATGTAAATATTGTAATAAAATGCATTTAAAATATTAATGAAAAGTTTTTACCCGAATACAGCCTAAGATAATGATTGGGAAAATATGGATTGGGTCTTAAACAATGTTTATTGATTTTTTCCTTTTACTTCTCAAAGAAAATCTGAAAACCGTAACTTTATTGAAAATAAACCACGAAAATGCCGTATTGTTATCATTTTTAGAAGAATAGCTGGTATGGTGGCTTTTAAATGACCAAAAATCGAACAAAAATTGAAATTTTTTTGAGGGGGTGTATTAATATTTTTAAACTATGTAAGTATTGGGATAAAATGCATTTAAAATATACAATGAAAAGTAAAATGAAAGCTTGGTGGCTTTATAAAAGTAAAAATTAAAGGTAGGTGAAAAAATATCTTTTAAATAATAATATCTTTTTAATAATATTTTTTTCTCAAAATGAGTCATTTCCAGATCTGCATGTCTATTAAATGCTCCTTGAGTTAAAATTTTTGACAAAATTTTATAAAATTTGTAATTATCTCCCGTAGTTCATTAAAATGAAGTTGTATATCTATTTCAGATTTCGACATCATTCAGATTATCAAAGGTTTATTTAAATGTAGAAAAACACAAAAATTTTAGGAAAATTCAGAGTGCAAGCAAAAAAATATTACCTAAAAATTAACAATTCAACGAAAGCACAAAGTATAAATACGTAACTTCGTTAAAAATGCATTTATAAGCAATATAAATCCAAAATTAAGGGTATAAGTTAAAAATTGAATCACAAGGACCAGGCGTTTAATATAGTTCTACTTTAGTGAATATGCATGCAAAAATTCATATCTCTGAGGTAAACATTTAGAAAATCGCTATGTAATGTGCACCATCCCAAAATATGTCATATACATTTAATGCGTCAAAAATACTGCACTTAGATGTATTTATATATGTATCAGGCTTTTAGTACTTTGTTTATGCTGATTACGTCCTGATACTACAGTATGCAAACGTTGGATTTATTAAAGTAATGTTTAAAGACTCAATGATATTTGCATTTTATCTGCTTCTAAAACATCTATTATGTTTCAAACCGACAAAATTAAAATGCCCTGCATGTGAAAAATTTATACACAGAACCCCTTAAAAGATATAAAGGCGTAAAAAACGAATGAAATGAACGCACCTGCACATTTTTAAGACTCGTTTGTAGGGTTTTGATTATCTTATTCTCAGGAGTCTATTAAATAATAATGTATCCATTCTAAGATGAACATACAAACACCTGCACATTCTCATAATCATGTCTAAGCATATATTAAGCAACATAAAAATAATTTTAAATTCTTACGAAAATATTTCTTCCAAGCTAGAAATTATACTTCCGGTTCCATATTTAAATATTCCATATGTTACAGCATATGTTTTGCTTATATACTTCGTGGTTTCATACGAGTTTTGTTTAGAATTACAGTTCTTTCCCGATTATTTGGGTTCATAGAGGGTAGGAGTAGCACAAATCAACGAAAAACGTTGATAATCCAATTCTATTAACTTTCATTGTGCTTTCAAAATATAAAACTGCGAATTAATTAATTATAAATTTAATCTCTTTATTAGTTTAATTTCTGAGTGCAATCCTTAATTTTGTTTTGGTTTTACCGAATCTTTGATAATCTTTTTGATATCACAACAAATTTTCCTAACATAGGACATTATTGTATTCATAAATTAGGGAAATTAATAAAGCGTTATTTTAGTATATTATCACATCCTTTATCCAACCAAAATCTTTTTAATCAATCGAAAAATTATTTTGAAAATTGTGTTTTATGTATATGTATGCCGGAAGAAACGTTCATGCAGTTTTTAATAAATTGAGTATTATCTTGGATAAATATTTCAGATTTTTTTTGCTCGGATAATACAGAAACCGGATAATTCCCACACGGATAACTGAGAGAACACTGTAAATATTGTCCGTTTTACTTATTGTGGAATAATTTTGTGTTCAGACAAAATTCGAATTGCAAAGTTCTCAGCGATGAAAGAGAACATATCTTTACACATATATTATTTTCTGTATTTTATAAATGATTTTTTTAATAATAATTTTACAATTTTTCTCTATTTTTCTCTAACAGGAGATATTAACTTTTTTTTCGTGCTTTTATTGATTCGCTTTCTTGTTTGTTTTTTAATTTGTTTGCGTGTTTGTGTGTTTGTCCAGTACAAATCTTGCAATCGATTTTTATCTAACTTCCCGACTAGCTAGACATTTGAAGCTTTTAGAATAGCTCAGAACACGATGACAATGCATTATTTTAATACTTTTAGCCATCTTTAAGCAGGATTGAATTCATTTTCATTTAATATATATTAATATATATTTTTTTCAGTTAATATATATTATTTTTATCATTTTCATTTTGAATTTTTGAATGCATATTCACTAAAGTAGAACTATATTAAACGTCTCATAACATTTAAGAAATATTAAAAAATACTTTTTTTTATTTTAAAAAATGAAATTTTTCATATTATTATTTTTAAAATGGCCCTTGTGATTCAATTTTTAACTTCACAACTTCTCAATTTTTAACCTTAATTTTGGATTTATATTGCTTATAAATACATTTTTAACGAAGTTATGTATTGATACTTTGTGCTTTCGTTGAATATACTTTCATCTCGTTTAAAGTCACTTCACATTTATTTTACATGAAAATGGGACCCAAAAAACTGCATGTAATCGAAATAGTACACCAGGGACTGTCAAAGCATCTCAAATGAATCGCCAAATGAAATATGAAATGAAATATTTTGCCCGGGTAAGATATCTTGTTAGCAGAGATTTGAGACTTTGTTCACTAATCTCCTCTGCCGTGTGCCATCGTGCAAATAGAAAAGGCTGGCTGTCTTTTGTTCCTTTTTAAGGATTCGGCTTCGAAAAAAGGTCAGAGTTTTCATGAATCAATTTCGGAAACCTCTTTCTGAAATACACGGCAGTAATCCTCGAGGTACTCTTTCGCTCGAAAAGGATATCGGAGATATAGGGAAAAAAAAAAGGGCTGAAGTCTCGAACTAGAATTGGCATTTAAAAGAGAAGAACTTGGATTTACTTTTATTGCTTTCGGTCGAACGTATTTTAAAAAGACTTCATACTCTAGGTACTTTCTAGAGACATTGCATTTCCAAATTTATTTTATGCACCCGTTCTCGCAACATCCAATTTTTGAGATAATTTTTGTTTTAGAATATTAAGCTAACAGTTAAAATGACACAGCATTAAATAATTTAAATCAGGTTAAGTCAAATTTAGTTCTCGCTGACTTAAGTAATGTAGTTTTAATGAAATATATTTTTCTGTTTGTTTTAAATGTGTAAGGCATACACAAGAATCGAACTTTTGAGTGAATGAATTAAAGAAGCTGCTTGAGATATGCTAATTTCGGGATACGCGCTTGGTTTAAATACCAAGCAGCTTGATTAATACAGAGGGTGAAAAAAGGTTGTTGAGGTTGATAGATAAGCGAGTTGAGGGAGCTACGAGGAAAGCAGCTCCAGGTGCTATCCTGCGCCAGTGCTTAGGGGGCCCAAAGTTTACGTGGCAGTACTGCTGGTTTGACTCTCTGCTGGTTTGTGAGTATTTGCAAAAAGTATTTCTATTGAATGTTAATATATATATTCCGTACAAGTAGTACGTATGCTTATTGCTGTAAAAGCAAATTCTATATGTGCAACGAATTCAATAAACATTGTTTCACGTATAAACTGTGTTTGTATCAAATTCATTTAGAGTGCCACTTCAAATTATATACACCCAAGTCTGGGTAGAAGTGAGCTATACTCTATAAATGTTAAGATGATCCAAGTACGTTGAGGATGGATAAATTTTGAGTTAGAACCGCTTAGTTGGGCAGGGTTTATGCATTTTGTCCTATATAGTTTTCATAACGTAAATAATTTTAAAAACTAGTATTACTGTTCCATAACCTCGTATGTTAATTTAAAATTTAAATTAAGCTTTCATAGTTTAAACGGATAAATCCTTTGAGTGGCGCCGTTTGCACAGTGCAAACGCCTAAATCTATTCTTTTTTTCACTTGCATTCAATGCATTCCAGTTAAATTAGCAGAAAAATGGTTCGTACTGCCATCTGTTATCTGTTTAAAGAGGTAAAAACATTTTGCAACATTTAATTGGAAATTTTTTTAAGATTCTTTGGGTTAAAAAAATCAGGAAATAAATCTCAACCATGCAAACGGTGGAGGTTTAACCCCTGAAAGGGTTAAAATAGAAAAGCAAATTCATAAGTGAAATCTTTTTATGTCTATTTAAAGACGGTGTAGTTTATTAAGCATTATCATATTTCAAACAGAAAATTAAATGCCAAAAACATTTGCATGGTTTTCTTACACAGTTTTATTTCCTTAGATTAAAATATACGAACGTAAACCCCATGTTTTTTAAAATTATTGCATAGTAAATAAAACATTTTCAGTAGCACTATATATTGGTTCTATATAGTACTTCTGTGCTTTTAAAGTATATTTAACACGGAAAACAATTTTCCTGTCTTTGCCATTTTTCAAAGGGGTTTATCTAAAACTGCTCGCAAGGCACCGCTATGATATAATGCAGAGTGTTCCTTTCATCTATTTTCATCAGAGGGTTTTTCAATTTTTTTATTAAATGTGAACTTTTGAAATTATTTTCCACAAAGCAAACATTTCCACAATAAAACATTTTTTTTGCATTTAAAGTGCTCGAACATTTTATTAAAAAAATCAGTAAGTCATGAAGACAAAATGATTTGATGTCTTTATTATCCTATCTAGACAGAGCTTACTAGGCAATATACGAGGGTAATTTCAAAAGTAATGCACAAGATGGCGCCATTTCGCACTGGATGATACAATCGAAATTTTTTTTCGCTATTTTTAACTGAGGACTAGAGAAATATTATTGCTTTTTTTAAAGTTGTCAAACGTGTTTTGTTTCACAGTGACACATTTTTGAAAAGGAGTCTGAAGGTATCTCGGGTACTGAAGTGTAGAAGATCATAGATCATACATCAAGTTTGAAAGTTTGTGCTTTGTGGGTTCCTCACTGCTTGACATCTGAACGAAAACAAAAACGCCTGGAAATTCAACCGTTGTTGAATCCTTTGCACAGTGAACGTTTTTCCACCTTAGAAGTGCTTACTTCCCCTGTTAAACGAGTCCTTAGAGGACTCAACAAAAGTAGCATTCTGCAAGGAATAAAATATCTACAAGATGTTGGGACTCTTGTAAGGACTTTGCCTAAATTGAAAGACTATAGCCTTTTTGGTATTTAATGCTTTAATTCCTTTTCTCCACTAAATACTGGCTATTTACAATATATATATATATATATATATATATATATATATATATATATATATATATATATATATATATAAATTCGTGGGTTCACGGCATGGACGAGGAAAGTCAAACTTGAGTTGTCGCTACGATCATTCAAGTCTATCTAGGCCCGACAGTATCGTCTTGCCTCAGGCTCCAGCGTCACTCTGAATAACTTATTCTCTGAATCAATGACTTAACTCGAGTTCGCTGAACGTTCTCGAAAGGTCTGGAAAATGCCACCTGTTTTTATTCAGTTACGTTCCCAGACGACTAAGCGCCTTCCCTTTTGTAGCTGACGAAATGTTCCGCGAGCTGTCAGTAGCACTTCCGGTCTTTATGTCACCAGGCGATTGTCTGTCTGCAGCCGTCTAAATCAATTATGTGCACAGACCATGTTGATTGGTCTTCTCGGAATTTCCCCGCGCAAAAAATTCGCTATTGTACGGGAGTCGTTACACTATGTTATTGAGAAGCAGGGGGACGATATAGAAGAACTGTTGAGAGAAATGGTCAGAAATCAAATAGGTATAAAATAACCATTTTAGTGTGCATTACTTTTGAAATGATTCTCGTATCTCAAATTAAACATGCTTCAATTTTTTTAACAAAAAAAAAAGAATTACGTAGGTATTTGAATGGACTCGTAATATTTCGTCGTCTGTTGATATATCTGTAAACTATCAACTAAATGTAAAATCTTTCTTCGAAGAAACTAACAATTGGACACGTGGTACGAAGTGATACTGAATGAATTTTGATACGGCTGATGGCGTTTCGAATGCATTTGAAACTCTTCCGTGTAATGTGTAAATTTAAAGGAAATCCTAGCAGTGTTACATTAAAGATGTCCATAAAAAAAGGGAAACATTAATACACTGCTGGCCACCCAAATTGCAACACCGAGAAAGACAAGAAATATCACAACAAAATTTATTTTGTAGATAACATGTTGACCAAGTATCAAATGATTAAATTTATAGACTTCTGTGAAGTATGGTTCCTGCCAAAATCCGTAGCCAGAGTAGCCGCCATTGTTGGAGATCACCGCTGCCACACGCCTCGGCATTGATTCAAAGAGACTTTGGATGAGTTCTTGAGGTACAGCAGACCAAGCAGCTTCCACACGTTGCCAAAGTTGATCTGCTGTGGCAGCTGGGGATGGAATCTGGGTCAATCGTAGAGAAACCATGGACCACATGTTTTCTATCGGCGAAAGATCCGGAGAGCGAGGTGGCCAGGGAAGCAATTCAATCTGGCGATTGACGAAGAACCGTTGGACAATGCGTGCCACGTGTGGTCGCGCATTATCCTGTTGAAATATGGCTGTGGGCAAGCCCTGAAGGTAAGGAAGGACAACTGGCTCCAACACCTCGGAGATGTAGCGCTGGCTGTTTAAAGTACCGGCAATGCGTACTAGAGGTGTGCGAGAGTGATATCCAATACCGCTCCATACCATAATACCCGGTGCAGGACCAGTGTGGCGGTGCATAACGCAGCTGTTCAGCATCCTCTCTTCACGGTGTCTCCAGACTCGAATGCGACCATCGTGGTGTTGCAGACAGAAGCGTGACTCGTCAGTAAAGACAATTCCATTCTATTCTGCCGTCCAGATCCTTCTGTCATCGCACCATTGGCGGAGACGTCTGTGGTTCTGCGTCAAGGGTAGACAAAGCAATGGACGTCTTGCGTACAGACCACTCTGCTGTAAACGGCGTCGAATGGTACGCGCAGACACTGGACGATGCGTTACAGACTGCATGTGCTGTGCTATGGTTCGTGATGTGACTGAGCGATCCGTCACTGCCATGCGCACAATTTGCCTGTCATCGCGTGAAGTGGTGCGCTGAGGTGGATGCGATCGAACACGCCGGTCCGTCGTACCCTTCTGCATCCAATGATCACATATCCGCATTACAGTTGTTTGGTTTCGCCCAACACGACTACCGATTTCCCTGAAAGTTAATCCACAATCTCGGTAGGCCACTATCCTTCCTCTGTCGAACTCGGATACTTGATCAAAAGATGATCGCTGTTTTTGACGAGGCAAAATTGATCGTTTTTTTGAAAAAACCACAAGAAAAAGACAATTGCCGAACTTGAAATCGTCGAAATCTCCAAGCCTTAAATAGCGCTTTGAAGTGCCGCCACAGGCGCGCGTGATGTGCGTCTGCGCTGAAATTCCAATCATTTGCATATCTCACCTCCGCTAATGCATGTTGTAAATTTCATGTTATTTGCATGTTTCCATCAGGGTGTTGCATTTACAGTGGCCAGCAGTGTATTTCGTGTCCAGTTGACGAAAACTTCCATGGTATGTAAAATACTTTTAAACTTTAAGAAATAACATTATGTTTAATGAAATACTGGAAAATATACTTTAAAAATCGAACGTTTGTTATGCAATTGAAATATATTTGAAAACAGTCTTCAGTTCAGGCATTTTTGAAACGACCTCGATTCAAGAAATATCGCCAAATGGTCCTTCATCTTTAATTAATAGGAATCTTGTTGTATCCTCAAAACCACAAACAATAAAGTTTTTGGAAAAAAACTTGAAAACAGGATCGCGGAAGCATTACATTTTTCCAAAACAAACCTAATATAAAACAAAATTTGCGGCGAAGAATTTTAGCTTCAACCTGGATTATTGGTTTAAGTTGAGATTTTCGTTATTGTTGGCTTTGACATTTGAATTGTTGTGACAAGTTACATTTTTCATTTTACTAAAAAAATCTGGAGTTTGAGATAAAATTAGGTTAATAGGAAGAAATGGTAAAATCACTTAATTAACGCAACACTTTTACATACTCATAGTTCAAAAGATAAATGTCCTATTTATATTAACCCTATATGCTTCAGGTGCACACAAAAGTAACATGGCAACTTCACAATTTCTGATTAAATACTGTATAACCTAGTCCATATTTGCAAAAATATGATTAGTAAATATGGACTAAGAATTACTTTTATTCAGCCGTTATGTATGTCGCGACTCGAGTTCTGGTAATTTAGATTAATATAACAAACCGGGAGAAATACAGATGAAGCTATTGGCATGGGACCAAGAAAACAATTAGTTAGTAAAAAAGAAGGCCAATAACGATATTTTCCAGTGAAGTCTGTCTTGGAAAATGTATGCTGAATTTGTTTTTTTTTAAAGATTTTTTTATAAATTCCCTCTGCATACTTAACAATGATTGAATTAAAAATATTTGAAATCGTGATTAAAGTGATTTTTTTTTTATCTACAACAATTTTAACCAAAAAATAATGTGCCTCTGTTTAACTGAAATAGGTAATTACACGTATATTAGGAAATCAACTAGTTGCAGTGGAATTATTTTATAAAATACTTGTTTTGAACAGATGTAATTTGACTAAGTAATTTGATCGAATTCCCAAATGTTTTTAGGAGTATTTTAATTGCTATAAGGGATACTTGGCTGTCAGGCTTGCACACTACTTGCTTGCACTGCTGAATGTAGTGCAAATATTGTTCCAGGTTCCAGTGCTTCGGATTTTCTCTAATCTTACTTTATAGCTTGTAAATGGTCCATTGCTCAGTGGCCAGCTGCATAAGATGCATAATAAGCTGCATAATTTGCGATACATTTTTGCTGAAATTTTCATCAAACATACACAAATTGAACAAAAAAATATTGAGAAAAACACAAAAAATAATGCACATAAAATAAATTCTATTTGATGGATTCTATTTAGTGAAGTTATTAAGGTATTTTATTAATTTTTGTTTTATGTGTGTTAGCATAGACGTTTACACCTGTCAATGTCAATGTCAATGCATGTCAATGTCATTTCATCCTTTACACCTAACAATGATTTAAATAGCAAATACTTTAATATCACGAGTGTTCAAATGGTATGAAGAAAATCACGGTTTATATTAAGGTTAGATTAAAAAGCATTTCATTTATCTTAAAACTCTGTTAAGTCACAGAGGGACCTCAAATCGCAAGAAAAAGATTTTTAGGGATATAAAGAAGGAAACACTTAAAATTTTTTCGTCTTCATCAGAAGAATAAATAGAAGGATTTTTGTTTAGTGCAATTTCACGGAGTGGAGGTACTTTTAAGTTGAATCTTTTGTTTTTTAAGTCTCCAGAGATATCAACGCCCGTAGAAGTTTAGGAAGAGATCTAAGTATTTCTACGAATTGCAAAAATCTAGTCAGAGGGCTTAAGCTCTAAGACCCTTATTGCAACGTTAAAAGTTTGCCTTAAAATGTATGAGGGATAAAAAAATTGAATAACGAAATAAAAAAAATCGAGTTGTAAAACATACTATTCACTGAGACATTTTAAAAAGCAATTTCTTTCGGTAATAAATTTTTCCAGTTTTAATTTTTTTTTTACTTACACCAATACGTATATAAATTAAAATCTTGGTTTAAGGATTAAAAAGGGACTTGAAAAACCTTTAGAAAAACTTCTCGTGCAGAAAAAATATGACTGAAATAGGATTGGGAGTCTCACACTCGAAGTCGACCAACCAATTAAAAAACAAAATCGCGGTTATATTCATCTCACTGAAAAGAACTAACAAACAAGTCTGTAACACCGCATGTTTTATCTGGAATGGTAAAATTGCGTTTTCTGCTACTTTAATGAAGAAAGGTTTACCAGTGAATGAAAGCGTTGTTATTGTTGTTGCTTATGCAACTTGACCAACAGCAACATCAGATCAAGTCCCGAAGGCTATGGGCGTTGAAGGTGCGGCTCCTATTTTGACTGGCACCACAAGGGTCGGAGTACGGTTGGCGAAAGGACCAGTCCCGTAATTTTCAACCGAGTCAAGTGACGACACCGGAAAACTTGATCCCGCACCTCCGGATGTAATTTTGAGAACTTGGAGGACATTGCAGCCACGACAGATTTTAAGTGCACCAACCGCCATTAGTGTGCACAGCAGTGGATTTGTCATCAACGAGCATCGAACCAGTGACTTTCAGATTACTAGCCCGCTGCTCTTGCCAACTGGGCCTCTGCGCCCCTTATGAATGAAAGTTAATGAAATAAAGACAAGACAGAGAGCTATCTACCTTTGGAATGAGAAACTTTTAATTCTACACAATGCGGTTGGTATTTTTTAATATGCGGTTGGTATGATTTAATGTCAATAAACATTGACAAATGAAGTTTTTTTCTACTCTATAATTAATATCAGTATCTCTATCTTTGATTTTCTAACTTTTTTTTCTCCTATCAATGAAAGAAGATTATTAGTGCTTTGTATTTCACAAATTGTATCGAGATCGTAAAAAAACTGCGTAGTCAAATCAATTTCTGAAAAATAGTAATATTTGATAAATTAGGGAATTTATAACATTAAATTGTATAAAACACATACGAAACAAAATAAATTTTAAAATATGAAACTGAATCAAAAATTAAGTTCCATTAACATTAACTAAAAAAAGTGATTTAAAATCGTATTATTGGCAGATAAAGAAAACTTATCCAAAACAATTATTTATTATACTGTAATTGTAGAGTGAGATACGTGAATTCTTTATTTTTCATCGGTTCTTTAAATTTTACACAACAATATTTATTTATATTTTCCGACAAATGTAAAAGAACAAAACATGATTTATACCATTCTCTTCTATATGAATTTGTCTTCTAGAGGATGATTAATCTTGAATTTATTTTAAATTGATGAATTACAACTTTAATTCTTAATTGCAATAATTTTATATTTGAGGCGGTCCCATTGAAAAGAGGGTAAGTATTATAAGAGAAAAATTATTATAAGTGCCAAAATATCCAAAAAGTAGTTTTCCACTGATACAAGGGTTTTTTCTCCGCCATTACCAAAGCCAAACTAGTTAGTCACTTATCTCCCTTTTCCCCGCCATTACCAAAACCAAACTAGTTAGTCACTTATCTCCCTTTTCCCCGCCATTACCAAAACCAAACTAGCAAGGCACTTATCTCCCTTTTCCATGCCATTACGAAAACCAAACTAGAAAGGCACTTATCTCCCTTTTCCCCGCCATTACGAAAACCAAACTAGCTAGTCACTTTTCTCACTTTTTCACGCCATTACCAAAACCAAACTAGCTAGGCACTTATCTCCCTTTTCCACGCCATTACAAAAACCAAACTAGCTACGCATTTATCTCCCTTTTCCATTCCATTAGCCTTGGAAAAAAAACTTGTATCAGTGGAAAAATACTCTTCGGAAATTTTGGCACTTACCCTCTTTTCAACGGGAACGCCTCAATTGCAATAACTGTTGAATAATGTACCAGAATTTTTTAATCGTGCTATACTTTTCCTAGAAAGTCATCATACTAGAAACGCATACTACCCATTCAAATATTTCTTTTATTGGTTGGTTGGTAAGTTTTGATTTGGTTTAGAGCACTATGATCAACTTACCAGGGCTCATTTGACACGAGACCTACAGTTTCAAGCCGATTCCGGACGGTTACAAGAATCCATGCCAGCAATGGGACTCGAACCCACAGGCTCTGCATTATTATAAGGAACAGAACTGTTGTCTTTACTGATGTGAGTTAAGAAGTTTCCAAAGTAATCCAGTTCAGAAATTAAACCAAGTGCAAAGGATTCGCTTTTCTGAAAAAATTAATTTTTCGTCCTAAGATAACCTCCAAGAGAGGGAAGCAATCGAAACACTGGAAATAATTATGCTCTTGACATAAAACATACCATCCCTCCTAGTGTAGCCGATGTAGCCAAGTTTAAAGTCAGACAGAATTAAATAATCACCCCAGCAACTATTTAGAGAAACGGGTTCATTATAAGAATAAAATCGAAGTGTATTAATGTGTTTCAAAATAACCTTAAGAATTTAACCGATTAAACAGATTGGAATTTTTATATCAAAGACAGAAAAAAGTAAGGCTAAGAAAAAGCCTGCATATTAAGTCGAATTGAGCTTAATATATAATTTATTTTATAGGGCGTTTATTAAGTTTTCCAATTTACTATAATAGCCTGTTTTGTTTCTAGCAACAAATAATTTAACCAAAGAAGCACACTGGAAATTTTGAAACGTTTATATAATACGTTGCTTGAGGAATATTGGGCTGCGGACAATTACTTTATTTCTCTGAATTAGTAAAACTGAATTATATTAACTAATGCGGTGGTTACACAATAATTATTTTTTCACGCGTCTGTCTTTTGGTCTGGGTTCTAAACAAACCCCAATAACCTGGTGGGAATAAT
The DNA here is from genome assembly GCA_907164885.2 of Dolomedes plantarius. NCBI lineage: Eukaryota > Metazoa > Arthropoda > Arachnida > Araneae > Dolomedidae > Dolomedes > Dolomedes plantarius. The sequence continues at coordinate 157,008,683 of OU015500.1, forward strand.
GATACTCATTTTTCATAGTTTTAATTAAAAAATTATGTAAGATTATGCAACGTATCGGATCAGCAAATTTGAAAATAGATCAGAGAAAATGTTCGGTACTATTTTCTTCTTTAAAATATGTTTGACGCAGGTAGCATAGCATCACTTTGACATCTTACCTTGAAATAAGATCAAACCTTTTCTAGTCCCCCATCAATAACTCTAATACTCAAAAAAGAAAAAAAAATACAAAACCGTAAACAGTGAACGTAACTTTTTTTCCACCAAATATCTGCAAGGTGGGCTTTAAAATGCATTTCTTCTCCTTAATCTCTTATAACAACAGAAATCTTTCAATACTGCACTGTATATATATATATATATATATATATATATATATATATATATATATATATATAAAATTATATATTTCGATAATTATTATGACGTAATAATGTTCACCTGTCACCCCACGATAATTTTTGTTTATTCATTTGTGTCTGGTGTACTTTAAGATTTGTGTTGATCGTTATGTACAGAGTAAAATCATATTATATATGTACATTCTAAAATCATATTATATATGTACATTCATTGTTACATTATTTAACATTTAAACTAATTGTGATATTACACACATTATATATATATATATATATATATATATATATATATATATATATATATATATATATATATATATATATATATATATATATATATATATATATAAGACCCAGCAACTGTAGGCATTCGTTCTGTGCTCGTGTCGAAAGGAATCTCTATAGATTTTTAGAACTGTCTGTATTCTAGACACAGAGTGACGGCGTTTTGAAGTATGTTACAGCACACATAAATGTATATGTAAATTCCGTACCTGCCCGAGTATTTAGCGACGTTACATCTTGGTGGACGGAGAAGGGGCGTGGCGCTCGGCGATAGAGCACATAAGAGTGCGGAGATGACACAAACCATGGACGGGACAACATCAACATACGAGGATAGTCACGGAATATTCCGCGGAGAACCCTTGCTCTCGCTTACACGAAGATTTCATGACCTTCTACACCCGGGGCCAAAAAACTTCTAATTGGTTATCGGTGACCATCTGACCTCGTGCATCAGAATTCGTATGATCTTTCGGAAGGCGCGAGAAAAACTCGTGATGTTTTACCATGTTTTGAAAACAATTGTTACTGTTTAGCGCACCAGCGTTAAGGGGCAATTTAGCTAGTTAATTCGCTCGTCCTTGGGTCATTATTTGAAATAGGGGGATATACTTTATTGAAACGTGAACAGGAAGATTTAGAATATGCGTTAATTAATAAAGGTGGATAGTTGTTATAACACACACGTTTGTGTGTGTGTGTGTGTGTAAGTAATTAAGTAATTAAGTGAGTAAGTAATTAAGTAAGTAAGTAAGTAAATATTTTATGATATCAGTTTCATTATTTGTGTAACATTTCGTTAAAAGTTGCTTGCGAATGACTAATCCACATTAGCAGCGACACAAATTTATATTTTTCTCTATAGCCTTAAGCGGGAGAAAATATTACATACAGTGACTTAGGACGACAGCGAAGTTTAGCAAAAGCCTTTAGATTTGACAGAATACACACAAACGCAATGACAACTCCATTTCTCAGATCAATCTCAGCAGAAGAGTTTACACAGAGCTGCTGAGATTGATCTGAGAAATGAATGAATCCATTTTCGAAGTCGTGTTCCGCATCCTTATCAACCATTGACAATAGTCTCGATTGTTCAAAAAAGGGAAAGCTCTAGAACTTTAGAACCACGCCACGTAAGTAATATCTAATTCGTTATCCAGAAAAAGAAGATAAAATCGCCATATATCGTAAAATTTGTCTTCAAGCTTGAAAAATTTACCAGATGGTCACTTTTTGGAATATAACGCTCAAGGACGATAAATAAACGAAACTTAACTCAAAATAGACATAAATTAAAGCGAAATAAAATATATCTACACATGTTTTATATTGTAATATAATGTTCTGTTTTGTAAATATTTACTGCTATTTACAACACTATTTTCAAATTACCCAGTCATGCAATCTCTTTTACTGGGACCGATTGCGAGAAACACAGGATTGTTTTTTAAAAATAAAATATTTTCCCAGTGTTATTTGATCGTTTGTATGATTGAAACGAACAGAATATGCCTAATTATTTCGTTGGTTTCGGGATCGCTACTGCCATGTTTTACCATACAATTCCTAAATTTTACGTAACATTCAGCTCACAGATGGTTTCGAACAGATACACCTTTGCTGGGCAGTCGCTGTCTCTGATTCAAAAAATTAATATCCTAGCCATTCAGAGATCATCCGGCATTATATATATATACATATATATATATATATATATATATATATATATACATATATATAACAGTTCCGTAACTGACTGACTGACTGACTGACTTACTGATTGACTGACTGACATACAATGCACAGAACAAACCGCTGGACAGAAAGAGCTGAAATTTTGCATGCCGATTCTTCTTATGGTGTAGGGGTGCACTAAGGAAGATTTTTGAAAACATTCTTCTTAGATTTTTTAAAATGAAGTTTTTAAGCTCTTTTAGTAACTTTTTTAAAATTTGCATTTAAAATAATAATTTGAGGGTTATGAAATTTATATCACGAGAACATAAAAATTCCTTTAAAATGAACTGTACTATTGACTGTACTATATTCTTTAGTATATCCTATTAGATTTAATTTGAATATTTTCTTCTACATTATTTTGTCTATAAAAATATCCGTTGCGACTTTTTTATAAACATATATATACACACACACACACACACACATATATATATATATATATATATATATATATATATATATATATATATATATATATATATATATATATATATATATATATATATATATATATACGAAATTTACAAGATTGAATCGTATAATAAATGTACTTTACGGAAGTACATAGATGCAGCTTTATCATCATTAGCACAATAAGAAATATACAATCGTCAGGAAACCCAAGTGGGTATCTTAGGGGATTCAGAAGTATGTTCTTTTTCACTGGTATACTGCTTTTTGAAGGATGATCTTTCCCAATACCATTGATTCGTTGGTAGCGTCACCAACATTCTTTGGAACACGGAAGGGAATCTGCCCTATCCCTCGCTCTCAGGACCGACTTCGGCTAGTAATAACCAATATTGGATTTAGCTGGTTCGCACCGGTTATGTAGAACTGGTATATAATGTAGGTATCAGTTCTACAGAACCGGCTGAAACCCACCACTGATCTGGACGTAGAACCTGTTGTTGATTTATTTGTATCTCACCACTAGTAATAAACATTATTACCGTGGATTTTACCACACATTCTGTGGTTGCAGAAACTAGTTGTCTATCTATTCAGACATTGCCCATACATAAGACCAGAAGGACAAATGTAAATGACACAGGGGGAACAGTACGGCAGGAAATACACTTTCTCCGCTATTAAAGGAAAGATACTTTTACTTTCTTTTAAAACGCTATTAAAAGAAAGATTCTTCAGAAACAAATAAAATGTAACAAGTGTACTTAGAATACAATTAGTCATTATATGTTATTTTTCGTGTTTAACGAAGTATTTAACAAAGGTGTAACCTCCGTAATTTAAATATGATCCTGGTTTCACTTCAGGGACAAACACAGAGGAGGACTCATTGAGGAAATTTAATTGTATATTGCTACAATGTACTGATTAAAAAGCCATTTATTATGTTTTCGATCCTTTTTCCCTTCTGACAGTTTCTTTAGCCGTGTTACAGTTCCATCGTGTAATATAGCGTGGTGGGGTAAACACCAAATAACTCGGTACATAATGGTAGATTTATTCAGCATAGACTATCTGCCAAGGTATTACTTCTTTTTCAAGGATAAGAATTGTTTAGAAATAATCCAGAAGGCCATTAAAGAATGCTTCACTGAGGCAAGGCCTCGAATGGTAAATGTGTTTAAGAAATGCATGTCTTATTCGCAAGCATATTCCTAACTATAGAAGTGCTTAGCTGCTTTGGGAGAGGAGATTGGGAGATTTCTAGTTGTTGTTGTATAGGGATGAATGAATAAACACGTCCCAAAACATGATCGTGAGTCTGTAAATACAGATGTCTTAAATACGTATGTCTCAAATACAGATGTTTCAAATACAGATGTCTTTATTATGCACACGTACAAGTGAAGTAAATGGTCTTTCAAATAAACATTTTAATGAACTTTATTGGAGAGCTTAATAAACTTTATTGGAGATATAATTCCAATTTGAAAAAGTTGAGAGACATTTAAACTTAAATATCCCTTTTACCTGATCTATAAAAGCTCAATGAAATTTAATATTTTTTTATAAAAGCAGTTCATTTAATTCACTTACATTAAACGTTCATGAAATGAAAGGTAACTTCTTTTGGCATCAGTGCGCAAGAAAATGCCTGGCGCACCAGACTCGATATCGTCGATCCTTTCACTTAACTCTTTATAGTCCTGCCGTGCTATTTCAAGCTACTGGTGAACTAAGATGATACCAATCAGTTACTTCGTACGTCCTTGGTTGATATGAAGGTATAAACTGAAAAATCGTAAACAGTAGTATCGATATTAATAAAACTTCTACCAAAAATTGACATTTTTTTTAAAAAATCACATTTTCACCGGCTGAATGAAATAGGATCTACTACATTTCTCATAAGGTGGTATTATACCATAACTTATCCTCGATGAATCTTTCTTGTGTATATTATTTATCGGTAACAAAATTTTCCAAATCCACGGACTTCAAACTTATATGAATATTACCACCAGTTCAAAATTTACCACTGAATATGGAAGAAAAATATTTCAACGGGGTTTTAGATAGGAGAAAATTCTTCCAGCAAATAAGTCATGTAAAATGACGGTTTTGCTGAAAGATGATGCAAGAGAATAATTCAGATTGAACGCATTTTCTTCTACCATGTTTAAAATAAAGCAAAGATTCATTGGTTCACACTTATCCGAAAGTTGCAAAACTTGGTTTCGGAAAAACGTAAAATCCCTTTTAAATTTTATTTTTTTTTCAAGTGCTCACTTTTTAGTATCAGGTTAGGTTTACTTATATACTCCGATTAGCCAACTAAAACTTCGTGTGTGTTCATGACCCAATGTTAGACAAGTACTTACCTTCACAAAAGCCTGCGGCATTGAAAGAAAAAAAAGTCCGATTAGAAGAAGTATTAAAAATTACGTCGCAGTTTTATTATTTAAAATTACTATTATTTTTATTATTCATTATTTCAATTACATCCCAAATGAGAAAAAATTAATTTACTAAACAATTATTTTTGTAGGAATAATATTGTGTCAAACTTTTGACTTATAAATTTGAAAACAACTCTTTTTGAAATAACTAATTGTTATTTGTTGTATCTAAGAGAAATATTTTAAAGTTTATTCTTGAAAAATAACCTTATTAAATTAATATCAAATACACGTCATGCTTAAAAATCCCGGGATTTTTTGTTTTGCAACAGTTGTTTACTAGCAGAGAACTAATAGTATCGCACTATTCGCTGCCATATTCGAAAAATAGGTTAAAAGGATAGAGGGGAGGGGGTGGGGAGAGGGAAAAGGACAGATAAAAGCTTTTTTCAGAAAAATGTTACATGTGTACAGTGTTTTATATCAGTTTTGAAAGAACAAAAGTTTCTATCGTTGATATTTACTTAAAATTTTCGAATGATACATTACCTACAGTTTTTCAACTTTTATTATGATTTATGTCGCCTAAAGTGTTCAAAAAAATAAATAATTCCGATTCAGAAATGTTTCAATTAATTTTATACCAGACAATTTCAGACAAAATAATAACTTTTCATGCAGTGAGATCATTAAATTGTTTAAAAATTACCGATATGATTTGTGCATTCATAATCCTAAAAAAATGCGATTGCCACCAAAATACTTAATTTTTTACCCTTTATCAATTACTCATGTATCTATAAAATGTTTTAATTAAAAAGGTAATATATCTAGCTTTTAAAATATATCTGTATAGATATAAATTATTTTGTAGAATATATTTATATATATATATATATATATATATATATATATATATATATATATATATATATATATATATTTATATATATATATATATATATATATATATATATATATATATATATATATATATATATATATATATATATATATATATATATATATATATATTTATATATATATATATATATATATATATATATATATATATATATTATTACTAAATCATATTAATGTAACTTATAATTATTCTTCTCTTGATGGAAGTCAAATTAACACTACTTTAACAATAATCAGGAGCACTAAAATCTAAATTTAAAAAAATTTAAATTGTATTTAACTTGATATTTCTCTTTTGTGTGAATACTAGTTTACTCAAAATATCATGAAAAAAGCTATGCTCGAAATACTCTGAAATTTTGAAGACATATTTTGTTATTATTTATTAAGTACAATTTTACTCTTAGATATAGTAATTGTTAGTAGTTGCAGAGTACTCCCGAGAAGCTAAAATGTCTTATCTATTCGCATAAATTAAAAATTCCAATCACTGTTCGAAAACTTTTCTTTATTCCAATAATGTCGTAAAAAATAGGCGAGTTATTAAAAAATTTAAAAAGATATAGCGCAAAATCAAAATTTCAAAATATAATTAAAAATATATTTATAATTTATTTTAGTCTTTCGATTTTTTTGAAAGGGCAATATTCATTTTTTTTTCATCTTTGTCACAAAATTAAAAGATTTTAACGTATATTTTCCAAGATTTTAAACATTTTACGCTGCTAAAAAATGCAGATGCAAACACAAACTTTAAATATTTTCGAAGCATTTTCCACGCAATGTTCGTATACATTAAATAAAGAATTCTTTATAAAATAAGATTCTAAGATCTTGAGAGGAATTTCCTCAAAACCTGTGTTTTACCCCCCCAAAATCTTCTCCATCCATCTTTATGTAACAGAGATGTAAAGTGTACAAAAGAAAGTGTTTTCCATATTTCTTTTTTCTTTTTTACAACGAATGATATAAGTTGAAAAAAGATCACCGGCGGACAAAAACTGATTTTTTCCACTCTTTCTTTCTTTTTTTTCTCAAAATTTCTCATTTTTTTCTTTCTGGAAATATATTGAGGTTCTTAAGCGAAGCCATTGTCCCAAAAGATACCAGGGAGATAGATAGTTTTGTCGGTATGGGACGTACTGCAAAAAATGACCTTACATCTGGCATAAGTATATCATTTGAAGAAAGAAAATACGATTTTTTTATATTGTCTTTTGAACGATCGTATTTTGAAATTCCTTACCGTTAGGATTTCATAACATTTTTTTCCATTCTTTTTCAAACGATGAAAGTGTATAACGAAACCGTACTATTAAATTCGTTTATAAAATAATATATTTCGCATGTTAATATTAAAGTAGAAAAATATACTTTTTTTTTTTACGATTCGCCTATAATACTGCGTAGCCATAAGAAAAGGAAATTTTTATGTTTTTCGTTTCACTTTTTCAGATACTGGCCCATTTTTTTTTTGGTAATTGATTTTCTATAACAATTCTTGAAAACATTTTCCCAATGCCTCATGTAACTGCCTCTTTGATACATGAAGTAAGAGCCTGTAAGGTTTATATAAGATTCGATTGACAAGAATCGAACTTTTAAGTGAATAAATTAAAGAAGCCGCTTGAGATATGCTAATTTCAAGGCATACACGGCTGGTATAAATACCAGGCAGCTAGATTTAAAAAAACGAAGTGTTAAAGAGTTGAAAGGAAGTGTTGAGGGAGAAACTAGGTTGATGCTAACCTACGCGAGTAGGTTAGCATCAACCTCAAAGTTAAGCCCATGTTATGCCCAAAGTTTACGTGGCAGCACTGCTGGTTGACTTTCAAGCATTGTGAGTATTGCAAACTGCATTTTCTTGCAAAGTATCTATACGGAAATAAATATCCCTTGCATGAATGTTATATATATCTCGTACTAATAGTACGTATTCTTGTTGTTGAAAGCAAAATCTATATGTGCAAATAATTTAATAAACATGTTTATTAATTTAGAACTGTGTTTGAATCTAATTCTTTAGAGTGCCACTTCAAAAGATATACTCCCATGGTAGGGTAGAAGTGTTAATTCTCTAAAAGCCAATAAGCTGGATTGCGTAACTAGAGGTGAATATTGCGCTAAAATGCAGATCAAAATTTTGATTCGTTTGGTTTGTTGGTACGTTTGGTTTGTTGGCTGACGTTTGGTTTGTTGGCTGAATGACGGCGAAATCAGCTACTTCTACGAAGTTTACATCATTGCTGAACTGGTAAAAAACATAACGAACCCAGTTAAAAAAGCATTTTGTGGTTAGGAATCAATCCTAGGCTATGTGGTCCATTAGAATACGGTCACTTATTTTTTTAAATTTTTCCTTTTGCAAACGGGCTTAGTTAACAAGATGAGACCGGAAAAAGATAAACTCTAACATTTTCCACTGAAAATAAAAGAAATTTGCACTCTGATATTTTGACAATATTCACCCTAGGTAAAACATTGGCATAATAGAAATCATTTTGTTTTAATTTTAATGAAAGATGGTAGAAAACAGCGGTATGTACTTTTCGCTAATTTTATAAGTTGATATTATCAAATTAACTTTTTTCAAAATATATTATTTTAACAATAGGATGGGAATATATGTTTAGTGGGCATGCTGTTTAAAAAATTTCAGAATACTTTGTACTTTTAAGATAAATTTTAAAGATTGTAATTATGTATGTCTCAAAGCTGTGAGTTATTTCGTTCCTAAATTTGAGAGAACCATAACGGATGTATATACTTGAAAGAAAATTTTTAGGAAATATTCTTTGTCCTGTTAGGAGATTTGCATGTTATTATACGCCATTTTAGTGTGAATATAAATAATGAAGAGTTATATGAAATCTACACTACTAGAAAAACTGGAAAAAAATAACGTCTAACTAATACCTTAACAAAAAACAAATATGCTGGTTCTAAATTACACATTGACGATAAAAAATAATTCGTCTGATATTTGAACCTGCACATAGGCAAATTACCCAAATATTTTGTAAATTACATATTGGTATGGTAAATTCCTCTAATATACTGCAAATGGTATTCTGGCGATAATATATTCTGATAATTTTTACGTTACACATAAATGATTATAAAATTCTCTTACATTTTGTAAATTGCACTTTAAGGACTATACATGCCTCTACGACTACTCTGTTGATATGGATCCCTCTACCCCAAAGATAAATAAGTGATTAAAATACGAAAGGGAGATTTTGTTTAAAATTTATGGCAAATTTAACGAAATTAATTTCCTCCCCCCTTTTCTGGAAACATATTATGTTCTATTAATATAATTATTTTAAATATATCCGATGATTATTTATACAAACTAAAGTATGTGTTTTGTATCAGCAGAAACTATGCATTTTATTTTTTTAAATAATAAATTGAGTAACCGAATGCCAAAATCAGTTATATCTAAAATAAATTAAAATTTGAGATTTTAGTTGCTATGGATTCTTCTATTCATCAGCTACATGTTCAACTTGTGAAACAGTTCAAAAATAAGCTCAATCCCATTGAAAATAAATGAAGAATAATGATGAAAGATGCAAGACCAGTTATATCCCAAATGGTCACAGTTACGAAATCAGTTCTATAGTTTGACAGTTCCAGAATAAGTTACATCATACAAACAATAATGGCTGCCTTCTAAATGCAGTAGCAAAACCAGTTTAATTCCTCACAAACCTATTATATGTATTTTAGTTTCAGTAGTGTTATGTTTAATATAGTAATATTAGCTTTAGCTTAATGTAAATACTGCAGAAATTTAATAACGTTGTGTTGTCTACCATGATCATCAACATATTATGTTTTGTAGTTTCAAAATAGAAGTCAGTTTCTCCACATGTTTATTAGCTTGTTGTTCTATAGTTTATAACCTACTGCATGCTTTTACTACTGTACTGTAATAATACTGTACAGTAGATAATGACCTGGAAATGATTATTGAAACTGTAGTTAGAAGGTTCAAAATAGCAGACAGTTCATTTCCAGAAACAGTTTTATCCAACTCTACAGGTGCAAAACAAGTTATGTGTATTTTATTTATTTAGATATAATTGTCTATGCTGCCTCTACATTATACAGATTATTACTAGGCAACAACATGAATTCAATACGTGTTTTGACTTCAAAACCATACGATGATTTATTATTGCAACATAAGTAACAGTTTTTGTTAAATAACTCAAAATCGTTTGAGACGGATACAGCTGGTTTTGGTATTGCGCGACTCAATTGCTTTCGAACGATTGTAGTATCCTGTCGTGGATCGAAACTGGGTTCCTCAAACTTAGTACCAGTGTTAAGGCTGCTATGTACTAAGAAAAAAAATCCCTTTTCCTCTTCTTGCAGACTCTTTTGGTGGGAGGAGTCCAGTTGACAGTTCGATAATCACACCCCCTCTTAGGATTGACATTTTGAGGTATTGTAATGGTTCTCTCTCTATAGGTGGATTAAGCGCTGCCTCCAAATTTTGTATTTAAAATAATACATTTTTGTCAACTATTTATAGGTAAATAAATGCTGGTAATCAAATGACATTGGTATTGTCAGATAGCCTGAACTTCTATGCAAAGCGCTACAGGATTTATTTTATAAATTCCATACACCGAAGGAATTTATGAGCGTTTAAAACACACTATACCAGATTTTCCCCCGAATGATTTAAATTTTAAAATATTAATTGCATTTAAGACTGCATTTAAGATTTAAAAAAAAAAAACGAAAAATGTGCACAAATGTAAAATTTCTTCCTCTATGACGGAGTAAATTTTTGTTTAAATCTTTAAATCCAAGTCGGCAATCTGTGAACAAATGTTCTCCATAGGTTAATATTGTGGTGAGCGAATCCAATGAGGTTAGTACATAGCAGCCTTAAATCGACTGAATCATCCTGGTGATATAAATCAAATGATTCGATTCCTCTAATTAATTTTCCTTTTCTCACTCCAATAGCTCCGTCCGCTGTGGTTTAACAATTTATTGAAGGGGGGGGTGGAGTAATTTTTTTTCCAAAATGATTTTTTATCATACCTTTAGTGGTAAACAGATCCTGGCCTAACTAAAAAGTAATCTGCCCGATGGATTCATGTTTAAGGCGTTCTAAAGGCTCTGCTTTAACTTATTGTAAACCATAGTAATTATTAGGTAAAGAACAGAATTCGGAAGAATAATCCACCATCTAAAGGGTTATGTACATACAGCGAACAAAGGCTAATGAACGAAGCTGTTCGCTGTATGTATATGTCTCAAAGAACATCACCGAACGCCCTGGTGTCCCTTTGTCAATGTCAGCCTACTAGGCAGTACATCAAAGGAAGTCCGTGACTCTTTGTTAGCGTCGTAGGTTTACAACAGGGGTGGGCAAACTTTTCCAGCATAAGGGCTACTTCTGATTTTTTCAAGGTGTTGCGGTCCACCCAGTGACGTAGGTGTGGTGAGCTATAATAAACGGTCTACAATATTTATTATAACTTAATAATAAATACGGAATATGTACTTACCTACATAACTACAAGGAAAAAAACTTTTTCCGATTTTTTTAACCTACAGAATCTTGAAAAAATTTTCCAATTAAAGATAGCAAAATGTTCTTAGTTCTTTAAACTAATAACAGAAGGCAGTACTAACCATTTTTTGCTCATTTAACTGGAATACATTGAATGCAAGGGAAAAAAGGACTACATTTAGGCGTTTGCACTGTGCACACGGCGCCCCTCGAAGGGTTAAAGCAAATCGCGTGGGCGTTCCATAAATATGTTTCTTTTAGTATGCGTGTCTTAAGTCTTAGTACAGGCGGTCACCCCAAAATGTCTTGGTGGTCACCGGTCGATCGCGATCGACTTAATGCCCACTTCTGGTTTACAGAGTCTACAGTTGAGCTCGGAATCTTTACTCATTGCTTGGAAATTTCATTCCCAGTAGGAAACTTGATGTCGTTGTTCGTTATCAGAAATTGAGTCTCGCGATATACTGTGGATTGTAGTACTCACCACAGCAACTCGTTTTAGGAACATGAACGAACGGCTGCATAAACCGTCCTTAATATGGACGACCAACCGATTTCCGACTTTGTTCGTTGCAGTTTGGACCAATTTGTTCGTTTTTCTTCGTTCTCTTTGCATATACCCAGGGGTGGATCAAGCACTTGAGGATGGCCACAAGCGCAACCTCGGTTTGAAGAATTAATTTTTTCTAAATACTGACTAATGCTATGAAATTACTTAATTAATTAAAACAAATTCGCTGAACGTATCTAATTTTGAAGCTCCTAGCTTTTGGAGGCCCCGCGGGGGATTAGCATACTATTATTCTATAGATTTTCTCGTAACCTATTTCCAGATTATGGTTGCAACGGCACTAGGAACAGAAACCTAGTCTTCTTTACTCGAGGCATGTGTTCTTCTTTCTGAACAATCCAGTCGATGCATGAAACCTCAATTTTTGTATGAATCCCTATCGTTACAACATTTTAATCTCTATTGTTTTACAGTCGTAAAAAAAACAGAATTCATAAGAAAAATCCAACATCTAAAGGGACTTGTACATACATTGAACGAAGGCAAATGAACGAAGCAGTTCGCTAGATGTTTATGTCACAACGAACACCACTGAACGCACTGGTTTCCCCTTTGCCAAAGTTATCTTACTAGGTAATACCGTCAACTGGGGTAACTTTGTCCCTTTTTAATGTTTATTTCACAAGAAAAGCAAATAATAGTTGTAAACCAATTAAAATTTGATATGGTCCGTGGTTTATATTATTTTAAACTTATTTAACTCTAATATAAACCATTGTCAAATTGCACATACAAATTTTAACATTTTTAAATTTTTTAAAAAATTTTGGGCTAATGGTACCTTGAATTAGGGCAGCTTTGACCCAGCTCTTGAAAACCAAACATTTAATTTGTTGAGATAGCTTAAGCCAATGTTAGACCATGTACAAGTATTGCCAAATTATCTATCAATATCTTATATAATCCGATTTAATCTCAAGCTTAATTTGGAAAAAAATTAATAAATCAACATTTTTTCTATGCAAAACGGATTTTACTTTTAAATTAAAAATGGAATTTTCAAAGAAAATAAAATAATAATAGATAAATAGTAAACAGTAATTTAACAGTCTTACTTGTTTTGATGAATTTATAATCTAAACTATGGAGAAGAAACATAATCCAGTTCTGGAACAATAAATTGATTCCTTTTTGACTTGATTTCCTGAGGATTGAATTTCCCGCACACTTCTTCCCACTCATAATTTATACAGTCTTGTTTTTCTGGCCATCGCCAAAATGTGAGGTTTCTTTTCATACATACCACAGTTGGTCGATATCTGTTAAACTTAAAATCTTTCGAGGATATTTAACACCATCGTAATTCACAATAACAAAATCATCTACATTATATATGTTCAGAGCATACATGTACAAATTCAGAGTCCGCCTGTCTTTTAGATTTACTTGCTTGTTTGTAATGTTTTGTTTATTACTTTCTGACGCCCTGGAGCATTGTCGTTTTCACCTCTTTGAAACTGGACCCTTTATAGAAGTAGAAGGAGTAGTTGAAGTAACTTTGGCCCAACTGCCATGCTAGGCCAAAGTTACCCCAAGAACTCGGACAAAGTTTGCCTAATGTAGTAGATATTTATTAGTTGCCAAACCACAAAATAAATCAAGATAATGACAGTGAAAATGGTTGAAAGAATTAATAATAAACTGAGGCAATTCGCTTACCTGCTCTGAATCACGTACTTTATCACATTTACAAGGAAAAGTTGGAAGACAACAACAATATACGTTTTAATGATACCAAAGAGGAGCAGCACTGTAGTTGTGGTAAATTGGGCAACTACAAGACAAAACTATGAGAAAGTCAAGGCCGTACTGCCACCTATTGGCAATTGTAATAAATAAGTGATAATCACTCTCCTTTGTCTAGATACAGCACTTACAATCTTTTTTTGTTTGTTGGGCCAAAGTTACCCGCAAGGGCCAAAGTTACTCCAGTTGACGGTTCATGAAAGGAAGTTCATGGCTTTTCGTTAGCGTATATGTCACATTTCGTCATATATACAAGTCGCGATATTCTTTTAACGGTTGTTTCTCATTTTACCGGAATGATGGGGAAATGTAACTTTGCGTTAAGGGGGTCCGGGACACATTTACAAAAAAAAATATTTACTGAGTTAAAATTTTGAATTTTTTGTGATGGTCAACCATATAATTTGTAAAAAAAAATCACATCATAAAATTTCTCAAAATTTTTTTTAAAAATTTTGAAATTTAAAATTTTTAATAAAAGTGGGGTAATTTAAAAACTCGAAATACTATTTGTCGAGTTTCAAAAATTTCATTTAATTAAACAGAAATATATAAGTTTTAATTTTAATTCAGCATTTTTTGAAATATTAATTTTTAAAGAAATTAAAAATATTTAGCTTAAAAATTACAAAAAAATTATGTAACTTATTTTTAAAAAATCATATTTTCAAAAGTAAATATTTTTTTTCAAATTTTCTGAATCAAAATTAAAGTAAGGTAGTTGAAAAAGACATGTTCCAAGTTCCAACGATTTTTCTTTAACGGTTCTTGACTTATAATAATTTAAAGCCGAGAAATGGGGTAAAAACCTATCATGAAGAAAAAAGGCACTTACAGGTTTAAACAACGATTGGCTACTATTAGAATGTTGCAAAAATAAATAATTTATCCTGTTCTAATTAGATAGAAACATGATTTAAACGTCATTTTAAGCGTAAAAGAACAAAAAAAAATTTAATGCAATACAAAAATGTTCGAAAATTTGAGCAATTTTGTGTCTTGTACCCCCTTAAATAGCGTAAATATATTTAATAATATTAAAATAATATCATACATATTAACAACTTCAATTTACTTACAGGAAATAAAAGTTACCCGAAACTAGCATTTATTATGTGCACATATGCCTTAAAATAATACCATAAATATTAATATTTTTATATTATTTTTAGGAAATAAATTGTTCAAGATAAAGCGAAATACTTGTTTAAAAGAAAAATCTCTTTCTTCATTATATGTTTTTTTTTCCTGTATCGGATTTTTCCTAAGATCTGAAACCCATATGTCAGTCAAAAACTTTAAATAGGAAAAAAAAAACTTTATTGCGGAGGAAGAGAACGAACTAATAAAGAAATCGTGGATAGCAAAACAAAAATTTCAATTCGTCTCTTATAATTCACTAGAGAAAGACTGTTAAATGATATCGCAAAACTATTTTCCTGCCGAGATTTAAAGGAAATTCTTATATCTGTATTTTTCTATTCATTAAATAGCGAAGCTGAAATATATAAAATGATAAGTGCTTGAAATAATTTTCAAGTCTTTATTGAAAAATAATATATTTATAGCTTCTGGAAATAAATGGAAAAGTTCAATAAATATAAAAAATGCTGTAGATGCGGAAAAGATAATTTTTTAACTGATATTTAAAATTATAATTTAACCAGTTATAGTATTACTAAATTCTCTTTAAGGTGCCAAGGGACCTTCAACATTGTTTTTTTTCTTTCCAATATTTTACTCTGCATACGAAAAGAGAATAATTAATATCTTTTTTTACTACTTTAAAGTCACTTCAAATTCACAAATAAGAATTTTGTGCAAGAATAGGACCTGCTTTTCAAAAAAATATTCAAAAATGGTAGATTTTTCCAAAATATTGCATGCGCGTACATTTTCGTCCGATTTCTTCCAAATTACACAAGATTCGCAATTAAGTGTTTGCCACAAGCCTGTACATCATTCTTTGAAATGATAAATGTTGTTTTTTCTTTAATTTATAGACCATGAAATAAAGCAAGAACTAAAAATAAAACAGGCAGTTTAAAAATTATATATATTTATGGCGTTAGCTTCAAACAACCCCGTTGCAAGGTATAAAAAAGTTAAGGCTATCTGAAAATGCTATTTTTTATCGTATTATCAGCATTTATGGAGCTGTCAATAGTAGACAAATTTTCTGCATAGGTTAAAATTGAGGTCTGCGAATCCAGTAGGGTTCGTCCACAGCAACCTTAACATACGCGTTATACGTAGTCATCAGTAATAGAATCAATACCTTCATTCTACGGGGGTCACTACTGCAGCACAACTCAAACTTGTGGCTTGCGCATGTACATTGGCCGTTCTCAACTCTGCTAAAATGATTTTTCAAAACTTATTCAAGTATTTTTCAGGCCTGCGGGAGGGGGGATGGAGCTTAACCTTTAGCTTAAGGGGCACATTTTTCCGATTCCCTCTTTAGGAAGGAAATTTAATACCCCCCTTTGTTAGAACGGCCATTAATGGGGTTATCTATCTATCTATCTATCTGTCTCTCTCTCTCTCTCTCTCTCTCTCTCTATATATATATATATATATATATATATATATATATATATATATATATATATATATATATATATATATAGATAGATAGATAGATAGATAGATATATAGATATATAGATAGATAGATATATAGATATATAGATATATATATATATATATATATATATATATATATATATATATATATATATATATAGATAGATAGATAGATAGATATATAGATAGATACTACCTAGCAGACTACCTTGGTTCTACCTAGGGACTAACTAGCAGAATCGTAAAGATTTACGGCCTGAAATAAAATAAAGGTGTTAGAGTATATACATATATATATATATTCTTGGGTCCTTTTCTTGAGGCCCAAGGAAAAGGTTAAAGGTTGAAGGTCATTTAAAGGGGAGAAGGAGTAGACGTAAAAAGGTTGAGAATCACTGCTTTACTTTTAATGTACTATCCCTAATGAATAAGTCCTCAAGAATTTCCAGCCCCTTGCCTAGAGCGGCCGGTGTGGCTTGCTTTAGACTTGCCACGGGTCACGAGTACTTACAGAGTCACCTGTATCGAATGGGACTGGCAGATACAGATATCTGCCCAGTTTGCGACTATGGCGTGCCCATGACTGGAGAGCACCTCAGCATATGCCCTGCTGTTCTTGAATGTTTCCTTTTATGTATTACTGACGGAGCCTTTGCCGATTGTTTTTATCGTTCATCTTTGTATTGGGATGCTCGTCGAATCATGGACGAGAAGTCGGAGACGGGCATATGATTAAAAAGAACACAACTTTTAATGTATTTTAATATCGCTCATTGCTCTCTACATAAAAAATAAATATTTCTAATTATTATTCGGCACTTCGTTGTTTAAACAAGAATTCAACTCACAGTTTTTCTGCTAGCTCAGTATCAAGTATAATAAATTTTCACATCTACAGATGACTTTATTTTACTAAAGTAATCTATATACATAACACAGTTCCGTAACTGACTGACTGACTGACTGACTGACTGACATGTAACGCACAGACCAAACTGCTGGACCTAATGGGCTGAAATTTTGCATGGGGATTCTTCTTATAATGTAGGGGTGCAATAAGAAAGATTTATCGAAAGTTCTTAGATTTTTTTTGATTAAACTATAAAGCTGTTTGTGTAATATTCTTTATAGTTTCCATTTAAAATAATAGACTGAGGGTTATAAAATTTATATCAAGAGAAAGATCATAAAAATTCATTTAAAATGAAATCTTTTTCAAATCTTTACCTCCGTTTTCTGATTTTTGCTGAATTTTTAAAGATTAATTTTTAGAATTTAATTTATTAAATGCTGATCCCGTGGTTTCTTTTCTTTTTGTGATACTTTAAATTAATTTTGAGTCACATGCATAGCAACGAAATAAATTGGCAAAAAAATATTGAAATACGGTAAAAGGTAAAATTTAACCACTAGACTAATTGAGATGAAAGTTTTTTTAAGAATTTAAAACAAATTAGTATGTTTTATGGATATTAAACATACAAATTAATTGCATACATGGACCGTTGTATTTATTATAAATATTTCGTTTTTTTGTTTGTTTTGCATTAATTGCATACAATGACCGTTGTATTTAATTTTAATGTACTCCGTAGCGAAGTACGGGTATTTAGCTAGTTATTTATAGAAGTTTAAAATTTGGGTATTTAACTATTTAGAATTTTCGTCATACACATTAAAATATTCAGCTTGGAATTTCGTCTGCGAAAACTATTTAAAATTTTGATTATTTTTTAAATTGGAATTCCTTCTATTTTATGAATGCTTTATACCTTAGCTTCCTGCATTCATAAAGACACTCAAAAGCTTATAAGCGGCTTAACAAGAAACCAACTCAAATTTCTTCTCAGCTCTCGCAGCATAGAGGAGAATACTGGAGACTAAATTGGTTCGAATTCTTAATTAGGAAAAATCGTAAATTATCTCAGCCGAAAGATAAAATTCCTCCGGAGCTACCTATGAAAAAACACTTTCCGCCACACATGGAAATAATTGTTAACATTGGTAGCAGAGAAGTAATTAATTCACAAATGATTATTTTTTGGTGGCTAAATTGGAGTTATTTTCCTTATTTTGAATATTTTTCAACACTCAATAAGGAATATTGTGGATAAAATGAAATTAATGACACTGGAGGAGTGGAACTAATATCTATTAAATAAAAGAATTACATTTCATATGTAATTATTTTCTTAATACAGGATAATTGAATGGAAGGATATATTTTTTTTAAAGTTGAAAATATCTTGTGGTTGAAAGCATGTTTTTATATTTCGAAAAATATATATTGAAGTGTTTATTGTATAATTAAAACCAACCCCAAATACTTTTTTATTCATTATCATAAATTAAAAAGGAAAAATGTAGTGATAAAGGAATAAAGTGAAAAAGGACTAAAAATTTATATCACTTATTTGGCTCTAATTTTACCTAACGTCACTTCACTTCTTACGATGTCATGACACTCAAGATATAGCCAAAAATTTACTGCTTACTTAAGGGAGACCCGTAAGAAAAAAGCTAAAATTTTTATTATTGAGTTTAAATCAACTATTTCTTTTCATAATATTTAAGCATATATTTATAAGCAAGAATCGATAGAAAATCAATTTTCTATATGGAAGTTTATTCTATATTGAAATTTTATGCTTTTTTTTACACGATTTACATACTTTTTAAAAAGACTACTCCTTTGTCAATTTTCATTTTTTTCTATAATTTAATTTTTTATACTAATATCATAGTATATGCTACAAACCTAGGGAGAGCTTTTTTAAAAAATGTGTCTTAATTTTTGTAAAAAAAAATTACTCATTATATGGTAATTTTGACAAAAAAATCTGCTTTTTCATATTTATCAATTTGTAAAAAACAAATTTCATCATTTATATCCAAACGTTTTCCCTACGTTTCTTAAAAATTCAATCAAGATTTAAAAAATATAAAAAGTATAACTGTAAGTGCATATTTCTCAAAGACTTAGTACTTCGAATTCAGACAAAATTGCAAAAACATGATTTTGAGATAAACGCATTTAAAGTATAAAACACAACAAAAGTTAAAGAAAAATAATTTACTTTTGTAACAAACTTTTTTTAGTAATTTATGATGTTTGAAGGTTCTTATGATAGCAAGAACATATTAAATTAACCCATTAGTGCCTAGCGTCCTTTTAAAAGGACGCTTACATAATAAGCTCTAAATCACTGAATTTTTTATTTTTTTTCGATCCAAATAGCAGAATATCATGATAAAGTGTTGTTTTTCTTATTATTCATCAGTTGGTAACACTACATTAATGTTCTATTTCTGCTTTGAGGGTCTAAAGTCAGAGTTAGTCGTTTTTTAGGTTTTCAGAAGAGCGTCACGCAAAAAGTAAGTTTATTTTATTGTTTTTCAATGTTACGAAAATATTTTATGCTGTTATCATAGTCAATACTCTTTTCTGAAATACGTATCTTCCAAAATTGTTAAAATTATTTTTTAACACTGTTATATTTTCTTTTGCGTAGCGTTCTATATATAGGACGCTAGGCCCGAATGGGTACATGTTTTCCTGACCTGTTCCGCTATACGAATGCGTCTTTTTTTCTCAATTTATGATGTTTTATTACCATAGAGAAAAGGAAATGCTATTTATTTTCAGAAAAATGATGTTATAAATTATTTTTATAAATTTTTATATTATTTTTATAAATAAAGATTATTGAGTATTCCTTATTTATGAAAATAATTTTAAAATAAATGTTCTGTTGATTAAGGAATGATTAAAAAATTTCTTATTTAAGAGAAATATTAGACTCTTGATAATGTAATGAACGTATTAACAAATTAGCCTCTTAAATACAAAATTTTAATCAAAGGATGTGTTCTGTATTTCGTGATTTTAAAAAATAAAGAAAAATTACGAAGTACATAAGTAATTGTCTGGATTTTTTAAAAATATGTGTATTTTAAATGTCTATAATTTAATAAATTTTAAGAATTTTGTCTTTTAATCCAAATTATATTTGATCTACATATACTGAAATGAACAATCGATAAGTTTTAAAGCTCTTATTTATATTTTTGTTTTTATTTTAAGTTTGACCGTGGAGAGGCATTAGCTTTAATGGCAGAGTTATCTGATAATGATACAATCCATGAAGCGGATATTTATTTGGACCCACCATTTAATGAAGTTACCGATGACTGGCACTATACGGGTTAATAGAACTAAAAAATGTCCACTTGGAGATGTTAAATCTGTTAAAAAGAAGAGTAGGGGAAGTTTTGATTTTCAGAACAGCAAACATTTTAAAATGGTTCGGTGGAATGACAATAGTGTCGTTACTTTGGCGTCTAACCCTTATGGTATTGAACCTGTAGCTCAGGCCAAACGCTGGTCGAATATTGATAAAAGATTTGTAGAGATTGACCAACCGTATATTGTGTCTCAATATAATAAATTTATGGGAGGCACCGATCAAATGGATCAAAATCTGGCACAATACCAGTGTTCCATATGGTCTAAAAAATGGTGGTGGCCACTGTTTTTGTTTAGCTTAGAAGCATCAATCCAAAATGCGTGGCTATTGTACAGATTATGCCCTTCTAATGACAGTGACAGAATGGATCTCCTCCACTTTAGAAGAGAAATCTGTCAGACATATTTTTCTAAGTATAGTAAGAGACCAAATAACAGTCTGGCTACAGGGAAACCAAAAAAACTTTCAAAAAGAGTGTCTGGTGATATCCGGTATGGCGGAAAAGATCATTTAATCGTTGTGAATCCGAAACAGATAAGTGGCAAAAAATCCACAAGAAAATGAATAAATGTTTTGTTGGATTGCATGATAAATGCTTTGAAATCTTTCGCACAAGATAGCTTGTATATAAATTGTGTAAAAAAAAAATTACGAATAGCTTTTTTCATTCTTTTGTATATTAATAAGCCCCTTTTATATGTAAATTTAAATATAAAAGTGTGTAAAATTTATCATAAGACATAATTGATTAAATTTGTGCCTTTTAAGCTATTATTTTTGACATTTTCAGCTTTTTAAATTGCTTTGATTTCTTTTAAATGATTAAAATACAATTTAAAAACCTTACTGTTTATTTTATTATGCATTTTTTCGCAGAGTTCCATTGGTTTCATGCGTTTATTTATCTAAAAATGACATTAAAAGGAATAGTTTTAGAAAAATCTAAGGGTTGAAGTGTTTGTGTAAAACCTGTACCCTCCCGTGCCTAGCGTCCTTTTTATAGGACGGTAACATTATTTTGAATAAAAATAAAAATTTTAATACAGGAATATTTTTATTATTTTTTCAGTTCATTTTGCACCTGTATGAACATAATTAGGTAAAGAAAATTAAAGAATTCGATGTTGGGCATTAATGGGTTAAACATAAAAAGGAATTATAATCAGTTCCATATGTGAAGGAAATTGAACGATTTGCTAGAAATCAGAAAAAATCTTCATAATTTTATTTTAAACAACAAAAAAATATATTTTTGCTATTTATTTTATCTTAATACACACCAGCACCATAAGTAACATCGTAAGTAACTTTAGGTTTAAACATCTTTTTTAACTTAAAATCTTTATAAATGATTTTACTAACAATGCCAGAAGACATTCCTAGTTTCGATGCAATGAATCTATGAGCCGGTGGATTTCCTTTTAGGACCAGAGACGCAATTTTCTTGATATTTACCTGCGTTCAAACAGTCCTAGGATGGGCTCTCGCGGTCATGTTTTCATTTTTACTTTCAGTTATACTTTTTCCTTTAAAATTTAATTTATTATAAATACCTTCTTTTTGAAATGCCATAACCGCGATTTTTGCACTGCTTTATAATATGTTATTACGAATATTTTTCATCGGAATGCGCAGTTACGTAACCTTCATCTATCAATTTTAGGAGCCATTTTCAAAATAAATCTATTATTTTACATTCCAATCAAAATGAAACAGTAGCAGACGATTAGTCTGAAGTTGCTAAATTTTTATCTCAAAATGAAAATGACATAAATAATTTACAAAATCGCCTCCATAAAGTGTAAACAACCTTCAGTATTTAAATTCTGTTATTGAATTTTTTTTTCCCTGATTCCATAACAGTCTAGGATAAATATTCACTAGCAATAACTCTTTAGAATTGAAGCTGTAAAAACTCCAATGTTGCATGTTTTAGAGATGATTTAAATTTAATAATGACCTCGGTAACACTCTTTCAATAAAAATAAGACCGCGGTACATGTGCTACAATACCTAATGGAGACACATACGACACCTCTAACGTACTTAGCAACGTGGACCTAGATTTCACCCTTGCTATGGGCTTCACAGCAGGGCACTGTTGAAAAATACGCTTGAAAGTAAAGAATTCCGATTGCGACTATCTCTAAGTTTTTACTTGTGACTGACAAAGTGCAGCCATCATCCCACAACGGAAAGTTTCAATGTCTAATGCGAACTGAGGAACAAAATGTACTTCTAGAAGAGGACAAAAAGCATAGAGCATACCCCCCTTGATGCATTGCGTCACCTTCAGCAGACAATTACTGTTCTGGTCCATTATGAGTTTAATATTTACGCAATAACATTATCTCAGTATAGCCATACATACATACATATGTGTTTCTATATCTCTCTCTCTCTCTGTATATATATATATATATATATATATATATATGTAATATACTGGACAACCCAAGGAAAGAATGGGCGTCCAGCACATCACAGGCAATGATGGTGTAGTCGTGGCTATGATAATAATCGACGCAGCAAGTTACAGCATTATACTAGTTTTTATTTCGTCGGAAATACGTCTTCCCAAGTCAGTTACATGATCAAAAAAGCGTACATGTACGTGATCCCAAACCTTATATAAACTTATCTCGTCATGTGATCGTAGTAAGGTTTAATTGGTTAAAAGTTAGGAAAGGCGTGACAAATGCGCTAAAGCGTTTAATTTTCTGCCCACACTACGCCAGTTTAGTTTTCGTTTAAACAGGCAGCCATTTAATTTTTTCTCTCGAGGTTATTAGAACTTAGAATCAAAAGCGAAATTTAGCTCGTACGCCCAAGGGAATTTAGAATAATGTTAGATTTTAAAATGGTATGGGGTTTTTAATGTTATATATATATATATATATATATATATATATATATATATATAATGCCTAACTAGGCAGGGCCAACAGGAGCAACCGCCCAGGGCCCACTTGGAAGGGGGCCCAAAATGCTGTATTTATCTCATTATTTTCCTAGACCTAATTAATTAAGGGACCCGAATGCAAATTCTTGCCCAGGGCACATACATGGCTAGTTACGGCACTGTATATATACATATATATATATATATATATATATATATATATATATATATATATATATATATATATATATATATATATATATATATATATATATATATATATATATATATATATATATGTGTGTGTGTGTGTGTGTGTAATCGATAACATTCAATAAATTTCATGGTAATAAAATTTATACATTGTCAAAATACCTTTTTACAATATTATTTTAATTCCGTGTTTCAGCTGCTATTCTACACCTTTAAATCTAATGTTAATCTATACGGAATGTTCCTCTCAGTATATTTCTAATTACATATTAGCCAAAAAATACTCGCAGTGTGTGTGTGGGGGGGGGGAACCACCCGTTTAACCTAAATATCCTTTTACAAAAGCAGAGTAAATATTAGAAAGTGAAAGTATTTTCCTAATTATTAAATTGAATTCCAAGTTGAAAGGAAAATTCACTGTAGTTTAAGATTAACACTGAAGATCTTCTAGGTGAGATGATACTTAAAAGTTGACCATAGAATAAAAACTAATATTTCTATGCGTAATTAAGTAAAAATGTCTATTTTTGTACTCCACATTGGCCATTTGGAACGTAGTATGTTAGTAATCAAATTATAGACTTCCATCCATTTACATATTTTGACTTTTATGCTCTAAATTTCCCATGTGCTGCCCGGCATATATTTGAAATAATTTGTGTAATTCATTTTGTGAATTCTTCTGCAGTCCTATTTTTTTAGAATGTATACTTTTTAAACACAATACATAATGTTATTAGATATAATTGAGATATAAATATAGTTTTTGTTATTAAATATCCTTGAAAATTTAGTTTGATTATTAGGTAATTATTAGGTAAAAGTGAGTATTAGTTAATTTTTGTGTAACTCCTTTTGTGCATTTTTGTGCAATCCTATTAATTTAAAATGCATACTTTTCATACACAATATTCAGTGTTAGTAGATATAATTGAGAAAAAAATATAGTTTTTGTCAATATATATCCTTGAAAGTTAACTTTGATTAATAAGCGATTATTGGGTACAGAAAATTTAAAAATGTATAAATTCCTCATCTGAAGGAAAAATAAATGTACATAAAACTCTTCGAAAGTGAGTAATCGGACATTTTTAGATACGACTTTGAATAACAAATAGATTTCAATTATAACTAGCAAAAGGTAAATATTTCAACTTAGAAATATATTAAATAAGAGAAAGAATGCAATGACAGTCAAACGAAATAAACAGAAATCCTGTACTTAGAGCTAAACGCACCATAAATGAAATATTCTGTAGCAGTAAAAGAGCTAAACCATATAACGATGCAACCGACCGGTCTCTTCATCAGGAGGCCTAACCGAATCAGTTTCATCAAGAGGGGACTTTCTGAATAGGATGCGGGTCTAACCAAAACACTTCCCAATGCCCCGAGATCCCCATGGAAGCAGATAGTCAAATCAATTGGAAATAAACAGAAATCCTGCAGTAGAGTTAAACGCTTTTTGAGCTGAATTATTTACATTTTAGTAGTTATAGTCTGTTTTTCAGTATGAGGATTTGTTGCAATCTTTTATTGAAAAGTTTTAAAATAATTTAACGCTGGCGCAGTTTTTCTGTTAATTTTTTTCGGTTGTCTATACCTTCTTTATGAATATTAATGTCTTATTTTCTGTTGAATTATTTACAGTGCATAAATAGCTCTCAATATGTTGGCGCAAAATTTTGGTCACGGTCTTTGGACGTTATTGTTAGTAATATAATCAATATTTAAAGGGACCAATGAAATGATCTAAAGAGTTATTTTAAATTAGTTTAGAGTATGCAATTTTAATATATTGTAAAATGAATGGTTGAAAATATTTTCAATATGTTAAAACCCAATTTTAAGCACGGTTATTTGAGATTACTAATAGCAAGTTGATCATATTTGAGATTACTAATATAAAGTTTTAAAACAATTCGTTGAAACATTTATAAAATAATTTTCGAAGTCGGGGAAATCTTTTTATAATTTATGTGGTAAATTCCACCGATGACTTTGGCCCGCATGCTTCCTACAACAAAATATGACTTCAGCGATCTCAAGCATTAATCTAGCTATATATTTTTTAATTCTCCTTTTCATGATTTATTATTTTGGCTTATTTTCAAGGATTTCTAGGGATTAAACGAACTAAACAAGAAATTAAGAACTACTGTTCATATTAATGAAATGACTAGTGAATATCAATAAAATAAAGAAATAGTTGTAATATGGCTACTTAAAAGTGTTTAGCTACATGAAATAAAAGAGTAAATGAAATTGTATGCGTGAATATTTAAACAAAAAATATCAGTGACAAACTGACTAAAATTTTAAAAAAACTTTTACGAAAAAAAAATTTTCGAAATTAGAAATCTTATATTTTGAAAATAAAATATTTGTGTAAAAATAATTTGCCGAAAAAGACTGTACAGGAAGTATTTTAATGTTCTTTTAGAGTGTTAAATACAGTTTGCAGGAGAAAAGATACATTAAAGTTTAATGAAAATTTCTTGCAGCTTTCCGAAAAGGATGAAGTCATCAGCGTCCTTCACAGAAGCATACAATTTGGTAACTATTCTTTTAAACGATAAAAGAACAAGATTAACGATAATATTTTTGGAAAACTTATCCCAATTCTGACACCAAACAAAAATTTAAATGTTATAGTTTCGGAAGTAACATTTTGTCACGCGTGATAAAGCATGTATGTACTACTCTACTACATTTTGCTGATTTTCTACATTAGATATAAAATCCTATTAAAGAGAAATATTTTAAAACTATTGTCTAGACTCTATGTCCTTTTGTGTTTCATCAGTTTTTAATATCAGTATTCTCCATACAGTGCTGTTTGTCTCAAACACATTAAAATAATAAATTCTTAAAGCATAGGAGGTGTTTTTCAGACTTGTTTTAATCATAATTCCGTCTTTTAAATGAAAACGGTCTATTGTAAAGGCGAATGTTTTAGATTTCCTTTCGAATTATGTAAAACACTTTAATTTCACTCATAAAAAATACGGGAGGCTTGTTTCTGCAAATAAGAAACTGATGGTTAAATAATTATGCTTCATGTTAAAGCATTTTTGAAGCGTCTTTTTAGCCCATATTAGAGTTTTTATATGCCTTGTCAAAAAGTCACGTTTGAAGAATTACCTAAAAGTATATGAAAGAAAAAATATATAGTTTAAACCAGGAAAAGGCTTGAAACTACATATTTATTTTTAATACAGCTTGCTAATTCTATAATAAAGTTCAACCATTTCACTACTGTGTGTTAAAAAAGCACTAATAAAAATTTGAATTATATAATATCAAAATAAATATCCGAATATTTGAGGTATTATTCGAAGATTTTTTTCGATAATGAAAAAATAAATATTTTATTGCATATGAAAATCGAATGCGAGTGTTTTTTTCAAACATTATTTTATTTATCCCATTGTTACGAAATATATTTTTAAAAGTAAATCGAAATACATTCAGAATCGTTTGGGATTTTCCAAGACATTACCTTACAAAATGCATAAAATTTGCCCTACATTAAAAATGAGAAATGTTACAATGTATGATGATAATCAATTCAAAATATAGTAGAGTCATTTACATCGAAAGAAAGAATAAAAATGCATGTTTCTAGATACACGTAGTATGCGAAAAAATTTTGGAAAGCTTCCGTTGCATCAAAATTTATGCTTATCTGACCATAAATATATAGTTGCAAAAATATAACATGTATTTATAAATACATATCTCATTAAATAAAATAATTTAATTATGTCTCCCCTTAAAAGAACACAAAAATTTTGACTGATATTATTTTAGAAATTATCGAACTAACTGCCCTAAGCATTTATTTATTGACTTAGGACTAATTAAAACTATTACACTATTTATATTGGTAAAGATACAACACAAAAATTGGATTCATTAATTTTTTCTGCTGTACTATGGTTCAAATCTTTTCCATAAAATCGTCCTATTCCATAAAATTCGTACTATTCCATAAAATCGTCAAAAGAAAATTATTCTAAATGCAGCCATATAATCATTTTCTATTTTCCCTCGAAAACCTTTCAATTTATACCATGCTCGCAAGAATACGCTGAATCGATTAAAAGTAAATCTCTTACTTTATACAGACGGATTTCAAAGGATTTGCGAAATCGCAATGGCCATAGAAATTCCCTTTAATTGAATTTCTATCTTTATTAGAAAGGAACAAAACTAGCTCCAAATCGAGTCAATAATAATTTGATTCCTTCTTTGAAAAGCGTGTAATAAATGTCAAAACTCCCCTTATTCAGTACGAAGGTCTGCAAATAAAGGCTCCTATTAAATAGATTTAAGTAATGGAAATAAGGGCCAGAAACACTTCAAATAATGAATCTAATTAAAACATAGCCTCTTTGTTATTGTAAACTCTTTTAAGAGTGGATTTTCGTGAATATCATTAAGGGATATTTATATATATATTTTCACAAATTCTTTTATTGGGGAACTAATGAATTTTTGTGCCATCTGAAGGAAATGTTTTTATTTTTTTCAGATGAAAGATAATTTTTCAGGTAGTCTGGACACAAAATTATACTTTGTTTTATAGCACTACGACTTGATTTTACCCCTAATTTACTTTTCTGTGTAAAGATACCGTATTTTCTGGACCATGCCGCGGAGGATAAGATGCTCTTCAAATTTATGGGAACATTTTTAGAAACGTATATTTTGTATTTTGTTAGGTATATAAAGATATTTTCAATTTCTTGCTTAATAAAGATGATATATCTATCTATCTATCTATCTATCTATCTATCTATATATATATATATATATATATATATATATATATATATATATATATATATATATATATATATATATATATATATATATATATATATATATACACTCAAGAGCCAAAACATTATGACCACCTGTCAATAACGAGTTGGCCCACCTTTGGCGCGCAACACAGCTTCAACCCGCCTTGGCATGGATGCCACAAGTCCTTGGTAGATCGCCGGAGACAGATTGTACCAGATGTTTAAGCAATGGTCACGCAAATCCGAGATATTGCGAATTGGTGGTCTTTAAACTCTGAGCTGACGTCCCATGACATTCCAAATGTGTTCACGAGTGGGACGTTTGCTGCGTAGCCCCATATCCAACAGTGTCCGCTGAACAGTGTGTTGCGGTACTATTCTACTTGGCCCTGCATTATATTGGGCTGTCAGCTGAGCCACTGTCTGGCTCCGGCTTTGCTTCACCATGCGAGACAGTCTCCGACTACCTTTTTATTTGATAGCGTGTGGACGTCCAACACCATGTCGTCTATTGCTGGTTTCACCGTCATTCATCCACTTTGCATAAGTACTAACAACTGTAGGTTGCTAACAAACCACGAGTCGTGCAGTTTCGGAAATACTTGCTCCGAGCCTTCGAGCCATTACCCTCTATCAAAGTCGCTTAGATCCGCAGCCTTTTCCATCACACACAGAAGTAAGTGAAAGAATGATTCTTAAGACTCTCCAGCAGCAGTTAAATACCACTTCCACCTGATAACGTGCCTTCCACGTCATCCAGGCGAATTCATTGCAAAATGTAGGGGTGGTCATAATGTTTTGGCTCTTGAGTGTATATATATATATATATATATATATATATATATATATATATATATATATATGTATATATATATATATATATATATATATATATATATATATATATATATATATATATATATATATATACATTGATATAAAATTGATAAATTGTTGGCGGTTGTTTTTATACGATGAAATTAATTCTCTTTTATCATTCTTGACTGCACGGACCACTCCTTCAGTTTTCCCGTACCACCGGTAAAGTACCACTGGTCTATATGGACCTCGCTAAATGTCAAATTATGTCCGTGTGTCATTTTTTTATGATTTGCCATCTTTAAAAAAGTTACATTAAATTCTGAACAAAGTATCTTTGTGACATTGCGTAAAATGTTCTTACTTTATATTTTCATTTTGCTTTTAGAATCTATGATTAAAAACCCCGAAAATATTTTAACATTTTTACTGATAGAGTGGATTTTTTGTACGTGTAAAGGAATTAAAATTTTTATAAAGGAAGTTTCAGAAAATCCTACAGAAAAATTAATTTCAATCTTGGAAAAATGTTATAAAAAAGATAATGCATAGACGTACTTGGTTTGGCAGATATAACTAAAACTGAAAAAGCTTTAAATTCTAAATTTATTTCACTGGTGTAATTTTGCTGTCTCAGGGTTTTTGATTTTGAGCAAAAACTTTTATAATATTTCTACTGAAGTAAAAATTATCCTCCAAAAAGCAATTTTCTGCCTTCAAAGTCATTGAAAATTATACGAGTAAAATAATTGTTAGTCCCATACTAAATTAATATGACGTTACTAGGCACAAGATATAACGCTATGCTAAAATTGAACTGATTGTTAGGCATCTGAACCAAAATTGACACACTAAATACTCTCTCTTCTGTTGAGATTTTAACAGAAAACAATTAGGTCATACATATTTATATAGGGTGATACGAAAACTCGTGGGAACCCCGGGGTTTCTAGTTGTCAGCGCGTTGGAATTAGTGGCTGATGGGGTTGGGTTCGAATCCCGGCAAGCACGACTGATTGCAGTCGTGTCTGCTGCGGATACGTGATCGTTATCGCATGTATATGCATATGTTAAATATGTACATGTTAAATAATTGGTTCTGAAAATCCTTCCACGGCATCTGTAAGGATGGGAGAAGGGCACGAGATTGGAGCATCTCCCCATATTTCGCCCCTGTGGATTTTATAAGGACATTCCTCCTCCCCAGCGTTTTATCTTGCGTTGTGTTTGGAAGAAAGAGAAACCCGCGCTGCAGTACAAACAGGACTCCGGGAGCACAAAAAATACCACGTGAGATTCGTTTTCAAGTTTTTATTAGCGTATACACGTGCAAAGAACTGACCTCTCACCCACTCAAAATCAAGGCATGTCCAACTGACAACCCGCCACTGAACACCAATTCTCTCGACTGTCTTCAGCCCTTCTTATGTACGGGTTGTCAGAAAATGTGTGCCTTCGGAAAACGGCCAACAACACAAAGCTTGCCAAGAAAAGGTGGCCAACACCCATATACCATGACTGGGATATAACACCCATGACTGGGACATAATAATCGGAAGTGGTGACCTAGCCAAGATGGCAACAGATGTTCCAGACCAGTGGCGATCAGTCACCACACATTGCGACAAAGCAAATCCAGCAAGCGGAAGACAGGGGGGGAGGAACGAGAATGCATATACACCCTTTTCCTACCGCACACAAAAGTCATCACAACATCGATGATCGTTAAAAATTTAGGTGGCACCTGGCAAAAAGTCGTACTTCGACCTTTTATGTACCAAACAGCCAGGAACAAATTATGAGCCCAGTCTATTGTGCACTGGAGCCTTTAATGGGATTTATTGATTCAGAGGGATGTATTCATATAAACACACATTTGATAAAAATTATTTTTTAAGTATCTGTTAAAAAAACGAAATTTATAGTCCTAGACACTTTTGTACGTTCATCATCAAGTAATTATCATGGAAAAAAATCTTTGAAATCCTTTATTCAACCAAAATAAAGGAAATTGAGGGAAGAAATTGACTTAAATGATCAAGACGGAAAGTTTCTTCAGCATTTCTCGACTCCAAACAATTACTGAAATTCGGTCAAATAAAAATTTATATTTTAAATCTCTAACGTTGATGATGACAGGTGATATGAAAAATATGGGTATATATATGGGGCCTGCATGAAGTGAAATTTATAAATGAACAAACTTGTGTCACTTACCATTGAGTACTTTTGGACTCCTAAATGCTGGGACTGGTACTTCAGTGCATTTGAGATAGCAGTCAGTGTCTGGAGCGGCAGGAATTACAGCTGTCAGTAGAAGCAGAAGAAGTCGGTCTAGCAACTTATCGTTGACGGAGTCCATCAGGGAAATGTGTTGCTAACTTCTGCGCCATTCCTAGAGAAGAAATGGGTCGGTGTGGAACAGTTCTAAAATTTTGGGTATTGTTTTTAAATCCTTTTCATATTTCTTTATGTTTTCTAAATCATTTACCATCGTAAGTCTTTCTTCAGATTCAAGTTCCGCCAAGTGAGGGATTCATGAATTTGAAAACTGGAATCAATAAGGAGTGTGCATGGCTGTTGTTGTAATCTAATGCCCCGTGGCCGGAAGTTCTAGACCAGGTCCATATCGGCTTCGGGCTGAGTAGTGAGACTCCTGTTTACACTAGCACCACAAATGTCGGAGTTCGACTTGGCAAGGGGCCATCACCATTTTGACCGCACCCCCAAGGGGTGACATATTGGGGGATTGTACCTTCCCCCACTGACCTCATAGGACTTTCCGGTCTACGGATTGAACGTGCCCATATCTGACCTAGACACGAGGGTATTGAACGGTGCTTGTCGGGATTCGATCCCAGCCCGTACCGAAAGACGACGCGCTACTTATAGGCTACCTTGGGCCGTGTACATGGGTGTATGGGGTTTTGTACGAAGCACTTCAAGCTGTTATACTGCTAGCTTGGTATGAGGCAGTTTGGAACAATTTGGGGGTAGTTTCTTACATAAATGCCCATTCTTTGAGCAGGCATGCTTGGTCTTTTGTCTCAAAGTGTCGGTCGAAGTGACAAGACATATCGCTCATTTCTTTCAACAACGTCATGTTTCAAAAAACATGATTTTTCAGGAGAGTGATTTCAAAGTTTAAAAGTAGAATAAAATGTATTAAAAATAAATGTTATTTCTGTTCTCTAGCAGCTAAATATTGAGCGGTGAGATATGATGATCTTTCAGGGACATACTACTCTTTCAAGGCAATCTGAAAACAGGCATAGCTAAAAATCGCTCATTTTTTAAATAAGATTATTGTTGAAAAAAGTGAGCGATATGTGCATATCAAAAAACATTCACTAGACGCCTAAAGAAGTACTCCTTATATCGCATGTTGCAACACGTGTGGGATTATACTATATTGGAATATTCTACAGCTTTTAATGCAGTGTATTTCGAGAAGATAGAGAATTCTGTCAAGTTCCTCTGTGGATATTTTGAGAGATATAAAGGACGTATAAGGTACCACACGAAATTAGAGCTACCAGAACTTCATGCTGGGTTCGAAGAAATGTAGTTCTGGAAATGCCAGAAAATGTCTCTTAAAGAGGATAACCTCTCGACATAAGTAATTCAGGTCACGTATGGTAAATTTCCTAAAGGAATAGGGAAGAAAAAAATAGCAGTTGCACATTCTAAAATTCTCACAGAAGTGAACTATTTCATCCCTCACACTACTTTTAAGCCTAAACGGAGAAGCTTTATGTGGCTGATAAAATATTTTCAGTTTTTTTCTAGAAAAGATCGAAAGCGATTTCGAAAAATAACTGTGACAAGATAACCGATCTCTAGAAAGAAATCGACACAAAGTTTTAAGTCTCATTCACTAACAAACACACATTTAGATTAAAAATGAAATGAAATTATTTTTCGCTATACAAAACAGGCTGTTTTAATATAGAGTATGTATGTAGTGTAGAAGAACAAAATTTATTTCCTAATACAGATTCAAAAAGTTTTTATTCTGTGATATATTATTGCAGTAATTCAGAAGACTGTATGTTGTAACTGCTTACTCGAGTAAATTTATTTACAATACCGAGTTTGGAAGAAACACCATATTTTAAAGTAAAGTGTATTTTTAAAAAGAGACATCAAAAAAAGCTCTCACTGAAAAATACAATCTTTAGAGATATGTCTTAGTGGAAAATATTTTTTTATGGGTAAGCGAAAATTCGTATTCCGGTTTAAAAAAATATAGATACATCAAATCTTGGAAAAGGTTTTCTTTGAAAAATTATTACAATTGTTTTATAAAATATCAAGGGAGCTGGATTTCGATGTGTCTCGCATAAAATAACTAAGGAGGAAGTGAATCATTGGAAAAGTTTGGAGTATTCAATATGAAAAAAACATTTATATAGATATTCACAAAAAAACTCCTTTCAAGTCAGAATCAAAATACCATTTTTAAATTATAAAGCACAATTCATTTCCTAGAATGTTATTGTTATTGCAGCTGAATATATATATATATATTTTTATTTACAGGATTCAGTTATTAAAGAACACACCGAAATTTCAAGGATTATTTCCTTTTTTCGGGGATTTTATGGATTTATACACTTTTCTTTATGAAATATTTTATTTAAGTCTAGTAACTATCTCCTAAAGAATGTTTATTTCAAGTTAAGATTAAGCGAAGAACTTTGTCTAAAACGGCATGCCCGCTTTTAGGGAAAAATTCTTGTTTTGATTTACGTGCCGAAAAAATAGTGCATATAAATTATTGATATATGGAGTAATTTCTAGGTGCATGCATTATATAAATGCATTTCGTAGTTTAAATATGTTATTATATAGTATGAATAGGCATAGAAATATGAATTTGAATGTAGTATTCAACTCTCTAATTATTAAAACTGTATAGAGTAAATAACATTAGTTATGAATCAAATTTTAAGCTAATGTTAATAAACCTTTAGTTCACAGGTCCCAATTTTCCGATTCCCTCTTTAGAACGGGAAATTTTGTACCTCCTTTGTACTAACGGGGCTATTAAGCGGGTTATATATATATATATATATATATATATATATATATATATATATATATATATATATATATATATATATATATATATATACACATGCATACATACATATATATGCATGTATGTATATATATGTATACATATATATACATACATATATATATATATATATATATATATATATATATATATATATACGGCTTTAATGGCTTATGTTTCCTTAACTAGATAAAAGGTATACCTATGGGAAATAGATATTCTAGTGCATTTCCAAACCTATTCTTACATTTTTACGAAACTAAATTTCTTAACTCAAATAATGTTACCGGATTCAGATATATTGATGACCTCATAATTTTTAACTGCAACGATTTGGAATTTCTTAATCAAATCTACCCAAAAGAACTAAATTTAAACCGGACTAACGATAATAATCTTTGTGTGACTTATCTGGATTTAAAAATTAAAATTCAAAATAGAGAAATAAAAATAGGGATATATGATAAAAGGTTAGATTTTAACTTTGAGGTTATCACGTTTACCAATTTCCATAGCATCTTAAACTATAAAATTTATTATAATATTTTTTTACTCACAACTTTACAGAATAAAAAACATATATAACAACGCTGGGGATTTTTTTGGAAAGTTTTAAAAAAATGCCATTTAGACTCATGAATTTTTACAGATGTTTAGGATAGTATTTATGTTTTCATTTGGTTAAGCTGTAATGGGGGGTGGCGCTGTAGTAATGTTACAATGACGTAACTTCTAGGATAGAATTAGCTGCTGTTTCGCCATAACCGTCACTTACGGAATTGGGGTGAGTATGCATCTTTGACTTTGCATTAGGATTATTTGTGTTCTTGCATGTACGCTGCGTTGAGCCCTTACTGTAAGTTGTGTTTGTCTTTTCATTTTCTTTTGAATAATTGATTCCTTCGGGGACTCGGGGCCTTGGGATGTCTGCTGGTCTTACCTGTATCCTATTCAGAAAGTTCCCATTGAGGTAACTGAATTGGTTAGGCTCCCTAATGAAGAGACCTTTCGGTTACCGCTATGTTGTTTTATGGTGCAGTTCCGGCATTTATACAGAATCTTGCCTTTGGTGCGTGGATGCCCAGAGTGCTTGATTTCTGTTTATTTTTTGTCTATATTCGTATTATTTTTATCTATCTCTGTTGGATTATTTATATATATATATATATATATATATATATTCATTCTTGGGATACATGCTATGCCACCCTGTAAGGAAAAGGTTAATAGACTTCTTTGAGAGAAATCTGCTATTACAAAAAATAATGGCCTACAAAACATTTTTATTTAAAATACTGTAAATCTTAACTAAACATAAAAAATGTACAGACCTTACAAAACACGGATACTCGGGTCGTTATAGGGCAATTGAATTTTCTTCCAAAATCCTTCGTTGTTGATAACATATACAGAAGGTCGTTCGCAATTTATGGAAACGGTTTTGATAGTTAAATTTTTATGTATAAATACCCGATTTTTTGCGGCTATTTGATTCTATCTGATAGCCATGGTTCTTGCCAATAGCTCTAGCTTAAATTTTCCACGAAAGTAAACTTTTTCTTACTACTGTCATGACAATTTTACCCTATTCCTTTTGGACAGTTTTCGAAAGTCCGTTCAATGTTCTTGGATGCCGTTTTCCTAAAGCTCGTTTTAATAAACCGAAAATGCAAAAGTTCATTGTAGAAGCGTCAGGTTATTTTACAGGTATTTCATTAAATAGGATACACTTTATTTCTGTTTTTCATTCTTTCTTTGCTAAGTAAGCGGCAGTTTATTTAGACTTGTGACTAGAGGCTTTGTCAATATGAAGCTAGTTTATCAATGTCCTTTCCATATAAGGCTGGAATTTCTTCTCCAAAAATTTGTTCTAATGTATTCTGATGATAGTAGAGTGAATTAATTTCGGCTTTACTTGAGACTATTTTGATTTTTAATTTGTCGTTGTAACAAAATCCTGCAACTATCATGAATACCTTGGGGAACTGTTCTGTACGCTGACGAAGTCATTTAGTACGGTCATTCCCGTCAATTGAACAATAGAAAATTGATATTTTTTTATTACAGTCACTTAAATACACCCATGCCCCATCGTTACCACAAATTTCCAATTTTCAGCAGCTAGAAGTTTTTCATATAATTTTCTACAATTTTTTTTCAGCTATATGCTTTGGAAAAAGCAGATGAACTGTAGGTTTAAATATATTTTTTTTTACTTCAAATCTTTATGAATGAATTTACTTACAGTGCCAGAACATATTCCTAGTTTCGATGAAATGGGTCTTTGAGTCGGCGGATTTTCTTTTAGGATCAGAGACTTCCCTTTTTTGATATTTAGCTGCGTTCGAACAGTTTTAGGATTATGTTTAGTGGTCTTGTTTTCAGTTTTACTTTCAGTTAAACATTTTTTTCCTTTCAAATTTAATATTTTATAAATACTTTTTTTTGAAATACCATAACCCCGATTTTTACACGGCGGTATAATTTGTTGATACGAATATTTCTCCTCGAAAAGCGCAGTTACGTAGCTTTTGAACCATCTATCAATTTTTGGTGTTATTTTCAAAACAAATCTTTTATTTTACATTCCAATCAAAACACAGATATATTGATGTAAAAGACGAGTATTCTGAACTTGCAAAGTTTTATCTCAAAATGTAAAAACGGAAAATAAATTACTAAATCGTTTCCATAAAGTTTGAACGACCTACTGTATAACACTAAAAGTAGTTTACCTTGAATAATCCTGTGTTTGCAGGGCAAAGGGTGTTAAGTCCAAAATGGGCTAAAATGTGTTATCAAACCAGGCATGTTTGAAAAATCAAGGGCTACTGCAGGGTGCAGAAAGCTAAGTCCAACTCCCCTCCTAAATATTCTTATTCATCAGGGAAAATTTGGGTTATGTGAAACAAAAAACAAACATGTTAGTGTTAAAGAGGTTATGTCCCAATCAAGGATTTAACACCCTTTACTCAACAAAAATAAAATTAGAAAAATTACTTTGAAACAAAAGATTAAAAATTAAACTGGCTTTACAAAAGCCGTTTTCTTTTCAATCCCGTTTTACTTAAAACTATGATTTTGGACTTAACACTCTACTCACTGCAAACACAGAATTGTCCCTTAAATTTTTTATAGACATCAGGCAATGCTTCTAATTTCCCAATTTGAGAATAAATCGTCCATTTTGTTTTCTCCACGCGTGTAGGACAGAAGACAATTTCTTACTTTTAAGAAATAAAACCTAAAGAAACACTATGATACTATACACAGAAGTCATGGATGTCTTCTAGAAGATGCAGATGTTTCAGAAGATAAACAATCTTTTAGGTTTTTATCTATATATATAAAACATTTCCGTAACTGACTGACTGACAGATAAAGCACAGATGAAACCCCTGGACCAAAAGGGCTGGAATTTTGCATGACAATTCTTCTTATAGTGTAGGGGTGCACTAAGAAAGATTTTTCTAAAAATCTTCTTAGATTAATTAAAATAAAATTTTTAAGCTGTTTTTGTAACTTTTTTTCAGTTTGCATTTAAAATAATAATCTGATATATATCTTATATCACAAGAAAGATCATAAAAAATTCCTTTAAAATGAAATCATTTTCGAATCTTTACCTCCATTTTCTGATTTTTGGTGAATTTTAAAGATTAATTTTTAGAATTTATTAAATGCTGATCACATGGTTTATTTTCTTTTTGTGATACTTTAAATTAATTTTGCGTGACGTGCATAACACCGAAATAAATTGAGAAAAAAATAATAAATACGTTAAAAGATAAAATTTAACCGCTAGACTCATTGAGATGCAAGTTTTTTTAATAATTTAATTCAAATTAATATGTTTTATGGATATTAAACATACAAATTAATTGCATATATTGACCGTTGTATTTGATTTGAATATTTTCTTTTAAACTATTTTGTCTATAAAAAATCTAATAAATATCTCTCACGATTTATATATATATATATATATATATATATATATATATATATATATATATATATATATATATATATATCGCATTATTTGTATACATTGACCGTTATATTTAATTTGAATGTACTTTGCAGCGAAGTACGGGTATTCAGCTAGTATTTTTCAATTCCTACTATTAGTTCACACTCTCCCTATATATATCTTGTTCAAATTTTCAGTCGTTAATAAAATACCTTTTATTCATCCACTCAAGTTCAAATACATTATTTTAAACTTGTAGTGGATGACACTTGATGTTAATACAGTTTTTTCAAATATTAATTCATTAATTAAATTTAATTAATTGATTTTAGTTTTAAACCTAGAGCGTATCTTGCTCTTGACTAGTAATTTCCCTCTTCTTGCTCTGTAAACGGTAGCACTGCGGTAACGCGGGCTCCTCCCGTCCTGTAGGTTGTGGGATCGAATCCCCAACATGGCAAACTTTTTTTCTCTTTTTCCCCCCTCCTAATCTCGCACAGTAGGCAAGGTTCTGGCAGGCAATCCTTTTTTTCAATTCCTACTATTAGTTCACACTCAAATTTTTCTTTGTCGACCTAAGTAGGAATTGACTTTAAAAATTTTTGTTTTTATATTACTTGTTATATAATAACTTAATTTCATACTGTAAAATAATTTTAATATGGAGTTTATACACAAACGCATTAATAAAGAAACATAATTTTTTGT
Source organism: Dolomedes plantarius (assembly GCA_907164885.2). Classification (NCBI taxonomy): domain Eukaryota; kingdom Metazoa; phylum Arthropoda; class Arachnida; order Araneae; family Dolomedidae; genus Dolomedes; species Dolomedes plantarius. The sequence goes on from OU015500.1 coordinate 157,048,010, forward strand.
ATGCGTTCGCGCTGGAAACAGAAACCATCTAAACTCGAATTATTATAAAATTCCATTTCATACCACTTGACATTCAACTTCAGCACTGCTTTTTTGAAAAACCATTCCTCCAATAAATACGTAAAAATGCGAGATAATCTAAGAGAAGTAATATGCATAAATTGACTAACAAAACTCCCTAGCGATTCAAAACTATCCTTTGAAATGGCAGCAGGGAAACAACACACACCACTTTGTCTAATACATGTTTGTCCTCGTCTAACAATCGAAAATGAGCAGGGTGTGGTTGAAACAAAGCTGTGCGCGAGGGCATTCATCAAATCCGGCGTTATTTATAATTTACAGTAAGTGCTCTGCAATATATAATTAATAATGCTTGTTGGATACCTTCAAAGTTTCCGAACAACACAACTTTTGCGTTTTGCTTGCGTCTCTGGAAAATCGTTTTCTATTGATTCTTCCCCTCCTACTTAATAATGCAGTTAGGGACGCAGTTACGGTTGCAGAAATACCCGAAATTATTCCGACAATTTAAATGTTATCATAGAAAATCAAGTTTTTCTCTTTCCCAATTTTCCGTGAGGCCCACATTGTACATTTCACCTTTTACTCCCGAGATGGTTTGTTCAAAATGATTCGACGTTAATCTCTTCTACAAATTTAGGAACTTTCATGTTTTGAAATAGTAAACGCGTATGGGGTGTTACAAAGATAAAAGATACACTGATAACGGTTTCTTCAAATATTTTATCACCTAATAGTTATTGTTACAATTAAAAAATTCATTTTTACAAGAAAATTATTAATATTTTTAATAACATTTTGCTTTTATATCCATTTTCTACTTTAATTCAGCACTGTTACTTAGTGCTGGTGCAGTAATTACAATAATGAACTAATAAATGAATGAATAATGGCGATTTTGTTTCACCAAAAGGGGAAAAAGAAAATGAATACTTGTACTTATTACTACAAATATGATAGTATAAAAGCCCACCTTTACAAAACATCAGTATAAATCTACACACAATTTCTTTTCCTACCGATTAATATACTTTTTCAAATACAGAGTGCCCGGGCTAAAGGTATCCAAAAGTTATGCCTTATTATTACGGAACTACCCATTATAATTAAAAAATATATATTTAAATAGAAAGAACATCTCACCAAGCTCTAATATCAATGATAGATTCCGGTCATTTTATCCTAGATTTCGATGCGTGCAACTTTTGCAGGACGACAAACGTCTAAATGGTAATCTAGTTCTCTCCAAGTGTTTCGTAGCGTATCATGCCTTATTAATTTTTTTTGCTTGGGGATCCATTAAATCCGTTGTGTATAAACAATAAAATTTAAACTGTGGATGCGTATCATTCAAGCAATTCGTGTATTAACTCCTGATACGCTACGAAACACTTGGAGAGAACAGGATTACCATTTAGACGTTTGTAATGCAATAAAACGTGCACACATTGAGATCTATGATACTATGATCAAAATCATGATTGATATTAAAACTTGGTGAGATGTTCTTTCTAATTCAAAATATTTTTTTAATTCTAATAGGTAGCTCCATAAAAATAGGTAGTTCCATAAAAGTCAAATCTAGCCCTGTATATATATATATATATATATATATATATATATATACAGAGAGAGATATACATATATACATGACACATACATGCATATATCCATACAGAAAAGGTATGCAACGATAAGTAATCCTACGTTAATAACCCGCGGTAGTTTCGTTAGAAGAGACTACCTTAATTTTTTTTAAATTCGTATACGTCAGTCGTTTCGCTCTTTTACAGTTCTGTCACGTTGCCGGTACGAATGAGTGGCAGCCCTGTATGTGTGTTTTGCGCCAGTGGTAGCATCAGTTGACAGTGAACGGTCGTGTGTTTAGTTCGCAGTACTCAAATTAGATTTCGATACCAATTATAGCCCAAAACCCATAAAAACATGCCCGAAAATCGTGAAAATGAATAGACCATAAGCAGATGTAAAAAAAGACGCATAGTTACTATGGAAACTAAAGTTCGAATTATTAAACGACATAAAAAAATAATATTGTAGACATGGCGTGTGTATACGGTAGGAACGAACCAACCGTTAGAACTGTAATCTATATATATAAAACAGTTCCGTAACTGACTGATTGACTGACTGACATACAACGCACAGACCAAACCGCTGAACCTAAAGGGCTAACATTTGCATGACGATTCTTATTATAGTGTAGGGGTGCACTAAGAAAGATTTTTGAAAAATTCTTCTTACATTTTTTTAAATTAAATTTTTAAGCTGTTTTAGTAAATTTTTAAAGTTTGCATATAAAATAATAATTTGAGGGTTATGAAATTTAAATCATGAGAAAGATCATACAAATTCCTTTAAAATGAAATCTTTTATGAATCTTTACCTCCATTATCTGATTTTTGGTGAATTTTTAAAGATTCCTTTTTAGAATTTAATTTATTAAATGCCGATCACGTGATTTCTTTTTCTGGTACAATAAATAAATTTACGTCACGTGCATAAGCACTAAATAGACAAAAATAAATTGTGCCGTCGGGGGACCCCCGTCAGGAACGAAGTTCCTTACGTTATTTTTTCAACTCTAAACGTGATTTAATACGTAGATTTCTATTGATTATATTAGTTTATTTTTGTCACGCCAAAAAGCGCAGCCCTCTTTTATTCAACCAACCAACCAACCAACCAACCAACTCTCTCTCTCTCACTCTCTCTCTCTCTCTAATTTGTATATTTTATTTTTATTTTTATAATTTTTTCAAAGCAAAAATGTAAAGTAAGGATTTGAAACAATAAATTCCATTTAATATTTTACGAAAAATAGTCATTTATTAAAAATTAAATATAAAATGGTGAATTATAAATTATATATAAAAATTCTAAATAAGAAAAAATTATTTTTAAATTTTATCATTATATTGCATTATGGTAATTATTGGCTTATCAAAATTGCCCGCAGCGATTGTGCGGGGGATTTGAACCGGGGACCTCACACTCCGCAGTCCGAGGCGATAACCATTCAGCCATTGAGAGAAAGGTTTTCTAGAGAGGGCATAACGATTTTTCGTTACGTGAAGATTCCTGCCAGTTCACTCTACTGTAAGCCGCGTAAAAGAACTCCGTTCCAAAAAATATTTTTTCAATCTAATGCGGCAGACGATTGGACATTATCCAAAAAAATATTAAAATACAGTAAAATATATGTTCCTCAAACTGTACTATATTAATTGTACTATATTCTTTAGTATGTCCTATTAGATTTAATTTGAATATATATATATATATATATATATATATATATATATATATATATATATATATTTATTTATTTATTTAATTTTTCGCATCAATTGCTTACATTGACCGTTGTATTTAATTTGAATGTACTCCGTCGCGAAGTGCGGGTTTTTAGCTAGTAAAAGATAAAAATCGAACTATGCAACACATGAAGAATTTTGATCCTATGCAATCGACAATAATTTCAAAGAAAAGAGGTGTTTTAAAAGAAACGACGTAGAAATTATTGATAATTTGGATTAAAGATCTCCAACATACAAACGCATACCGATAAGTCTTGCGCTGTTACAAGCGAAAGCATTACCTGGTACATTTCGACGTACGCGCTTTCTACATTCTTAGAATGTTCTAGAACGAATTAACCGCGTATACCGATGACTTACTGTAATCCGTTTTATAATACATTTTATTTTGAAAATACCATACTTGTTTTTCAATTTTATGAATATAATGTATGTACATAATCCGTACGTACATAATCATTTTTTTGTGTGTGTAACTGGATCTTCGAGATCGGATTTTTGATTTCCCCACGGATTTATCATTGTAGTCATAATCTAGCTAAGTGTCGACGCGCTGTGTTGTGTTCCATCAGATGAAGAGACTCTTCTTCCCTCTCTTTAACTTATCTCTGGGGTGAAATAGCATTAGCTTTTTTGACACGAGGGTCACTCATATGTTCAAACCCTGGTTTGAACAGCTCTACAAGACTCTACAATACATTACAGCTCTACAAGATTTATTCAATCCACCTCTACAAATCCCCATTTGCCATCCAATTCAATTAATATAATCTTCTCCGGGAAATAAAAGAAGTGTCGTTTTAGTACAATATCGCATAATTTATCCAATAAAAGAAATCTTTCCAATAAACAGAAACATGTTGTTTTAAAAATCTTGTTTTTTATGTATAACGGAAGAAACTGGCAAGGAGTTTTTAATAAATTATGTAGGTATTATTTTAGATTTTTATTTCTGCGCGGATCATCAGCAAACTCCATAATATGCACACAGGTAATAGAGTGTAAAATGTATATACATAATTGATTCTTTCCATGAGGGAGTGCCGTATGTATTTTATCATGTCTAAGTGGTCTCGCTATTCTAAAATCTTTCAAACATTCGATTTTTAGAAAAAAATATCTGTTAAAGCCTGATCACTTCTGAACAAAATAAATCAAACCACATGAAAATATTCCGCTTATTTCCGGAGATATTGATATTCTAAATATTTAATTACTGATCAAGTTTATGGTAATAAAAAATTTAAACTCATTTTTCTCAAAATGTAATTTTCCGTCATTCCGCAACTGATATCTCAAAAACTATTAAACATAATTCCATGAAATTTTTATCACTGCATAATCATGTTGTTTTTTTGCGTCTGAACTAGAATTATTGTAATCACTGCACATTTTGTTATTTTTTCAGGGGTAAATGAATGCAAAAATTTAAGGAAATTTTAAGTATATTTTGAGCAGTTTAAAAAAAAAATTGAAAAAGAATTTTACCGTTGAAAGCTTTATGTTCAATTGTATTTTGGATTATTTATTTTAATTTTAAAAAGGGAATTATACTTTTAAGTGTAAAATTAATTTCATAGTTCTGCGCGCAAGCCAGCATACAATAAAAATGCTTAAAAACAAGGTATATCTAAAGAATTAAAAAATATTTAAAATTATTTTGAGACTTGAAAATTTGTTTATTAAAATAAATATATCAATTTATCATATACATAAAATCTGGAAAAATTGGCAGTAAATTGAAATAGTTGCAAAGAGTCAAAAAGTTTGAAAATATGACTTATTTCCTCGACTTAAGAGTCGTGAGTCCACTTAAAGAGTGTTAACAAACTGCCGACACATGCAACACATGCATAAAACGGGAGTTGGGATGGATCACATGCAGAAGGAGACGTTTTAACAGCATTGGAATAGATTAGTTGATTGATTTCCTCGGGTTCAACAAAGATGGAATAATACCTTGTTCCATCGTTAATAAATAATACTTTAATGCATTGCTCTCAAACTTTTTAGCGTCTTGGACATCTCTGATAAATTTGTTTTGCCGTACAATGAGTGTTCCTAGACTAGAATTCTCCTCCAAGTCGGCGGGCCACGTGAAATTTATCCACGGATCCCGAATGGGTCCAAGGATCCCATGTTAAGAAACCATATTATTTAATACGATACATTTATGAAAATAATTATGCTTATATCGTTATTATACAATATTTATAGAGGTACGTAAATTTCGAATAAAAAATATAGAAATTCCGCAAGAGACAAATTACAAAATATAAAATTTTACATTATTCGCAATATATATATATATATATATATATATATATATATATATATATACACTCAAGAGCCAAAACATTATGACCACCCCTACATTTTGCAATGAATTCGCCTGGATGACGTGAAGGCACGTGATCATGTGGAAGTGGTATTTAACTGCTGCTGGAGAGTCTGAAGAATCATTCTTTCACTTACTTCTGTGTGTGATAGGAAAGGCTGCGGATCTAAGCGACTTTGATAGAGGGCAGATTGTAATGGCTCGAAGGCTCGGAACAAGTATTTCCGAAACTGCATGACTCGTGGGTTGTTCGCGACCTACAGTTGTTCGTACTTATGCAAAGTGGATGAATGACGGTGAAACCAGCAGTAGACGACGTGGTGTTGGACGTCCACACGCTATCAAAGAAAAAGGTCGTCGGAGACTGTCTCGCATGGTGAAGCAAAACCGGAGCCAGACAGTGGCTCAGCTGACAGCCCAATACAATGCAGGGCCAAGTAGAATAGTATCGCAGCACACTGTTCAGTGGACACTGTTGGATATGGGGCTACGCAGCAAACGTCCCACTCGTGTGCCTTTGCTGACCAAGCGTCATCGCCAACTGCGCCTGCGCTGGGCCCGGGAACATCGAGACTGGTCCTTGGATCAGTGGGAGAGAATTGCCTCGTCAGATGAATCACGGTTTGTCATTCATCACGCCGATGGCCGTGTCAGGATACGCCGTCTTCCAGGCGAACTGTTGCTCCCTCAATGTACAGTAAGTCATACACAGGCCGGTGGTGGCGGTATTATGCTTTCGGGACGTTCTCTTGGGCGTCTCTGGGACCCGTGGTTGTGGTAGAGCAGACCATGAATGCTACAGAGTATCTGAACATCATTGCGGACCAGTTGCACCCTTACATGGCGTCTGTTTTTTCAGCTGGAAATGGAATGTTCCAACAGGACAACACCCCGTGTCACAAGGCTAAAATTGTGTTGGAGTGGTTCCAGGAACATGATGCTGAATTCCAGTTAATGTCCTGACCGCCTAACTCACCGGATCTCAATCCGATAGAACACATTTGGGATGTCATGATTCGGCAGCTCAGAGATCAAAGACCACCAATTCGCAATATCTCGGATTTGCGTGACCGTTGCTTAAACATCTGGTACAATCTGTCTCCGGCCATCTACCAAGGACTTGTGGCATCTATGCCAAGGCGGGTTGAAGCTGTGTTGCGGGCCAAAGGTGGGACAACTCGTAACAGGTGGTCATAATGTTTTGGCTCTTGAGTGTATATATATATATATATATATATATATATATATATATATATATATAGCGCGAACGGAACTCGAACAGCAACGAAAACAGCGCGCTGGTTTTCGTTGCTGAGGGTGCTCGGATCGAATCTTGGCGTCGCGCCACGAAAAATGTCTCCGTTCGTGTCTTCTCTTCATAAGGGGTAACGTTGTCGGCCTATATGATGCACCCACAATAAAATGGGCAGTAAAATTGCGGCGTAGTATGGGCGAATGTTTGACGACAAGTGCCTCCGCATTGAAATATATATATATATATTCAAAAATTTCGCGTTTATGTCACAAATCACAATTTTACTTACCTGGTTAGGTATCAAAACTCTTAGTTAAAAGCTAACATTTTAGTAGTTTCCACGTTCTCTTCCGTAAGTTTTTAGCAATAAGTAATAAGCAAATTCAAGAGTGAGATCTCTCAGTTAAAGACCGAGGAGAGTCTTAAATAAGCAATTATGTTAATACATTATTACTATTACTACCTAATTTTGCTTAAAAAGCCTTTTATATTGTCGCCGAAAAGTAGTGAAAAAATAATTTTCGCATTTATTCGCTCATATCGGCAAACTTTATTCGCATTTTATAACGCCAAACTTTATTCACATTATTAAACGCTTTTATTCGCATATATTTCTTAATATACGAAAGTTACGTATCCCTAAATATAAACTGCAATTACGAGCTAAAGTGGCAAACCTCATCATTTATTTTTAAAACGCAATTTAAATTCCTGTTTTCTTTTGAAAATACTTCTATAGATAAAAAAGAATAAATTGATGCAAATTTAAAACTAAAAAAAATATTGCAAATATATGTATATACAAGTTACTTTAATGTTTACACGAAAAATTGTTTTTCACACTTGATTTATCGGGTTATTTCTAAGCACAACAATACTCTCTTATCAGACCGTTATTTGAAACGTTTCTAACTAATAAGAGAGACGATTTGGTTTTGCCTTGCATTTTAAGATATTATACTAATCCATCATTTTACAACAAACAAATATTTGATATTTAATGAAAAAAAGATAAAAAAAATACTTCTTTAAAGCGTTCCCTAAATATTATATTAAAATGCGGCTTTGGGTTGAAATCCGAGGGTGAAAAGACAAGACATGAATATTTAATGAGAGAATAAAATGCTCTTGGGATAGTACGGTTCTTTTAAAATTCTTCACTTGTGATACAAATGTATGATAAGAAGTGCAGAATGCATTGAAACATTTCGAGTTTTAAAAGGATTTCGAAACTTGAGAGCGAATTCAAAAATGCATTAAACTATGTCGGGCCTGAAGTAATATGTAAATGCATTCTGAGCAGCCCTATTAATACCGCATTTCATATGCTTAGCCTTTAAAACAATGTATAATGAACCATCTTTAAATTCTCTCACCATTGGAAATAAATTATATGAGCAATAGCCAAGAATTGCTAAAACTTTAATACCAGACATTTACGGAAAAACTGACAATTTAGAATATATACAATACATAAAATCTGCTTCTCTAGTATTTTCTCTTTTTCTCACTGCTATAAAACAATCCAATCTATCTATCTTTATATATATATATATATATATATATATATATATAAAATATCCATTATATCTCGTTCTTAAAATGCAACCTGAAAAGGAAAACTAGCTCATATTTACATGACTGGAGCTAGACTCAGGCTGAAAAGAATTAAAATTTTGAAGCAGTCGGGTCGAATCGTCTTATTAGAGCCAATAAAAAGTATGTCCATTGCAGACGACAGCTTGGAGCGAAGATACCACCTCTCAACCTCAAGCGCGAGAGGCGAAAAAAAAACATGTGGCTATTATTTTGTACGGTCAGCAGAAAAATCGGGGCTCGCGATGTGAACCCACGCCTTTCACCAGGGGTAAACAAGTGTAGGAATGCAACGCATGCAAATTTTTGGGAAGTTCTGTTGGTATGGGCTTTTAAGCGATAAATTGAGATTACTGCGGATTGGATTTAGGAAAGGGAATTTAAATGCTAGAATGGAGGGCCTAATATTTAATTTATTACATATATATATATATATATATATATATATATATATATATATATATATATATATATATATATTGAGAGAGAGAGAGTCTGTGTGTGGGTGGGTGTGCGTGTGTGATATTTCAGTAAAAGAATATTTTGCCTCCCATTCGGTTCGTCTAGTGGTACCGTTAATTGTAACTGCCCAATTAAACGCTTTTTATAGGGTAAACAATCCTCGTGACGAAAATGATAAAGATACAGTTGATATAAAGATGTCTCAGGCATAAACGTTACACTCACACTTCCATATTAAAATGAAAAATAATTAAATTTTTCCACATTTGTTCATTAAAACAAATAAAGCTTTAGGAGGCTATATTTTTTAATATAAATACTTTCAGAATAATTATCAAACTGGTATCAGGAATTATATAAAATTTCAAAAGGAAACGTATCAAGAAGGCAAATAAAAATTAAGAGGCTAGAGAAAAATTCGCCATGTTTCCCAATGAAAAATTGTATAATGGTAATGCCAGGTTGTAATGAATTCAGACATTATTATTAACAAAGCAGATTTTATGAAGTTGCGATAATCTATACAGACACGATTTGGACCTGGGGAACTCAAAAATTAAAGGACATCAAGAATTGTCGAATTAGGCATTTTGCACGCTGGCCGATCAATAACACGGAATATGATGAAGTTGACAGAAATCGCCTTTACGAGACACCACATAAGAACATCCACATGATTGGTAAGCAATAAACTAAACAAGTTAAAAGCTGCAGTTTCTAGTATTTTTACCATGCTTTTATTAACTTGCATTCTTTCTTGTTTGTTTGTGTGTCTCTCTCCAGTACAAATCTTGCAATCGATTTTTAACTAACTTCCCGACTAGATAGACATTTAAAACTTTTAGAATAGCTCAGAACACGACGACAATGCATTATTTTAATACTTTTAACCATCTTTAAGCATATTTGAATTCTTTTTCAGTTAATTTTGATTTGTAGACTGGTGCAGCCATCTATCGGCCGGGACGGGAACGAAAAGTTAATCGGGAGTTAACTTCCAATTAACTTCATTATCTTTCAAGTTGATGGGATAATTCATCGAAATTTTTTTTTAAAGTATTTATTAATACATAGAATTGTCAAGTTTATAAGATTCAACAGAAAATTTAAAAACATGGTGTATAAAAAGTTCTATTTATCTTGTAATTATCTCTACTCTTCGTCTAGCTTACAAGATACATATAGCTAAGTAGCTAGCGCTTTGGCTATGACTTAACGCTTGAATGAGACAGACTGCTGAAGTTAGTCAAAATGTAAACAAGGATTAACCCTCAAACGATACAGTGGTTTGAGACGAAATAGATGGCAGGGTCGTGTCGGATCGAACCCGATCTAATTTTTCATGAGGTTTTTGGAAGAAATGAGTGCACAATAAAAATTTTTGTTGTACAATAGCATTTATTGATAATATTTTACACGAAATAAAAACCTTTTTGTAGAGAAAATTGTCAACAAATTGTAATTTTGCTAAACAAAGAAAACCTCGCTGAAATTTACGTAGAATGTTGTACATATTAGGTTTAATATGCAATTTAGTCTTGTACCTAGGTTTAGAAGTTAATGAAACCAACTTTCCGAGCACAAAAATGTAAAAAATATATATACTAACACTTTTGGCCTTCAAAATCGAAATAAGAATTAAAAAATCTTTTAAAAAAATTTTCTTAATGACTAGTGATCATGAATAACGTTTTTAAACAAAGACACGCATTTACTTAACTTTTCAGCGGGCACGCCAATTTTTGGAACATCAGCAGGCGCATGTAGCACAAAGTCCAACGAATCTTTCAACCTTGATTATTCCTTTTGTAATTTTTTTTCAAATTGAAAATAATAATTCTGCGTTCTATGACAATATATAAAATTTTGATAATATTGAGATATATTTATAATTAAAGGCCAAATATTGCAGATACAATCGCCTTATTTCAAAACTGTCCTGTTTATTGGATATCAGGACGACTTTCGAATCGATTCCTATTATGTCCAAAAACCTAAAAAAACAATGAGATTGTCCATCTTCGTGAAATGCGGGATACCGCGTAATAGCTGCACATTGGATCTACTACATCAACCCTAGCTTTTGACGTATTGTAATCCACTATAATCGATGGTTTACCACAGTTAAATCACGACTAACAAATGAATGGAAAGGAATACAAGAGTCATAAAACCAGACCTGCGTTAGAAATGGTGTAGCTATAAATAGAAACTGTTTAGAACATTCAAACCTTACATGTAAAAACAAATCGTTCAAAATTACGAAAATGATGCACTTTGTACTCGGGCACAGCCGCTGAAGGGTTAAACTGCTAACGCTCCAACACCTGTTGCAAGACTGGCTAGTAGGGTTCCTTGTCAGCCCTTGCAATGAGAGGGTGAGAACGGGAGGGGGATGAAAGACCCTTGGATCGGATCCGACACCCACGATAATGTTTGAGGGTTAAAGCAAAAATTACATTTGAAAAATTCCCAAGCCTCCCTTGCACATATGGAATATCTAAGGGAATCTCAGTCTGAAAATTGCTAAAGAAAAGAACAGCTCTCAAATCGAGTAGTGACTATTGTAAACATCGAGAAACAATATTCGAGGAACCGTGACACTTATGTCTATACTAACTGAAAACCCGCACTTCGCTACGGAGTACATTCAAATTAAATACAACTGTCAATGTATGCAATTAATTCAAAAAAAATTAAATATATATATTTATAATAAATACGACAATCAATATATACAATTGATGCAGAAAAAATATATATATTTATAAAAAAATCGCAAGGAATATTTTTATAGACATAATAATGTCAAATCATCTGCCGCATTAGCAAGAAAAAAATAGTTTTTGTCAATTTAGTTGTTATGCACGTGACGATAAATTTATTTAAAGTACCAGAAAAAGAAATCACGTGATAGGCATTTAATAAATTAAATTCTACAAATTAATTTTAAAAATTCACCAAAAATCAGAAAATAGAGGCAAAGATCTCATTTTAAAGGATTTTTAATGATCTTTCTCGTGATATAAATTTGATAACCCTAAAACTATTATTGTAAATGCAAACTTAAAAACAGTTGCTAAAACAGCTTAAAAATTTAACTTAAAATATCTAAGAAGAATTTTTCAAAAATCCCTCTTAGTGCACCCCTACACTATAAGAAGAATCGCCATGCAAAATTTCAGCCCTTTAGTTCCGGCGGTTTGGTCTGTGCGTTGTATGTCAGTCAGTCAATCAGTCAATGAGTCAGTTACGGAACAGTTTTATATATATAGACTAGTGGTTGTGAACCTGAGGGCGCGCACCTCTGGGGAGGTGTTAGTAATATTCATGGGAGCTTGGTTACAAAGAATATGTGTAGAATAATTTTACTTCTTTTCTTATTGTGTTACGTTTTTAGACCTGGGGGGGCGGATTCTCTAGTAAGCTGTGAGGGTAACTGTTTGGAAAACAGAAGCGTCTCCCACCATCGTCGCAAAGCTGTCTTTCTAAGCAATAGCTTCATGCGAGTTGCCATCGGCGGGCCATAAAGATTGCTTAACTATACATCGATACGAAGAACTGTCACCAACAAAGCTGCAAGCCCCCTCTCTGAAAACAGACGCATTTTCGAGGAATTGGGATAGACGCCGACAAAGAAAACCCTACGAGAGATAGAGAGACTTGGTATTTTTGGGAGGAATTGTCATGTAACATCGAGCCCGAGCAGACGTGTTTATTAGAAGCTCCTGTTGAGACCATGGGTCTGGGAGCATACCAAAAACCTAAAAAACATTCATTATATATATATATATATATATATATATATATATATATATATATATATATATATATATATGTGTGTGTATATATGTATATATATATACATATATATATAGGTATGTATATATATCTTTAATCAATTATTAATCAATTCTTCTGTTTCTCATGGATTGTACGGTATCTGAGTGTGTTTATTGTATAGATCATACTCATCGGAAACAATCCATAGGTTTTTAGACAGCATTGACACCGCTGATGAAGAAATGCTGTCTAAAACCTCTTTCATACTTTTCTTTTCATGTTATTTGATCCTGGCTGCAAGTAGCTTTTGAGCTATTACTGGTTTTCTCTTTCATCTTATTGAATCTGCACTAAAATTAATTGAATATGTTGTAATGGTTTAATGGTAACGTTTTTTTTTTGTAATTTAAATTTCCTTGTTAAGTTTCTGTTTAAAGAATTGGCCTTTTCATTATAATTAGGACTCTGTCTTTCTTGGTCATGAATTCAGTAATAGTAATTTTAAAACAAGCCCCAGAGAATTGCCATAACAACCTATCTGATGCCACAGCGTGCTATTTTCTTCCTTATCTACGAATTTTAATCATAAAAATAAAATACACGTCAGTGGCATGATTTCCTTGAACAGGTAAAATTAAAAATGATTCGTCCGTTTCTCAACTGCATGAATCATCCGTATATTGTTTTCAGTAAATGCCCCCTGGGATTTTTAATTAAATTAAATTCTAAAAAATTCATTAGTTTAGGATTCAATAGCTACTTTTCAGAAAATTAATCATCTTGTTTATATATATATATATTTAAACTGATACTGTAGTGTTACAGAGAAAATCTGAAATGATACTTTGTATTCAATGTAATATATAATTTTTTTATGCAACTGAAACCTTCAGGGAAATATAAACTATTGACTTATATCTTCAAAGTGAATATCTCGCATTTGATATCCCTTAGTTTCGCAGCAGATTTTATTTAAATTTCCTTGTCGTGTGATGTTTATTCAAATTAGAACATTTTTTCCTTTCAAAAAAAATACAAATTGTCAGTCACATTATTTGTTAAAAAGCATAAAATAAAATATGTAAAATTTTATAAAAAGAGTCTTTATTTAAAAAAGGCTGTATTGGGAATGATGAATAAAAGAAAAATATTTTGGAGAAAATAGTATAAATAATACAAAGAAACATCTCAACAGCGTAACAAAGAAACTAAGAACAATGCAAAACTACCCTACATAATCTAAAAAACGATCTACATTATCACAGTTAGACTGTGAACTGCTATTCAACGGTTATATTTTAGGATTTAGATTAGTTAATTGTGGTATGTTCTAGGAAATTTACTTTCGTAAATTAAACAAATTAATTTCCCATTGAGGCTGTAGGATTTAACCTGAAACATTGTAGCTAGTGTTTGTTTGTGTATATTGCTTAGCTACTTAGCGTATATACAGGGTGTCCCAGTTAAACGTTTCAGAGCTTCTACGAGGGGTAGGGTGTATCCTGACGACTCGAAATCATATAGCAATTTGGGGTCGGAAATGGTTTCCTGAAGCGGTGATGTACACAGAAAACCATAAAGAAAGAGACCGTAAGTGGATAATTGTTTTAATAATAAATGTACAAAACCAAAAGGTGCGCGGGTTAAAGTAAGTGTTCGAAGTTTTTTCCACCGACTGCAGTGCAGACCTCACATCTCCGGCGCATGGAATTCCGAACATTCTGGAATAATCCAGCCTCATCTCGAATTTCTCCAGTAGCTACTGAGATTCTTGCAACCAGCTCTTCACCATTGTCAACGGGGGTGTCATAAACCTGTGTTTTCATATGCCCCCATAAATTAAAATTCGTATAATTAGCCATCCTAAAAACTCTGAGTCCTTGTGCGAAATCATGATTCCCTGCACTAACGCTCGGAACTTTCCCGCAACGCCATCTACCGCTTCAGGGAAGCATTTCCAACCCCACATTGCTATACGATTTCGAGTCGTCAGGATGCACCCTACCCCTCGAAGAAGTTCTGAAACGTTTAACTGGGACACCATGTATACACTAACAAACAGGCTAATTTATTATGACGTTCGGAAAGTTTTATTCAAATCATATATGGCATCATTCTGTTACTGCTACAAGGTGAGATTCGTGTAAAAAAAATTTCTGAATGTTTGTAAATAATTCTCATCTGTACTGTTTGTACTGGAAAGGGTTCAAAGCGAGATTTAACGAACTTTGAACTTAAAATGACTGCAGGTGTTAGAAACAGTGGAGCGAGTAACAGCGAAACTGCTTCGCTTGTGAAGAGTTCGAGAGCAGTTGCTCAAATGTAC
The DNA here is from genome assembly GCA_907164885.2 of Dolomedes plantarius. NCBI lineage: Eukaryota > Metazoa > Arthropoda > Arachnida > Araneae > Dolomedidae > Dolomedes > Dolomedes plantarius. The sequence continues at coordinate 157,063,132 of OU015500.1, forward strand.
AAACGTTGGACTAGCAAAGAAACAAATAATTACAAGATAAAAAGAATTTTTTTATGTACCATGTTTTAAAATTTTCTGTTGAATCATATGAACTTGACAATTCTATGTATTAATAAATACTTTTTTAAAAATTTTTTGATGAATTATCCCATTAACTTGAAAGAAAATGAAGTTAATTAGAAGTTAACTTGCGTTTAACTTTTCGCTCCCGTCCTGGCCTACAGATGGCTGCACCAGTCTGCAAAACAAAATTAACTGAAAATGAATTAAAATCTACTTAAAATGGCTGAAAGTATTAAAATAATGCATTGTCACCGTGTTCTGAGCTATTCTAAAAGTTTGAAATGTCTAGCTAGTCGGGAAGTTAGTTAAAAAGCAATTGCAAGATTTGTACGGTACAAAACACAAACACACAAACAAACAAGAAAGCGAGTTAATAAAAACATGGAAATGACTGCAGGTGTTAGAAACTGTGGAGCGAGTAACAGCGAAACTGGTTCGCTTGTGAAGAGTTTACAAACGTTGGACTAGCAAAGAAACAAAAAAGTGAGGCCGGCCAAAGGTTGCTCTAGATCAGTGTACTTCAGGGACTATCTGTCAAGATGAAAGAGAAAGGTCGGGGACTCTAAAAAATTAACCCTTTAAGAAGTAAATATGGGTACAATTTCATACATAAAAATTTTGTCATTAGTAAATTTTTATTAAAGTTACAAATACACTTTATGACAAATTTAACGTAAAACTAAACTTAGTAGCAAACGCAAAATCCTACTAACACATAAAAATGCTGAGAGTTTTGATCTTGCATTTGGTTTACAAGTTATAACATTGCTGCTACGCTGAGACTCTCCGTTATAGAAAACATACCAGGGATATTTTAGCAGAACATGGATTTTTTCGTTCTCGAAATATCGGAATACCGGAAAAAAATACCGGAAAAAAATAACCAGAAGTTTTAGAATTTGAAGCCAAAAAAATTAGGGAAAAATTTGTGTATCCAGTTTTATAAAATCTGTAAATTTGCGGTCGTTCTGAAACGATAAAACCAATATATATAGGGGAGATCCGTGTATTATGGACCATCGTGTAATATGGGCCATGGGGAAATTTATCTGTTCACCATGGGGAAATTTATCTGTTCACCAGGGGCCCCTCCCCAAAACATTAATTGATTGATTTGGCTTATCACCCACAACAATAGCCTAGAGTTTATTGTGGGGTGCTCAGTGTTAATAGCGAAATTTCTAAGATTACTTATTCTAAATTCTCTACCGTCACCTCCACATGGTGGGCCCTGGGGGTTAGCTATGGCTGAACCGCAAACGACGGAAGAGGGGGAAATGGAATTGCCAAAAACGAGAATGTTTGATATGGAAAATCTTATGGAAACAAGGGCAGAACTTGAGGAAATAGTTGAAACCAGATATAGAAATATAAATGAAACTATTGGGACAGCTAGGTGGACTAGCGAAGTGAAAAAGAATCTTTATGACTTAGCAGAAATTATGAGAGCAACCAAGGACCAACAGTTGCTAATTACTTATTGGGGCAAATAAAAGTTTTAAAGAAAAACCAAGTAAGAAAACGTATGCAGAAGCTGCGTCTAAACCTGTTAAGAAGAAAGCCGCAATTAAAGGGCAAGGGACACATGTAGCAACAATTTTTCCGAAGAAGGATCGCTTCAGTAGTGACGCGAAAGGAGATGTTCAAGAAAAATTAAAACCAGATAAATTGAAAGTGGGAATAGTTGCTTGCAAAGAGATTGCGAATTATGGTCTACTAATAGGAACCAGCAAGGAGGATGATATTGATAAACTCATTGAAGAATTTAGGAAGGTTGATGAATTAAATGAAAGATATGAAATTAAAAAGGCAAAACAGCGGGGTCCACATATTATCATTTTTGGAGTTGATGAAAGATGGGAAAAAGAAGAGATAAGAAAGAAACTAGTGGATCAGAATGATGAACTTACAGGAGAAAATATCAATGTGATAACGAGTTATAATGCTAAATATGGTAGAAATTGGATTGTCAGTATGAAGGGATCCACCTTCAAGCGATTAGAAAGATTGAAAAGACTTAAGATGCGATGGGAAGGCTATGGCTTCAAGGAGTACTTCAGACCATTAATATGCTATAAATGCTGGTGTTATGGACATGTTGCAAAACATTGTGATTATGATAAAATGTGCAAAAGATGCAACAAGAGAGCGCATGAAGGGGAATGCGTAGGACCACATAGGTGTGCCAACTGCGTCAACTTCTGCATGAGGATGGATAAGGAATCGGAGATACCTGCTTGCGCTGGTCATCTTCCTACTGATCCGAACTGCCCGCTACTTAAAGATCAAGTTGATAGGTTAATAGCGAGGACTAACTACGGGACAAGGAAAGTTGGGCGATAATCGCTCTTGGCGGCATGACTTGGTTGCATGCTTTACTGCTTTTTCTGCTTTGTATTGACTGTGCTCTGTTTTGCTATGTATTTGATATTTTGCGATTTATTTTTGTTATGGCGATAAGTTGGCTTTAAGATGTAGTCTGTTGACTACTAGTGTACAAGTTGTACTTCTGTTTAAGTTCTGCTTTTATCTTTTGTTAATGCTGTTTGTATTATTTTCTGCACGGGTGGTGTAGACTATGTAAAAAAATAATTTATTTAAATAATATAATAAAACTGAGGAGTGATGTAGAGCGCAGCTGGTGGCTGCGTAGTAAAGTGGGAAAACAGCATTGAAAAGATTTGAATTAAAACGATTTAAGATATCAGACAGTTAAAACTCGGATTGGCTCTGTTGATGCTCTGGCTCGTCGGGGCCGAGAGCGAACGGATGATGTGAGCTGAACTTAGACTTGTACGGATTGGCTTAGTATTGCCCATACAGCGGGTCCTGTTGTGCGGCGGGGCTGCTGTGGCACAATTGGTCATCAGTCTTTACATAAGCCGATACTCCTTACGGAGTGGGGGGGCCGTAGGTGTTCTAGAACTTATCTGTTCACCACTATATAGCACAACCATTCCATTGCCTTTAGTGAATATTGGTGTTATTCAAAGCGTGAGGTGAATTGTACACTTGTGCCTGCATTAGGACGATTATGGAATTGTGTTTTTGTTTTATATGATCATTGATGTAACAGGTACGTTAAAATGAAAGAATTGATTTCTGCTTTTAGGTAATTTTAATATAAATTTCACGTTAATAGTAGCAAATGTACTTATTTTCTTAACAATCCATTCCTGTATTTTATGCGCACCATTTTGCATAGCGATTTGTAATTGGAAACAACGTTGCACCGTCCATACGTGTAATATGAACCATGCGCTGTTGTGTAATATGGACCAGTGGTCCATATTACACGTTGTAGGTACGTTGGATCGAAAACATCTGCAGAGAAGAGAAAGAACGTCACATTTGTCTGCACAATGAAAGCTGCTCGTCACGTCATCTCACCGATGACGGTATTTCCTCCAGTGAGCTCCTCTGGGAACTCTTTTTAAATGCCAGGAAAAAACTCGAATGACGATCGAGCTCTCCAGTTAATGGATGAAACATTTCATTAGTTTCGCTAAACCCGACAAGAACAGGAAAGTTTTGTGAATTCTCGATGGGCATATGTCCCCCACTCAAAATCTGGAGGCTATAGAATTGGCCAGAGAAGCAGGGGTGATCATACTATCACTTCCTTTCCATACTCCCCATTGAATACAGCCTTTGGACCTCTCTTTCTTTCGTCCATTAAGCGTCTGCTATTCCCAAGAGATGGACAAGTGGATGAGATTCCAAGTGTGTGAACTGTTCGGGAAGGCTTATGCACGGTCGGCATCTCTTGAAACCGCTGCCGATGGTTTCCGTGCAGGTGGTATTTGACCTGTCAATCGCCATGTATTGCATGATTTCGACTGTGCTCCATCCGAAGTTTCTGATAAAGCCCTACCACTAGTCGCATCAGAAGACGAGATCAACGATCACTTGCCAGAAAATGTAGTTCCCATCGACCCAACACTTGACGCTACGGTCCAGCAGAACACGTCTGTTTCCGAAGAGCCAACTTCAGAAGATGTAGTCCAGGAGAACATCCTGGTTCCCGTTAGTCATAAAACTACATTTTGTAGTTTGTGGAGCGTAGTTTGTTCGCAGTGGAGGACATCAGTCCCCTTCCTCATTGCGTACAAAAAGCCTAAGAAAGAGAAATCGAAACACTTCTGGGGCCACTGTTCTGACTTCATCCCGTTTCAAGAAGGCCGTTGCAGAAAAAATATGAAACGGCCAAAGCTGGACATCCAACAGCGTCAGAAAGAGGAAAGAATAACAAAGAAAGCTCAAAAAGAGATGCTTGCACAGAAGAAAATGACAGTACAGAGCGAAAACACTCGGCAGCTCCAAGGGTCTCAGCAGGGACATGGCCAGGAGACAGTTGCGAATCAAGTTACCGAACCGTTTACTTTCTGCGCATTCTGCGGGGAGAGTACGGAGGAATACTGGATCAGATGCGCGAAATGCTGCTCATGGGTGCATGAAGATTGTTCCAACATAACCAACCCGATACACTATTATTGTAATGATTGCTGTACTTGAAATGAATTAACTAAAACCACAGTTTTGTGCATCCGTCTTTCATTCAATATCATATTTTTTACTCTCGTGTCAGTAGTCCATATTACATATACGTTTGGTTCATATTGCACATACGTTTGGTCCATATTGCACGAACGTATGTGTAATATGGAGCACTGACACGAAAATAAAAAAATTATTTTCTGCAATTATTGATAGTTACTAGAGTACTTTACCAAGTTTGAACCATGCGGCTATACAATTGTAATGAGCAGCCAACAAATATTTTTTTAAAAAAATAATTTAAGTTTTATGAGTATTCTTGCTTAGGGGTCCATATTACACGGATCTCCCCTATATATATGGTACACATATTTTTTCTTTTTTTTAATAACTAACATCACGGACCATTTCTTGAGTTCTCTCGAACCACCGGTTAATAACAAGTGCTCTAGCTGAAAGGAGTTCCTAGAATTGTCCAGTTGAACAGAGGGCCGAAAGAACGTCCAATTACATCCTGTGGTAATCATCGGGTGAAGAATACCCTATTGTATATGATTGTCGTACACTCTATGGCAAAACTTACTAAAGTCGAAATTACTAAAACTTACTAAAGTCGAACTACTATTAGTCGAACTACTTTAGTAAGATCGATCTACTTTAAGTCTCTTAAGTCGATCTACTTTAGTAAGTCTAAAACTTACTAAAGTAGAGTAAAACTTACTAAAGTCGAACCCGCTAAACCAGGGATTCCCAACGGGGTCCAGGTGGACCCCTTGGGAGTAGATGAAAGTTTATAAAGGGTCTATAGTATTCCAGAGGTCTATTGGGGGTCGATGCTAAATATTTCTGTTTTAAAATTATTTAAATTTTTACGAATATAATTATTAGATAATATCCGTTTTAATATGTATAAATACAGATTTGCATAGTGTGGAAAGATCCACCCATCTAAAGTCGAATGTCATGACGCTTTTCTATATGTTTTGAAAGAAATTATATTATCTATATATATAAAACAGTTCAGTAACTGACTCACTCACATACAATGCACAGACCAAACCGCTGGACCTAAAGGGCTGAAATGTTGCATGACGATTCTTCTTACAGTGTAGGGGTGCACTAAGAAAGATTTTTGAAAAATTCTTCTTAGATTTTTTTTAATTAAATTTTTAAGCTGTTTTTGTAACTTTTTTTAAGTTTGCATTTAAAATAATAATTTGAGGGTTATAAAATTTATATCACGAGAACGATCCTAAAAATTCCTTTAAAATGAAATCTTTTTCGAACCTTTACCTGGATTTTCTGATTTTTGGTGAATTTTTAAAGATTCATTTTTAGAATTTAATTTATTAAATGCCGATCACGTGATTTCTTTTCCTGGTACTTTAAATAAATTTACCGTCACGTGTATAACAACTAAATAGACAAAACAATATTTGTTTTCTTTCTAATGCAGCAGACGATTGCATATCCCTTACGATTTTTTATAAATATATATATATATATATATATATATATATATATATTGGCATTAATTGCATACATTAACCGTTGTATTTAATTTGAATGTACTCCGTAGCGAAGTTCGGGTGTTCAGCTAGTAATTACACATAAGTCAGTAAAATTTTTTAGTAAAATATATTTTTACTAGTTGGTGCCCGTCAAAACATGACGGCTAGATAGTAAATAAATGTACTAATACACAAATTATACGCTACACATCATTGCCAAATGTTGAAAATCATAATAATTTACAGAAACAATAAGCGACCTCGTGCTTAGTGAGTATCTAAAGCCAGATTTGAAAATGTCACTGAGCATGCGCAGAAAGCAAATTTTTAATTGCAAATTATCGCTAATTAAACAGCGCGAAATAAACAATTTCCATCAGGTTTTTTCTGATATTTCACAATCATAATTATCATAAAAATAAAAATGGCAGAAAGAGATCTAGAGAGACTCCTCGGCATTAAAACATGTCACCGAGCATGCGCAGAAATCAAATTTAAATTGTAAATTACGTCTACGAAAACCAAATTTGGCAAATCTACAGATTACAATCTTTCGTTCAAGATCAAAAGGAAGTAAATAGATGCAGTAGTTTTCTCTCACGGACTGCACAAAAAGTCGGCTTAGCAAAGTAAATATATAGATATTCTTTATGGTAGATATTGTGACTGTACGATGATAAGCAATTTTAGACCAAACATTAAAAAATTATATCATTGCATCAAGCAAAAACACCACATTAATTGAAATCGAACGTTTGTGCAATTACAATATGTGTTTCTGAAATCTTGTTTATGATTTGTGAAATTCAAAATTAAAAAGTACAAAAATAATAAAACATAAACCTAATGGACCACTTTTTCCAACTTTTTGTTCCTATTCTTAGTCAAATTGTCATCTTTAAGTGTTTTATATGCAATTATTAGTATTATAATTTCAGTTGTATGCAGCATATTATAGAGAGAATTGTGAGGGGGTGGTTGAAGAAAATCATTCTTCTAAAGGGGTCGATGTAGGAAAAAGGTTTTGAACCCCTGTGCTAGCATATTCGCAAGCTGCCCTTTCGTACAGATAAAGAAATAAAGTTAATTTTAACTTAACCGAACTAAAAGGGACCCTATGACCGCGAAATATATAATTTTTTTAAAGTGGCTGACTAATCGAAAAGGGGAAAGAAAATCAAAATCATTTATAAGGGAAATTAGCAAACTTCGATTGAAGAATCGAATCGTAAACATAGTAAAATTGCGTTTTTCTCTAAAGTTTTGAACATTAAAGAAAATCAATAACTTATAGATTCAAAGCATTTTTTTTAGGGAGTACACAATGAAAAAGTTTCGTTGCAGAAAGGAGTTAACAAAGCATGGATTTCTAATTGAACCTCTCTACTCACGCAACTTTCCCTTTAGCAAACGTTACTAAAACACCATTTTTCTGTTATGGATGCATTGTTATTTCATGCATTTCTAGCCGTCATTATCCTGTATAAAAGTGATGTTGTCAGAGGGTTGACGATTTTGGATTTGCTGTAGAAAAATTATTCGTGGATCTCATCTTCAGAACGTAGAACATATTTTAAGAGGGTCTGAAGCGGAATTTTTTTTTAAATTGACAGTTTAATTTACCTGGTTAACCCTTTCAAGGGCAACATTTGCATAGTGCAGATTTTTTCTCGATTTTTTTAACGTAAAAAATCTTGAAAAATGTTCCAATTAAAGGATGAAAAAAGATTTTACTTCTTGAAACTGATAACAGATGACAGTACTACCCATTTTTCTGCTCATATAACTGGAATACATTGAATGAAAGTGAAAGAAGGACGAGATTTAAGCGTTTGCACTGCGCAAACAGCACCCCTCAAAGGGTTAAATCTCTACCAAAAATGAGTTAGTAAAAATGAAATAACGCAAATCGAATTCGACCACTTATTACTAAATGTATCAAACTGTATTGTATGAGAAGAGCCATATGTGCATTCTAATTTTAAACCTTCAGAGGTCGCGGTAAGGTATAGAGTGCAACATTTTCGTAATTCTGTATGGTTTATTTTTACATGTAAGGGTTGAATATTCTAAGCAGTTTCTATTTATAGCTACACCCTTTGTAATGCAAGTCTGATTTTCTGACCCTTCCATTCCTTTGCCCCTATTGTTCCTCGTGATTTAACCGTGTTAACCAGAGATTATACTGGATTACAATACGACAAAAGCAGTAGTCGATGTAGTCGATCAAGTGGGCAGCTATTACACGGTATCCCAATATCACGAAATAGACTCTCATTGTTTTTTAGGTTTTTGGACATAATAGAAATCAATTCACAAGTTGTCCTTAGATCCCATAAACCGGACAGTTTTTAAAAAAGGCGATTGTATCTGCATTCTTTGGCCTTTAATTATAAATATATCTCAATATTATCAACATTTTATATTTTGCAACAAAAAAGAGAATTATTATTTTCAATCTGACAAAAAAGTTTATTACATCAAGGTTGAAAGAGACGTTGCACTTTGTGCCACAAGCGTCTGCTGTGTTCAAAAAATCGGCGAGCCTCCATTGTAATATCACGGGATGGAAATTTAAATGATTAGACAATTTTCAATAAAACATTTCAATTTTTTTCATAATACCTCTGTGAAACTCTGTACCCTTTAAGGGTTGAACTAAAGAATCTGCAGGTTTTGGTACACAGGAAGCTTTTTATTCACTTTTTAAGAGGCTAATAAAAGGGCGTTCTTGGGCGAATTTCCGTAAGATCAAAACTAAAAAACAATTTTCTATTGAAGTAAATTAAATTTCAAAACATTAAACTTCAAGCATGTTTAGTTTCTGCTATACGTGCCGATGCTCATAGGCAATAGAAATTTGAAACTTTTTTCACATTATACCTTGTTGGCGCCTATGTATAGATTATATAGTGTGCAGATTTTGCACCTAGCAATGAAAACACTGTCGAAAACCGGTTATTACAGAGCGACCACAATCATTTAACCCTTCAGCGGGCGTAACCGTGTTAAAAAAAATATTTTCGTAATTTTGAAGTGTTTGTTTTTACATGTAAGATTTCAATGTTCTAAGCAGTTTCTATTTATAGCTACACCCTTTCTAATGGAGGTCTGATTTTATGACCCTTGTATTACTTTCAATTCAATGTTAGTTGTAATTTAACCCGTGGTAAACCAGCAATTATATTGGATTACAATACGACAAAAGCAGAAGTTGATGTAGTCGATCAAAAGTGCAAAATATTACACGGTATTCAGCATATCCCGAAGATGGACAATCTCATCGTTTTTTAGGTTTTTGGACATAATAGGAACCCATCCGCAAGTTGTCCTTAGATTCAATAAACCGGACAGTTTTGAAATAATGCGATTGTATCTGCATTCTTTGGCCTTTAATTATAAATTTATCACAATATTATCGACATTTTATAATCTTGTTATAAAACGCAGAATTATTATTTTCAATTTGTAAAAAATGTTTATTACTAAAGGAACAATCAAGGTTGAAAGAGACGTTGCACTTTATGCTACTCGCGCCTGCTGGTGTTCCAAAAATTAAATGGCTAAAGCACACGGGCGCCAAAATCGAATTCTCCCGACAGTTCCTTCTTTCTACAGTCACTGATTAAATCCCTGAATCCATTTTAAATCTCCAGACTGTTGTTCATTCTTTGAGTGGGGGCAGTGTGCTCGTATCATGTCTTTAAGAGAAACTAATCATTAAACTAAGTCTTGCAGGATAAGTTTTGCACAGGAATACCGGAACGCGAGTAATTTAAATAAAATTATCTCTTCAATGAGGATATAAACCACATCCTGTCGTATGCGATCAGTTAGGCTGTTTAGAGAATAAAATGGAGCATTTTTCAAATTTCAGTGAAAAGAAGGTCTTAATTTCGATCGTGAATTGGAATTGCATCTGGATGTCTAACAATGGATATAAAGGATTAAACAAAACAGCTGTGCAATCCATATTATTCAGTGTTTCTGTTAATATAATGAATTGTTTTTTCTTTGAAAGCTTGGGTAATTTCGGTTGTTCAGACAGGAAACTTTTCATTTAGGGATTTGAGGGTGGTTTCATATACGAATAATTTTAAATTACATTATTTAGAGTATTCAAGAGATGAGTGTAAACACTAAAGGACATTTAAATTCTGCATATATGCATCGATTAAAAATACTCTGTTTATTATGCCATGAACAAAAAGAATAAATATAGATATTTCATGCTATTCTTTTTACAAATTCTATTCAAAGAATTTTCACGAATTCAGATTACAGGAAAAAGTGCTTTCATTTTTATGCATTTTTTTATTGCTTATAATATACAAAAATGTACAAAATCTGTAAATATGTATGGCTCTGTGAGTATTCGTAAAATTATAATTCGAAAAGTGTATTTTTACATATTTTGATGAAGAAAAATTTGTATTAATAATGTTGAATAGATGGATTTTTTTAGCTGATTGTTAGCATTGTCTCATACACTGTTATGTAATAGAAAACTTTCGAAAACATTGTTTTTTTTCTTATATTCGTTTTTGTAAACTAATTGTCATGTACATGAAAGATGTCGCAACAATTTTGTGAAATCGAAGTGCGGAATTGCAATTTTTGTTTTCCTCAACATGATTCCCTTATAATACTTAATATGAAGATGATACGGGCGCCAACCTGTGGCGTTATGATGCCAATGTGGCATTACAAATTGAAGAACCATGCGGTGAAAATTACGAGTAATCTTTCTAGCAAACCTCGAAACGCGCCAAACCTTTGGCGTAAAAAATGGCTTGGCGGGATACCGTACAATGTTCTTCATATTTACCAAATGTTTTAATCAATATAAGCATAAGCATCTTTCCATAGACATTTTTTAATTAAAAGTCCTCGTTAAATATTTTAAAAAAGTAATTTGTAAATTAAAATTATTGCAGTTGGTTTATTTCTGATCGCAACTATTTTTGTTATAGTTATATTTAAAATTTAAAACTATTCATATTAAGGTATTCTACACTTGAAGCAGGCCTTTCTTTAGATATAAAGGTACCTTTCTTTTATCTGCGCCTGATAGATTGCTCCATCCCTGACGAGTATGTCAACACATTCCGTTTAATGGTTAATATGATTCACATTTAAATCTCATTAAAACAGTCTCACAAAAATACCGCTGTCACTGGAAATGCGGGGAAGTTAAACTTTAATTCTTTTCGAAAATTCCCTATTCTCCCTGTCTCCGATAAAATTCCTTAAGCGATTTTAAATCTGTAGGGCTATTGTTAATTCTTTGGAGGGGCTTGAATATAAAACGGAGTTTCTCGGAGAAACTAAACAAAAACCCGCTTGTAAAAAAAGAAGTTTTGCGGAATAAATTTCCAAACGAAATACACGAATGTGAATATTTAAAAAAAAAAGAAGAGTTTAAATCCCCAATGAGAGGATGTTCAGTTTTCCGAACACAAAATGCGGGATGCTTCTGTTTGAACTGCAACGGAATAAAAAGGAACCACTTTTTTTTATGAATTTCAGTGTAATGCCGGTCTTAAACGCGCTCACGGAAATGGGATTTCATTCGCATCCGCGTCTATAGATGAAAAGGATTAAATTAAACGCATTTCCAGGCCATGTTAACGTTTCTGTGAATATGATTAAATAATTCTTTCCAGAATATCTGCGCTGGTTCCTTTCTCGTTGAGATATAAACATGTTTTCTAATGTACATAATATTTGTGTTACTCACAGTCGGGAAAGAACTTCTGCATGAAACATTCGATATTAAAAACGGTTTTCGCAAAATGAATCGTATTTTAAACTGTATGGGATTGCTTATTTCTGAGAGACAAAAAGAAAAAAAAATTTAAACAACCAGCATCTTTAAGAATAGTGTCTAAGAAAATGAAATATCCCTATATTTTTATTGAAAACACAATTGGTAGTTTTCGATATACAGACTTATAGTGCTCTCACTATAAAATTAAAATCAGCTATTGTATTACAGTAACTAATTAATAATAAATATAACATAATATACGTTTAGTTAAATATATACTATGGTAACTAAAAAATAATTTTAATAAGAAAATATTATAATTATCAAGCAAAATGAGATAAAATATTTCAAGTTATTCATTATTTGATATGGAACTAAAAACTAAGCATGTTTATATCTGGTTGAGATATATACATGTTTTCTAATGTAGATAATATTTGTGTTGCTCACAGTCGGGAAAGAACTTTTGCATGAAACATTCGATATTAAAACGGTTTTCGCAAAATGAATCGTATTTTAAACTATATGGGATTGCTTAGTTCTGAGAGACAAAAAGAAAAAAAATGTAAAAACAACCAGCAGTGTCTAAGAAAATGAAATATCCCTATAGTTTTATCTAAAACACAATTGGTAGTTTTCGATATACAGACTTATAGCTTTCACTATAAAAATAAAATAAGTTATTGTATTACAGGAACTAATTAATGATAGAAATAACTTAATATAAGTTTAGTTAAATATATACTATGGTAACTAAAAAATATTTTTAATAAGAAAATATTATACTTTTATCAAGCAAAATGAGAAAAAATATTTCAAGCTATTCATTATTTGATGTGGAACTAAACCCAATAAATATTGGTCAGCTATTAAATGAAATATTTTATATTAAAATATATTATAATTTTTATTACAAATGCTTATTTTTTTATAAGACTAACATATTTTCCGAGCTCAAAATAAGATTGTTTGGTATATAATTTGGTATTTTAGTTATAATACACTTAATTGTTCTAAGCATTGTTAGTAGTATTTGCAAATATGATCTCTATTGCATCCTTCCTCATGACTATGTAGCTGTGACTTCGTCTTTGTTCCATTTGATTGGCCGGAAAACTTACAAGTAACTTCTTTCATCTGTTCTTTGGGTTGTTCTTTTCCCTCCATTTATCGAAGGACTGGCCAGTGCTAAGGTAATATATCTTGTTGATTACAACTTTCTGAATCAATCTTTCGTTTAACTCATTAATCGCCAAGTCTTCCAGTTTGGGAACCTTCAGTTGTAATCTTTTTCTCAACGTCATATTAAAATATATATAAATCGTTATTTTAATTTATATGTTATTAAAAACTCGCTTTCTTGTTTGTTTCTATGTGTGTGTGCTTGTGTGTTTGTCTGGTACAAATCTTGCAATCGATTTTGAACTAACTTCCCGACTAGCTAGACATTTGAAACTATTAAATAGCTCATAACACGATGACAATGCATTCTTTTGATACTTTTAGCCATCTTTAAGCAGATTTGAATTCATTTTCAGTTAATTTTATTTTGTAGAATGGTGAAGCCATCTATCAGCCGGGACGGGAACGAAAAGTTAAACGCGAGTTAACTTCCAATTAACTTCATTTTCTTTCAATTTGATGGGATAATTCATCAAAAAAATTTTAAAAAAGTATTTATTCATTCATAGAATTGTTAAATTTATATGATTGAACAGAAAATTTAAAAACATGGTATATAAAAAGTTCTTTTTATTTTGTAATTTTTTTGTATCTTAACGATACGAAGTATACTGTGATTTTTTTCAGAAAGACAGCTTTAAAATTTCTTTATTTTGAAGTCGTGTGAATATGTGCAATATTGACAAATTTGACATACATTAGTAAAAAATTCAGAGAAAAATGTATGTGATTGACTTGCTTCTTACGAAGAATTAATAGTAATAACACTGTGAATGTTGCATTTCAAGCGGAAATCACATGAAATATTTTAACACTGATTTCTAAGCACTTATTTTGAAAGATTCCACAATGGAAGACTAGGCACATTCTGAAAAAACTGGACTTCACTTACTGTCTAACATATGGAACGCGCATTTGTTACTACTGATTCATTATCTTTATAGCCATCTATGTGAAGAATAAGGGATCAGCTGGTACCCAGACACATTTTCATGAAGAGAGGTATATTTAAAACTAATTTTTTTAAGGGAGTCCAGAACACAAAATTGTCCGAATTTTCGAAAAAAAATTTATTGCATTGAAAATTTTTTTGTTCTTTTACGCTTAGAATCACGTTTAAATCATGTTTCTATCTTAATTAGAACAGGAGAGATTAATATTTTTTTGCAACATTCTAATAGTAGCCAAGCGTTGTTAAAAGCTGTAAGTGCGTTTTTTGCATGATGGGTTTTTTTCTCATTTCTCGTCTTTAAATTGTTATAAGTCAATAACCTTTAAAGATAAATGGTTGAAACTTGGAAAATGTTTTTTCAACTATTTTACTTTAATAAATAATTTTAAAGAAAATTTGAAAAGAATATTTACTTTTGAAAATATGATTTTTTAAAAATATGTTACATCATTTTTTTGTAATTTTTAATATAAATACTTTTAATTTTTTTAAAATTAATATTTTAAAAAATGCTGATTAAAAATTAAAAATTATACATTTCTGTTTAATTAAGTGAAAAAGAATTAAAATTCGACAAATAATATTTCGAGTTATAACAATTTTAAATTACTCCACTTTTTTTTAAATTTTAAAATTTTAAAATTTTTTAAAGACATTTTGATAAGTTTTATGAAGTGATTTTCTTTACAAATTATATAGTTAACCATCCACAAAAAAATTCAAAATTTTAACTTAATAAATAAAAAAATTGTTAAAATGTGTCCCGTACCCCCTTTTAATCTTAAAAAATGGTGAAAATGTTTTTGACGGTTCAAGAAGCTTTAGCGATTGCAATGAAATCTTTCGATTCTTATGAATACTCAGGTGAATGCAGCATTATCTGTTTGTCAGCAGATAATGGCAATGTAACCGATGAAGAAAATATTGCAGGTAAGGATTAGGGTGAAATGGTTCCAGGGAATGTTTCTGGACAGGTTGAACAAAAAGTTAAACGGGAAAGTAAAAATCTTGAGAAGAAGAAAATCAAACGTGGAAAGAGAAAAAAACTTATTACAAAAGATACTTCAGATGACGATACAGGTATGGAAGGATACAAGTTGAAGGGAAATTAAGCCAAAAAGAAAATTAAATCCAAAGATATATCAACACTTCAAGAGGCCCAGGCTGAAATTTCTCTAAAACTTCTTTGACTCGGAGATCATGAAACATCTTACCGAAGTAAATTTAAGATAAGCTCTGCAAAAGAATAACAACACATTTCCATTATCTGAAATGGATGTACAGAAATTTATCGGAATCACCCTATTTAGTGGATATCACGTTCTGCCTCAGGAAATTTTTATACATGATAATAATTACAAGATAAAAATAACTTTTTATATACCACGTTTTTAAATTTTCTGTCGAATCATATAAACTTGACAATTCTATGTATTAATAAATACTTTTTAAAAATGTTTTTGATGAATTATCCC
Organism: Dolomedes plantarius; assembly: GCA_907164885.2. Classification (NCBI taxonomy): domain Eukaryota; kingdom Metazoa; phylum Arthropoda; class Arachnida; order Araneae; family Dolomedidae; genus Dolomedes; species Dolomedes plantarius. The sequence continues at coordinate 157,078,582 of OU015500.1, forward strand.
ATCAACTTGAAAGAAAAGGAAGTTAATTGGAAGTTAACTTGCGTTTAACTTTTCGTTCCCGTACCGGCCGACAGATGGCTGCACCAGTCTACAAAACAAAATTAACTGGAAATAATTAAAATAGGGTAAAAATCTGCTTTAAGAAAGCTAAAGGTATTAAAATTGCATTGTCATCGTTTTCTGATCTATTCTAAAAGTTTCAAATGTCTAGTTAGTCGGGAAGTTAGTTAAAAATCGATTGCAAGATATGTACTGGACAAACACACAACTACACTCACAAACGAGAAAGCAAGTTAATAAAAACATGATAAAAAATTACAATGATATTTTAAAAATGTATATTTAATTCCATAAATAATATAGAATACTCTTTTCAAGATGTTTTAAATGCAAACTTGATTGAATGTAGCGTCACATGCAGATTGGATGTTCATACTCGGAAAAAATCAGCTTTACCCCCTTTCGGCGCCAACTCTCCCAGTTTCATACCCTGTCGTAAGTTCTATACGAATGCATATTTTAAAAAATATTTAAAATGCACATCAGTTGAGACAAGTAATGGATTAAAAAATGCAGTTCATATAGCTTAATGATAAAGTCGGCACTTTTGACTAAGGTATATTAACATCAAACTCCTTAGTGCGTGCCGTCTTGTTTCATTCTGCAATCACTGTCTATATATATAAAACAGTTCCGTAACTGACTGACTGACTGCTTGACATACAACACATAGACCTAACCGCTGGACCTAGAGGGCTGATATATTGCATGGCGATTCTTCTTATAGAGTAGGGGTGCACTAAGAAAGATTTTAGAAAAAATCTTATTGGATTTTTTAAAATAAAATTTTTAAGCTGTTTTAGTAACTTTTTTTAAGTCTCCATTTAAAATAATAGTTTGAGGGTTATGAAATTTATATCACGAGAAAGTTCATAAAAATTCCTTTAAAATGAAATCTTTTTCGTATCTTTACCTCCATTTTCTGATTTTTGGTGAATTTTTAAATATTAAATTTTAAAATTATATTTATTAAATGCTGATCACGTGATTTCTTTTTCTGGTACTTTAAATAAATATGTCGTCACGTCCATAACAATGAAAGAGACAAAAAAATATGTTTTCCCTTGCTAATGCGGCAGATGATTGGACATTATCCAAAAAAAATATTAAAATACAGTAAAATATATGTTTCTCAAACTGTACTATATTAACTGTACTATATTCTTTAGTATGTCCTATTAGATTTAATTTGAATATTTTCTTCTACTTTATTTTTTTTTATAAAAATATCTCTTACGATTTTTTATAAATATGTATATATATATATATATATATATATATATTTACATCAATTGTATACATTGATCGTCGTATTTATTATACATATATATACAGTGGACGCTCGTTAATTTGAACTCAAACGTTCTCAGAAAAAAGTTCGAATTATCCGAAGTTTGAATTATCCGAAGTTCGAATTTTCCGATGTTAAGAGAAAATATATAACTTTAAATGTGTATCACTGAAAAAGAAAAATGTCCTTCTATGGATAACCCCAGAAAATATATTATACTATGTTATCTAAAATTATACATACTAAAAAGCAATATAAACTAAACTCATCGCGCTACAGTCCGATGTGGACCAGGGCCGGCGGTACCCATCTCAACTTTCTTGACCTTGGGGCTTGGGGTGCCATACAGCATATGTCTCAGTGAGGTGGTCAACCTGACGTGAAAAAGCAATATAGGCTTACCTTAATCATAAAATGAAGCAGAAGAAATGCAGTAGAAAGTAAACTTTAATTAAAAATATGAATTACACTTTTGAGAAAAACTGTAAAATGGATGTTTAGTTTTGTTTCTGATGCCTACATTGTTCAGCTAGCTTCTCGATTTGAAGTAAACATTTCATTTTCAGAGGAAGGTTCCATCTAAATAAATGCTTTCAGAGTTTTAATACAGTCCATTATGGCTTGATCATTAGGACGCTTAACAGTCTCTGCATTATCTTCTTATTTCGATAAGGTTTCTTCTATTTCATCTTCTCAGATAGTTTTTATTGTGTCATCGTCGCTCAGTTTTCCACAGACTTGCACGTCTCCATCTACCCTTACATAATGAGAAAAAGTAACGTTATCACAGTTAATTTTTTTTAAATTCAGGAAAATCTGTATCAATATCGTCCCATTCTTTGAAAGAATTGTTCTTTGCGTACATGAATTTAGCATGACGAAAGCAATTACTAATTGTTCTTTCTTTAACATCATCTCATGCAGCGTATAGATCATTTATAGCTGTCAGTAGAGTAATGTCGTAATTATCACCACAATCTTAAGTAAAAATGACTTAAAAGTCTCTTACGATAATTTGTTTTAAAATTCTGGATGATTCCTTGATCCATTGCTTGTAGCTTCGTAGTTGTGTTTGGAGGCAAATTTTCAACCTGCATGGAACTCTATTCTGGAAGGTTATTGTGGCAGGTTGGGTTATCCACAAATAAGAGAATTTTACGCTTTTGCCTCGAAAACTGTTCATCTGTTCCTTTTAACCAGTTACTGAAGATCTCTTGTGTCGTCCATGCTTTTGTATTGGATATATAATCAACTGGCAGTGTTTTAATTCCTTTAAGACTTCGTCGATTCTTGGACTTTCCAATCACTAATAATTTAAGCTATTCGCTCCCATCCATATTAGCACAAACTAAAGCTGTAATCCTCTCTTTACTGGTTTTACCTCCTACGCAAGCCTGCCCTTTAAAATGTAATGTCAAGTTTGGCAGGAGTTTATAAAAACATGCAGTTTCATCCACATTAAAAATATGTTTCGGTAGGTAAATAGATAAAAGCCCTGGCAGTTTCCTACCGAAATTAGTGCACACGTCTTCGCTTACATCAGAGCTTTGACCACATAGAGTTTGATAAGAAATATTGTCCTTTGACTTAAATCCAGAAAGCCATCCATCACTGCATTTAAAATCTTCAATACCCATTCGACTTGCCAATTCATCAGCCTTCGTCTGTACTAGGGGTCCATTTATCGGAAAATTTAGAGATCTAACATCGTGGAACCATAGCGGTAGAGCTTTTTCTAGATCTTAGTACGCATTTCTCAGGCGTTTCCTTCATCTAGCAAATTTTGATTTTTCCCATGAATCTAAAATTGACTCCTTATTTTTCAAATAAGTTGACAAGGTATTTTTTTTTATTTCATAGTCAGCTGCTAACTTTGTTTTACATTCGCCATTCTCTACTGTCTTTAAAATTTCTACCTTTGTCTCGAAAGTTAGGGTTTTGTACTTTCCACGTGTAGACATCCTGAATTTTTACACATTGACACCACTGAGGAAGAAAAACTAGAACACATTAACTTATCTGCACTGTAGGCATAACTGACGCAGCTCCCTAGATTCTGTAATAAAGACTGGTTTTTCTGAAATTCTAAGAAAATTGATGCAAATAACGGAAAATCGCTTTGTCCGTTAAGCACTAATAAGAATGACAATAGCCTCTAACGTTTAGCGGAAATGCAAATAATTTTTACACACAGAATAATAAATACACCGTGTATTTTCTTCATTAAACGAGGAAAAAGAACTTTTTTTGTCAAATTTTTAGTTCGAATTAACCGATGTGATAGAAATTTAGTTCGAATTATTGAGATATTTTTAACATTAATTCCAATATAAGATTTTAGGGGCCTTTGGATTAGTTCGAATTAACCGAAAGTTCGAATTAACCGAGTTCGAATTAACGAGCGTCCACTGTATATTTATTTATTTAATTTGGCATTAATTGCATACATTGACCGTTGTATTTAATTTGAATGTACTCCGTAGCGAAGTGCGGGTTTTCAGCTAGTTTTCACATAAAAGGTGCACTGTCAATGGTTGCTAAAACGGTACCTTTTAAATTTTCATAATCAGTAAACTCATTTAAAAGTAACATTTTAAAATAATCACACAATGCCTTTGCATTATTTTTATAAAGAGAGACGACATTTCGACAGAAAAGTGCTAAATTCATTGAAGCAAATTCTGCTGAAACTGCAAAATTTAATATCCAGTGACTTCAGAAAAAGAACCGAAAAGGCTTTCTACATAGAGCCCAGTCGGGAGAAATTTCATCCTTTCTTTCAAGCTTTTCGAGAGAAGAACGTTCACAATTTAATAAGCTGTGCCGTAGAAGAAGAATAAATATGGAGTGTCTTAAAATCTAAAAGCACGTCAGTTGATCAGTGAAAAATGCACTGAATTTAAGTGTACCTGAACAATAAATATTTCATTTTTGGCCCATGTATATATTCTAGGATGTGTCTCCTGGGAAATCGGTTCTATATGCGAAAGCGGGTAAGAATTGTTTAATACAATATCTGAAACTGGATGCAATGTTGAGGAAAAAGGCTACTGTCATGGAGTTTATATGTTTTTATAACGGAATAAAATTCGATTCAGAGGAAATGCGTTCGGCATTTATTCAATAATTTAAATTGAAAGAAATATTACCCGCCAAAATTTAAAGTGTCGTATTTATCATATAAATGTAGAACATTAATTTGGTATTTTATCAAATTATCATGAAAACGCAAGATCCAACTGATTGCTTATAAGGATTGCTAATAAGGATTTAAACTTTTCGAAAGCCCAATAAATTATTTATCTATGATATAAATTTTATTATAGATTACCATTATGAAAGTTATTGCATTGTTAATAAAACAGTAAGTTATTATTTACTAAAGTTTATTTTAAATGTTCCATGATGTTTCGTATTGTTACGAATTTTACGAGTCTCTGGTAATCTCGCCAAATATGAGAGTTATCGCCAAATTGGCGATGGATTTGGTGACTTATTTTGGTCGCCACATTTCGCGATATGGCTCCAAATGGTCGCCAACCTTCCGGGTCTTTCTGGAATCATCTAGTGATATCGAGTTGGTTGACCGATAGAGGGCGCTTTGGAAGTCTATAAATATACCTGACATTGGCATTGGAACTCAGCGTGTTATTTTCTGCTGAGAATTGAATGTATTGAAAGTGTGTTAGGCGAGTATTGTATTGAAGACTATTATCCTGACTTGCATTTTTGGAGTTTTTTGCTGTATAGAAGACAGTTGTTGCGTGTTTTCTGTTTGAATATATGCATGCGCCTGAAGAATTTACAGAATAATAAATTTTATTTTGTGTGCACTTCCTGAAGAGACTTTATTCCATCCTATCTAACCCAGGAAAATGGAACAGTATTAAGAAAAAAAATAAATTTTGTATGCAATTAATTGAACTATTCTAAACCATTTTTCCCATCAAATCATTTAGAACATTTGATATCGTCATACGTCATGAAGTTTTAATCTTTGTATGCATCTTATTATAATAACTGTAAGCCATTTTCAATTAAATTATTTCACTGATTTAAAATATTTTATAAGAACAAATTTGAACTTTATACGTATTCAAGATCATTTTTTTCTGAAATATCACGCTTAAATAACCATTAAGGCCGTCGCTTTCTTTCAAGTTTGGAAACTTATTTCACTAATCTCAAATTCATCTGGAAAGGTTCGCTGGTGCAGCGCCCTACTGTCAACTTTTGCTACATAAGTGCTACAGTATTTGCTGCATATTTGCTACATGAGGTCTGCAGTTTAAAGCCGATTCCGGACGGTTACAAACATCCATGCCCACAGCGAAGTTGAATCTACAGTCTCTGAACCAAACGCCAACGAACATCGCCTTTTCTTTGAAAAAAAAATTAAAGTAGGATTACGTTCCTCCAAAACGGTCCTTCGGAGAGAAAAATTTCAGGCGCTAAAACCGTCCGTCGTCTAGAGTTATAAATTTAGCAGCGCGCCAAACCAAGTCTGTATCATTTGCAGTGGCGCCGGAAGGGGGGGGGGGGTGCAAGGGAGGGCACTTGCCCCCCCCCTAAAAAATTGAATTTTTTGTTTCTACCTAGCTAGCGCTCGTAAAATATTAGAATTTTCATTTAAAATCATAAAGTCTAACAAAACTGAATAATAAATTGCAACCTCACACTCGTTAACGCAAGCGCGATAAACGTCATTCCATGTACGCAGGAGCGATTAATCGCCAATTTCAGGTACGCAAGCGCATTTAAACGCCAATTCCAGACGTTTGCTTTTGCGATTCAAAAGCAACACACGATGTATTTTCATCGCGAAAGGGAATCTTGAATCCGATGCATTTGAAACGCGTACACGTTGACGTGTGATAGGGCATAATATAACATAAAATAACATAAAATAACATTAAAAGTTTACTTTTATAACCATATATATGTATTTTTAATAATAAAGGTGTAAAAGTTTTAATCTATTTTACTTTGCCCCCCTCTATATTTGACTCTTCCGGCACCACTGATCATTTGGGCAAACAGTGAACAGTTAAACAGATATATATATATATATATATATATATATACATATATACAAAAGAGGTAAGCGACGATAAGCAATTTTACGTTAATAGCCCGCAGTAGTGTCGTTAGGAGACACTACCTGAATTTTTGTTTCTATACTTTATTCAACGACTATCCTTAAAAAGAAAATGACGAAACATGGATAATGCAATGGTATCGAAGTTATGTTGAGAAAAATTGAAAAAATATGCTTTAACGTGCTATCGTTCCTTCAATTTCGACAGGGTGTGACATTACCGCGTAGCTTTGACGGTTCCAACCTTCAAAAAGTCCGGCAACAAAACTGCTTTAGAGAAGAATCTCGTTCAGAAGGGGCTTTGGAAGCAATGCTGAAGTCACAAAAGCCGTTAAACGCTTCCTCCCTATGGACAGCCCTGATTTTTTCCTGGAGCGCTTTTTGAAGCTTATAATTCGGTATGACAAATGTCTCAACGTACTTATGTGTAAAAATAAAGTTGATTCTTATCTTTAGTGTCTCGTTATATTTTTTGTCTTTCCTATACACACCTCTGGCCACAGTCGTCAGGGAAACTTATATTCTTACTATCCCTCGTATATATATATATATACCGGGTGGTTATAATTAAACTTCCCCTATCAACGGCATCCTACAGCGCAAACGGGTGAACGGAATGCAAAGAAATTTTGTATATGGGCTATACACGAGATGCGCTCACGGAATTTCGAAAGAAAAAGTTTAGTTCCAAAATGTCCACTAGAGGGTGCCTTTTCATGAAATTTAACACAATACGGAAAAAACGGAATACAGAACGGAACGACCAAAACGGAAGATACGACCAAAACGGAATACAGAAACAATAGTAACATTTATTGACACGTTTCTGATCACCTTGTCATCGAACCACATTAAGTAAAGTTAAGGGAGAAACAAAAACAGTTCAGTTTGCAGAAACAAGAACAAATTAGGAAGAAATTGCACAAGAGGAGCAGTTGTTAATCCTGTCCAGGACGATGTAGGGAAAGCTGCTCGACGTGACCACCTTCATTCACCTGCAACAACCTGCTTTTCAGGTCGATGGACAGTGTGTTCGACAGCAGATCGTAACTGATCAGTTGTGACACTTCATGTGCGAAGCTGGTCATTCAATATTAAGCAATTAAATTACTAATTATGATATAATAAACGGTTCGCCTTATAAATTAAACCTCTAGTATGTATATAGGGTTTTTTTAAAAATATGAACATAATCTGAACACACATGTTATAAACACAGGAGTACTGAAAATAGAAGACGGCTATTGAAAAATTGTAAGAAGTTAAGATGGTGTATGTTTGCATTCAGTGTTGGGCCAATCAACTACGGCACAACTAGGACTTTGAAATGAATGTTTCATATTACAGGAAACTACCATAGGAAATTTAGGACTGATGTCCATTTGAATTTAGTATCTAAATGAATTTCTGGGTCCATCACAAGTGGTAAAATAACATGACTGCTACAACTTTATGAGGATCTCTTCCTTCAAACGAATACGAACCTATTAAGGCTGCTATGTACTAAGAAAAAAAATCGTATTTCCCTTTTCCTCTTCTTGCAGACTCTTGAGGTGGGTGGAGTCCAGTTTACAGTTCGAGAATTCCACCCCCCTTAGGATTGACATTTTGAGGGATTGTAATAGCTCTCTCTCTCTCTATAGGTGGGTTGAGCGCTGCCCCAAAAATTTGCATTTAAAATATATTTTTGTCAACTATTTACAGGTACATAAATGCTGATAATCAGATAAAATTGGTATTGTCGGATAGCCTGAACTTTTCTGCAAAGTGCTACGGAATTCATTTTATAAATTTCGTCCACCGAAGGAATTTATGAGAGTTTAAAACATACTATACCAGATTTTTCCCCGAATAATTTAAATTTTAAAATATTAATTGCATTTAAAAAAACGAAAAATGTACACAAAAGTAAAATTTCTTTCTCTATGACGAAGTACAATTTTTTTTTAAATCTTTGAATCAAAGTCGGCAATCCAATGACAAATTTTCTCCATGGGTTAACATTGAGGTGATCGAATCCAATGGGGTTAATACATAGCAGCCTTAAGCTGGAAAAATTCAATCCAGTGGTCAAACCATAAATGAAGTGGTACGCAACAAGGAACGCTACACTGAAACTGACTAAATTGACTTTTAATAAAGCATTAAATTAAATACTTCTGATGGTTGGTAATGCAGTTAATTAAATAATGTAATTTGGCGTAGAAAAATAAACAGAGCTAAACATGTCACTAAATCTACCAGATATTTAAGGGGAATTTAAAATTTTTGTGGGTTAGTACAAATTGGACAGTGTTACATAAAACTTTTCAATTTTTCTATGCATCTTTAAAGGCAGTAATCATTTATGAATGGACACGCTGTCAAAATATACGTAACAACAATCTTAATTATAGCCAGAAATAAAGAGAAAATATTAAGCATTGTTCATAAGATATCGTTCTTTCTCACTGTTGTGTAGACTGCTCTTAGTATTGTTAATCATCAACAATGCTAACAATCATAAATATTTTTACAACAGATCTGCTACGCAACAAAGGTTTTTTTACAGTCGCCATTTTAAACCTAAAACTTATGTGTGAAGGTTTAAGCGCTTAAAAGCTGATCATAATTGCTTCTATTTTAATTTGAGAATTCTTTGAAATTTTCTTATATCTCTTGACATCGAGATCTTTTTATTGTTATTTGTTGAAATATCATCATTGGACTGTTAGTTATTATCGTGACTGCTGTATTCTTGTTCGCTATTTCGGACGTCTACTGAATTTTGTTATCAGGCTTTTGGATTTACCAATTTTACGTTTTTATTGAAAAGAAAAAATAAAGGAGAAAATGTCAAAAGAAGTTTGCCTGGCAGTTGAGGAAGAAGATGACGTTGATATTTATGAAACTGCCACTGAAAGCTCTATGGATGAATATTTTGATGCTAGACCTCCTAAACCTCCACGAAAGCCTCCTAATTCTGCCCTGGTATTACGTAAGGGTCCTAAACCTCTAAACCCGCTCATGGAAAGGTTTTTGAATGACTGCGACATCCAAACTACACCTGATGTACCTCGACTTAGTTTAAAGAAAAGAATACGGCGACTTTTGTGTAGTTGTTTCCGGCCTTCAGCAAAAGACTAACCAAACAAGCCTACATGGACAAAATTGTATGAAGATTTTCCATCGATGAACTAAATTTCTAAAACAGCTTTTTTATTATGTGTAATCATCCACTGTCTCTCTATAGAACTTTAAATATCCGTACAATTTGGGTTTTAAAATTTTTGCAACTCATCGCACACTGTCTTCAGTTTTTCCAACACTTTGTTACCTGCAACTAGAAATCATCGGTTACTCATGCTTATTGGTGTTACTGAAGTCTGCTTTCTTCTTCCTCTTCTCCAAACCACCTAAATATCTGCTTCATGTCTTTCTCATCTTCACCACAGCCGATACCACCTGGCTCGTGTCATCCTCTTCACCAGAGCCGCTACCATCTGGCTCGTGTCATCCTCTTCACCAGAGCCGCTACCATCTGGTTCGTACCATCCTCTTCACCAGAGCCGCTATCATCGGGCTCGTACCATCCTCTTCACCAGAGCCGCTATCATCTGGCTCGTACCATCCTCTTCACCAGAGCCGCTATCATCTGGCTCGTGTCATCCTCTTCACCAGAGCCGCTACCATCTGGCTCGTGACATCCTCTTCACCAGAGCCACTACCATATGGCTCGTATCATTCTCTTCACCAGAGCCGCTACCATCTGGCTCGTGTCATCCTCTTCACCACCAATTGCCTTTCTATTTCTGAGCCAACAACATCAGGCTTGGAAATGTATTCTCCAAACATCGTGTCTCCTGTTCCATCAAAAAAAAGGTGAGAAGCCCGCCGGCCCACTGCCATCGGGCCGCGCGGATGATCTCGCTGTAAAGGGGAGTGTTAAACAGCCCGCCTCCAAGCGGTACTCTCCGGGCAACGTTCCTTCCTCGCCAGTGTAAGGAACGGCGAAAGGGCTGAATTGATTCGCAGTTTTCAATAGTAAGAAAAGGAAATTGGTCTTCTGTTGAGCAGAGTGGAAGCTTTATCAAAATAACCTAGAGAGGAACCTTTATACTACGATGTTTACTCGATGATCGCTCACAAATATTAGACTCTAAAAACACTGTCAAGCTCTGTTAAACATTACAAGCGGTTCATTGTCTTTATGACAATCATTGTGTATTGTGTGTAATTATCAGACTTTGCAAAAATTAAAGTTTTCGTACCTTTCCAACATGTTTCTTCCGTAAATCTTTTTTTCTTTTTCACTTTACGCTGGTAAATGTTAAACCCAGTTTCGAAAATTACAAAAAAAATTGCGTCAAAGCCTTTACAATTCTTAAAATGCAAGAAAAGGTGTCCGGAAATTTGAAACACCCCAAAACCAGTGGCATTTTAACAATTCTCTGGACATGTTAGAGACACAGAAACCTGACCAAACTCATGTCAGGTGCCTTTTTATGCATTGCAATGTAAAAATTGAAAATTATACGAGTTGCTTTCTAGCCTGTCTGTGTGGGTTTCCTAAGAAAATATATCTTTTGCTGCGTTACGAATAACATAACTAGCCATTTAATATAAAAATGCCGATAACTGTGAAATCAACAAGAAGATAAGAAAATTTAATCAAAATTATTAATAAACAGAGACATTTGTTTTTCTAACAAAGGCCTTGCAAAACATATACGAGCTTAATAAAAAATTCTTCATTAAACTACAATTTATATTTCTTAGAAATTCTGTAATTCTTAGAAAATCTGTAAATTCGCAACGATCAACATTATTAAGGCAAATGATGGTTTTTATTTCGATTGCAAGGGATTTGAAATGCTTACTTGACAACGGCAAAATTTAAACAAGGCAGAAAATAAGTAAATTAAACGTAGATACATTTTTGAAACACTTACTACAAAGTACCAAATTCTGAAAGTCGATTTACTACATTACCTGCACTACCGGAGAATATTAGTTTGCTACTTTTAGCGTATGATTACGTTCCTCCATAACTGTCCTTCGAAAAGAAAATTTCAGACGCTAAAACCATCCGTCGACGAGAGTTAGAATTTTGGCAGCGCGCCAAACCCAGTCTGTATCGCTTGGGCAAGCAGTAAACAGTTAAACAGAAAAGTACCAAAATGCGTCAAAATTTAGTTTATAATGTAATGTAATGTATAATATATATACATAATGCATACGTAAAATATACGTAATGCATACAATAGAGGAAAGCAACGATAAGTAATCCTACGTCATACACCCGTGGTAGTTTCGTTAGAAGAGACTACCTGAAATTTATTTTTTAACATTTGTTTAATATCCGCAAGCTACAAGATTGAGTGTTTAAAGACTTTAAATCATAGTCACCACCACCTCCCTCCATACAAATGTCTTTTATTATTCTCTGTGTCCTCACAGGCAAAAGATATTTGTGATTTTAAAAAATGTTCACTTTCGTTTCTGAAAAGGTCTGTTTGACAAATTTGGGGAGGGGTATAAAAGAGGAATAGTAAAGGCTCAATTTTTTTTTTCAAAATCGACTTCAATAAGTTTCGATTTGGACATTAAATCAATAGGAAAAAAATAAATAGAAAAAAAAAAGATTATAAACGACCCATTTGAATTAAAAAATTTATATAAACGTGTTACCGCGTGTCCCCGAAAATAAGACGTAATCGGAAAATAAGCCCTAGGATGAATTTTTTGGATGCTCGTAATATAAGCCCTAACCCAAAAGTAAGCCCTAGTTTGTACCAGATTTATTGCCGAATAAACAATCGGCGTGCAATCACAACACACTTGCGCGCTTAACCCTTCAGCGGGCACGCCAATTGTTGGAACACCAGCAGGCGCACTTTGCACAAAGTGCAACGTCTCTTTCAATCTTGACTCTTCCTTTTGTAATAAACTTTTTTTTTCAAATTGAAAATAATAATTCTGCGTTTTATAACACGGTATAACATGTTGATAATATCGAGATATATTTATAATTAATTGCCACAGATTTCAGATACAATCGTCATATTTCAAAACTGTCTGGTTTAATGCCTCTAAGGACAATGGGCGAATCGATTCCTATTTTGTCCAAAATCCTACAAAACAAGGAGATTGTCCATCTTCGCGATATTCGGAATACCGTGTAATAGCTGCACATTTGATCTACTACATGTAGTACTCTAGTTTTGCCGTACTGCAATCCAGTATAATCGCTGGTTTACCACGTTTAAATCACGACTAACAATGAAGGGACAGGAATACAAGGGTCAGAAAATAAGATCTACATTTGAAAGGGTTTAGCTATAAATAGAAACTGCTTAGAACATTCAAAACTTACATGTAAAAACAAAGCATTCAAAATTACGAAAATGTTGCACTTTGTACAGGGGCGAGCCCGCTGAAAGGTTAATCAGAGAGGTGTCTCTTCAATCTACATTCCCTCCACTGGTTACGAAATTGCACTTGTACCTGCATTTTGGCAATTCGCATGGATGGAAAGAAGGGTCATCCTCTAATAATCACTAAGGGCAAGAAAGATAATGTTATTGAAACCGAAAAAGCTGAGTTTACACAAGCAGATATAAAGAAGTGGACCGATTGAATGCTACCACTTGTTTTGTGAGGAGGACAAAGATGTCTTCGATTCAGCCAGCACTCACTGCGCTAAAGGCATGAACTTTCTTGCAGAAAGAAGAATACATCAAATAAGTACTGATTATCTCTTGATATTGCAATGAACAAGTCATTCAAGGACAATTCGCGCATGGAAATCAAGTGAAAATAGAATGGTGAGAAATCAGCGTGGAAACTTTGTGAAGCCTAACCTACAAGAGAACGTGATTTGGTTGCAGAATTCATGGGATAAAATCACTGACAGTTGGCTTAATGCACTACGAGCAGAATGAGTGAACGAGAAGGGCAGATTTAAGAAGAACATGTTTTTTCTCCGGTAAAAACATGTTCTAACCGGAGTAGGGGGTCACAACTCCCCCGGTCTTTAACTGCAATGCCTTCATAATCTGTTGTTATTGGATATTCTATCTGCTCTTGCTTTCAGCTCACCTCCGTGCAGTTTTGATTTTTCATTCCGTATCTTATTTATACTGTATTTTTATATCTCTTATATATATATATATATATATATATATATATATATATATATATATATATATATATATATATATATATATATAGATATAGATATATATATATATATCTCCAGATTTTTAAATTTTTATAAACAACTACATATTTAAATACTACTTCAAATAAAAATAATAGTAGAAGTATTTTTATATAATTTTAACATTATAACATAATAAAACAGAAAAATAATAGTATTAAATTATCAACAATTCCTAAAATAATTTTGGAAATCTGACGGAAAATTTAAGCCAGTGGGATATTTGCATTTGTTCCTTGCTTGAAAGTAATTGAATATTTGGATCAAACTTCGTAACGCGAAGCCTGCGTACATACATTCATGCCGTTCTTTATTTAATTCCATTGATTTGAAAATTGTTGTAATCTATAAAATTTAGTATTAATTAATTCAAGTGCTAGCTTTTATGAAGGCCGCACAAGACGATCACGCAGGCCTCATGCGGCCTTAAGGCCATGCGTTCCCCACCTCTGGGTTAGTACATAGTAGCCTTAACCTTTGCCTGTCTCACCCGACGCGCCTAATGTCTAATGAATAGAATTTTAATTAACCTTCAAGTTTTCGGTGAATCGATTTATGAGGGCCTTCTCCCGTTGTGCGCGGAATGATGCAAGCAATTATCCAAGAGGAAGCGACAAAATTGCGTCCTTTCGGCACGCGTTAAGACGCTCAAGAAAGTGGATGAAGAGAGTTGAACAGGGGCCATTCTTCTTGCGATTACCGAGAGATTTCCGTCGCCTAAATTTTCATTATTTAAGCGCGGTAAAGAAAAAAAAAATGAATTTATTTTTGCACTCGGTGTGCGCGAAGGCAGCGACAGGTTTTATGCTTCTCACGCTCTCCTTTCAGCTGCCGGATAATTAATAGCCGCACGCCGCGTTTCAACAATGGGGCGTTTAATGAATATATGTAACAGAGAAATGGAGGCACGGGTTTTTTGTCCGAGATGCATCAGATGATAATCTGAACGTAAATTGCGAAAACAAAGGACTAATGAAAAAAAAGGGTGTGGAAAAATAAAAAATATGGGATTTTTAGTTAAGGCAGCACTCTTTGATTGAATTAACCAGAGTGACACAGTAGTCACTGTAATACGGAATTTGTGCACTCTATGTTAACGTATACAGTTGAACCCCGTTATAGCGAACCCTGTATATAACGAACTCACGGATATAACGAACGAAAATTTTTGTCCCGTCGTTTTCCTATTGTAGGTAATTTAATTAGTATTGTGTCAGTGTAATGCAATCGATTTTGGTCGATTTAATTCATTAATGAAAAATTTTAATAGATTTCATCATTTTTTGTTACATCATTATTGAATACACATTGAAACTAATGAGTTATGCATTTTGTAAACTCTAGCATTTTTCTTAACGGTTCGGATATAGCGAACCACCGGATAAAACGAACAAAATCTTTCTTCCCGTGAAGTTCGTTATAACGGGGTTCGACTGTATTTTTAAGGTATTAAGTGGGTAGATCACCTTGAACTCGCAAAAATACACGGATTTGACTACCAAGGTTAATATGTTGTCACACAGTTAATTTATAATTTGTGTACACCAATTTTTTAGGGTGAATTGTACAAAGCTTTGTCTATTTGAAAACAAAAGTAAAATTGTCGGTATTTTTGCACTCTATGATAATGTATTGTTCCGTTTTCCTGTGTTCGATAGGAATGAATAAAATCTCTTCAGAAAGTGCGCACAAAATAAAATTTATTATTCTGTAAATTATTCAGGCGCATACACAAATACTAACAGAAAACACGTAACAACTGTCTTCTATACAACAGAAAACTCTAAAAACACAAGTCAGGATAACAGAGTCTTCAATACATTACATGAACGCATTTTCAACACATTCAATTCTCAGTAGAAAAGAACTGAGTTCCAATGCCAATGTCAGGTATATATAATTGGCCGATATTGGGCGTTAGGCTTGTATTGTATCTTCAATACAATACAAGCCTAACGCCCTTTAAATACATTCAATACGCAGCAGAAAATAATCCTCAGTTCCAATGGCAATCTCAGGTATACTTATAGACTTGCAAAGCGCCCCTATCGGCTGGCCAGCTAGAAATAGCTGGAACATTCCAGAAAGGCCTAGGCGGTTGGTGACCATTTCGTGCCATATCGCCAAATTTGGCGATAACTCTCATATTTTGGGAGATTACTATAGACTAGTTAAATTCGTAACAGTATATTTATAAGGTATTAAGGGGGGATATCACCTTTGAACTCGCAAAAATACACAGATTATACTACCAAGCTTAATGTGTTGTCACAAAATTAATTTGCAATTTATGTACACCAATTTTTTAGTGTCAGTTGTACAAAGCTTTGTCTATTTGAAAACAAAAGTAAAATTGTGGGGAGATTATTAGAAATTGTTTTATGTAAAAAAAATGATGTTTTATGAATAATGAATCTTAGGTCAATGCATTGGGCGCAGATTTTTTTAAAAACTACAAGAGATATATATTCAATTATTCATATATATTCTATCCATATGATATACTTTAATCTGTACCTAAAATAATTACCATATTTCACATCAAAATATTTTTTAAACATATTTATTGTAATGTACAAGAAATATCATAAAATTTTTTCACAACAAATTGCTATAAAAAATTAGTAATGTGTACTTACCTAAATTTAAGTATAAATTGCATAAAAATACCAGATGTGCATGTATATAAAATCCATCCTTAAGTGATTCCCTTAAGTGATTGCAAACAGTGTATTGTACACTTGAGGATAGGTATTATCACTGAATGTAAGATTTTATCTGCGTTGTGTTGTTTATATTGTTTACTATAAATGCTGTATATTGAAAGGGTTATACTCATTTGATCAAATTAATGTATAAAGTACGACAAAATTGTAAGTAAGATTTTTTATGAATAAAGTGGGATGTGTGCTTAAACTGCTTCGCGTTTGCGCATAGTTGCCTCTTTCGAGCCCGGTTCAAGTGTATTTTGTGTAGTGTTAGGGATTTGGAGGAGAATTGCTGTCAAAAGATTGGTCTTCAGTTAGCAGGCATGCCTTATGCCGGATCGAGATTTTGTGAATGAATCGGAGTAATACATGAAAATTTCATAAACTAAAATTTTAACCATAACGAACTTAGGAAGTGTACAATCAATACATTTTGGTTTTACACGGTTTATTTTTATCTTTTACAGATTGGAGTGCAAAATGCCCACACGTAGAGCTAGTTACTGAATATAAAACAATTATTGAATAGGAAGTTATAAACAGTTCATCCTATAAATATATATTTAGGCATTAGGATATGCGATTTTAAAAACATGAAAATAAAGCTGGTTATTCAATATTAAGTAATTTAATTACCGATTATGATATAATAAACGGTTTATCTTATTAATTAAACCTCTAGTATTTAGATAGGGGATTTAAAAGAATATGAACATAAATGGTATAAACATAGTGGTACTGAAAATAAAAGACGAACATTGAAAAATTATAAAATGTTAAGATGTTGTATGTTTGAATTCAGGGTTGGTCCGATGATTTTGACACACGAGGCAAGTTTAAAAACGGCTTTTGGTCAGATTTTTTGAACGTATCAATATGAGAAATAGTTTGCTAAATAAATTAACAAAAACATTTGGAAAGTATTGTCACGTGAAAACTGACGAGACGGTTAAATACACAGACGGGGAGTATAGAAATTTATTGGAAGCAATGAAGTGCTATCGGAGTGATAGTACAGAGCAGGTCTGTCTCTCAACTAGAGTTCAGCAACTTATATATCCTAACAGAACGTTCAAATTAATTCAATTTACATACACTGGAATATTCTGGAAATTTCCAGAAAGGAGATTTAAATTAAATAAAACAAACGGAGCCCGCGACCAGCGGGATTCGAACTACGGACCGAGCACTCCGAAGGAAACATCGCTACCTCACAGCCACCGGTTCACTCTCAAGAAATGGGAAATACGGCAAAGTGGATTGAATAATATGAAAAGCTTTACTTATTTTAGAAAAGAAAACACAAATTTTACAAATTGCAGAACTTACAAAAAGTAGAAAAGTGACTATTGAATATAATTTGCTAAGCAAAAAAAATTGCTAAATCATTCTTATTGCATTCTTAGTGCCTTTATTGCAGCAATTGCTTGATTGTATCCATAGAATTTTTCAATTCCTACTATTAGTTCACACTCTCTCTATATATATCTTGTTCAAATTTTCAATCGTTAATAAAAGTACTTTTTATTCATCCACTCAAGTTCAAATACATTTTTTTAAACTTGTAGTGGATGACACTCGATGTTAATACAGTTTATTCAAATATTAATTCATTAATTAAATTTAATTAATCGATTTTAGTTTTAGACCTAGAGCGTCTTTTGCTCTTGAATAGTAATTTCCCTCTTGTTACTGTGTAAACGGTAGCGCTGCGGTATCGCGGGCTTCTCCCGGTAGGTTGCGAGATCGAATCCCCAACCTGACAAACTTTTCCTCTCTCTTTCCCCCCCCCCCTCCTAATCTTGCACAGTAGGCAAGGTTCTGGCAGGCAATCCTTTTTTTTTTTCAATTCCTACTATTAGTTCACACTCAAATATTTCTTTGTTGACCTAAGTAGGAATTGACTTAAAACTTTTTTTTTATATATTACTTGTTTGTTTTAGACACGGTAAAAACTTCGAGTTTACATTATGTCTCATTTTGGTGCCAATTCAGAAGCGATCGCTCGCCGCCTCACCTTTGTGACCGGGTATGGACACGCTAAATTCGTAAGCCAGAATGTCTATTCATGTGATATACGAGTGGGAGTAGGCTGTCGACCTCCAGCTGTTGCCCATGCGCACACTCGTTCTAAATTGAGGTGGCATCTGGATCCAATATCGGACAAACTGAGCTGTGTCTCTATTACAAGAAACTGACAAATATCGCAATGGAGAGAGCGGATGTCCAAACACAATGTGCCTACCACGTTGGGAAAAAAATCAGTAAATTTTAGTAAAACATAATTGTGAGTAATGAAGTATATGACGGAAGCAAAATGGATAGTTATGCAAAATGAGTCTGAGGCTCCACATAATTGAGTAGAACAACTAAAAGCGTAGCATCTCTCTAATGTTTTATTTTATACTAGCTGAAAACCCGCACTTTCAAATTAAATTCAACGGTCAATGTATGCAATTAATGCCAATATATATATATATATATATATATATATATATATATATATATATATATATATATATATATATTGCACTATAAAAGACAATTCATTCAAGAACTTTCTTACATTATTACTTTATACAGGTATATGCAACAAAGTTTGTTAGTTTTAGTTATATATGATTAAAACTGTTGCAATTATCGTAAACACTGTGTTTAATTAAGATTTTCCAGTTTTGAGTTTCGAAATTTTGTTTTAATTATTGATCTACCTTTTTATCTACTATTTGACGAAAGTCTAGGTTGCACTGAGGTTTCGGGCTTCCGGGAGTGTTGCCGCAGCAAAAACTAATTTAACCGGAGTAGGGGGGGTCACAACTCCCCCCAGTCATTAAAAACTTCAGTTTCAGGATTTGGTTGTAGTTTCCCTGAATTAGCTTTCCACTAGTTTTCTGATTTACACTTATTTTAAAGATTAACATATATATACATACATACATATATATATATATATATATATATATATATATATATATATATATATATATATATATATATATATATATATATATATATATATATATATATATAATACGACGATCAACGTATACAATCGCTGTAAAAAAACAAAAAATATATTTATAAAGAAATCGTAAGGGATATTTGTATAGACAACATAATGTAGAAGAAAATATTCAAATTAAATCTAATATGACGTACTAAAGAATATAGTACAATTAATATAGTACAGTTTGAGGATCATATCTTTTACTGTATTTTAATATTGTTTTCGATAATGTCCAATCGTCTGCCACATTAGCAAGAAAAAAATTATTTTTTATCTATTTTGTTGTTATGCACGTGACGATAAATTTATTTAAAGTGTCACAAAACGAAATCACGTCATCGGCATTTAATAAATTAAATTCTAAAAATTAATCTTTAAAAATTCACCAAAAATCAGGAAATGAAGGTAAAGATTCGAAAAATATATCATTTTAAAGGAATTTGTATGCTCTTTCTCCTGATAGAAATTTTATAACCCTCACATTATTATTTTAAATGCAAAATTAAAAAAAGTTAATAAAACAGCTTAAAAATTTAATTTTAAAAAATCTAAGAAGGATTTTTTTAAAAATCTTTTTTAGTGCACCCCTACATTCGAAGAAGAATCGACATGCAAAATTTCAGCTCTTTAGGTCCAGCGGTTTGGTCTGTGCGTTGTATGTCAGTCAGTCAATCAGTCAGTCAGTGAGTCAGTCAGTTACGGAACGGATTTATATATGAATCGGCAGTTTGAAGAAGGGAACAATTCCATAAACTGTTTTTGTGGGAAATTAAAAAAAACTTCATAATTTTCTTATTTATTATTTTTTCTTCACTAAACTTTTATATAAGATTCTTTACATTTACCCGCTATTCCAGTACCTTGAACAGGTAATTTGAACTGTCCTTAAATAAACTATACGGTATTAAAAATCAGGGATTTATTCCCTTCTTCAAACTGATTATGAAATATCAGTCAGTATCAATAATT
The DNA here is from genome assembly GCA_907164885.2 of Dolomedes plantarius. Classification (NCBI taxonomy): domain Eukaryota; kingdom Metazoa; phylum Arthropoda; class Arachnida; order Araneae; family Dolomedidae; genus Dolomedes; species Dolomedes plantarius. Next base: position 157,098,916 of record OU015500.1, read on the forward strand.
AAGGAATGAAAAATATTTTTATTTATAAAAATTTAGTATATGTTTGGAACATTTTGTAAAAAATTATAAAAATCATTACTAACCTTCGCATTCATCATCATAATATGCAGTGGTTGCAGTAGTTGGTCACATCAAAACTTCTTCATAAAATGGTTTGTACTCATGTGGAATGTGAGTAACTCTCTTTCCAATATCCTGGATCATCTTGTCTTGTATTACCTTAGTTTATATTTATAAGCTTTACTAATGCTTAATATTAGCAAAAAGCGCGCCTTTCCTTTTATTTGGGACAAGGAGTCAAAATGACCGCTGGTCGTAGTTAGAGTTATACGGAAAACGCCGTAATGCTAGTGTTAATAGAGGATTACCGTGTAAATGCAGCCTTCGTTGATTAAACAAAAAAAAGAAAACTGTGATGAGCTACAAACAAAAGGCTAAATAAATAACAGAACAGCAGATGGAAATACCAGCTTTAAAAGAGAGCGACAACAGCTACAGTCTAGCCAAGCACGGTATCAATACTGTGAAGAAGGAACCAAAACCGAGATATGTTCCCTTCTTCAAACTGACAAATATTGCAAGGCCCGATTACACCAGGATGTGAGTGTTTTTTCCCTTCTTTAAAGCTTACAAGGAGGGTCTATATGTAAACAACATTTTAGCGCAAAAAAAACGAATTTCAATTTTTTGGCGCTTGTTCCCTTCTTCAGACTGCCGATTCTTATATAGATTGTAATCTAACTGAAATTATAATCGACTGTAAAACTGGAGGGCATTTTCATTTCGAGTATTTTTTCCGAATGGAATAAAGAAAATCACGCAGTTAATGACTCAAATTATGATACATATTAACTGTAAACCAAAGCTGAATGATTTTCGAGGATTTAATGCAAACAGATGCTAGATGTGTGTTTCGTTGGTAACAGATCACTTGCCCAAGATCCTAAAACTAAAAAAAGGTTCCTGTAAACATATTGTATGTCGCATCTAAGAAAATTCGTAGGGGGGGGGGGAACCGTCCATCTTGAAAATGCGAAATAACAGATGCAAAATTTGCTGGTTTACATTAAAAACTATCATACACTCATTTACACACAAATAAATTAACTATTATCTTAACGTAGTCTTACAGTATACACACATACACAAGTTTGCACGTGTGGATGTCTACTTGGAGCTTTATATGCAGTCACAATCCTTCCTATGAACCCAATTTTGAATAGAAAATATTTGTCCATGGAACCAAATACAAGTAGTTTTGATTTTGGTGACTTTTTAGTGTATCAAGCTGTACACTTATACCTGTAATGTCAGAGATTCGGTAAGATATATATCACTTGTAGTTGGTTTTACGCTTACAACTTGAGTCAAATGATCTCTTCAGTGCAATTAAATATAAACCAATCGTGCGTGAGCTGAGACATGACTTCTACAGTTCTCTCGTCACAAACTACACTAACGTGTAAAAAATATATTCTTTATCACTATCAGACATTACTTATTAAAATAAGACTAAATATTTAAGTTAAAAATTTGTTAATGACTATACAGGATGATTCAAAACTCCATGTACAAACATTAAGGTGAGGTAGAAAACTCAAAAACAAAACAGAATCGCATAGGAATCTATGACCGGAACTGCTAACCTGACTCTGGAAGACGCTGTTTACTTAATTAGACCATACCTCTTACCAACCCCACTGGATGACCGGAAATATCGCATTTTTCTCGAGGAGGTAGAAAACTGAAAAAAAAAAACAGAATCACATACGAATGTATGACCAGAAATGCAAACCTGATCAGCTAGAGCAGGGGTGTCAAACTCAAAGGCTAACTTGGGCCTAACAAACAAGGTTTAACTATAGATGGGCCACACAAAAAACCAATATTAATAGAAACGTAGGTTTATTTACTTAATTACAGTTTATTCAACATAAATATACGCATTTTGTTTAATAATAGCAAAAAAAGAGTATAATTAAAAAAACATTTAGCGAATTCTTCCTATCTTATTATAATTCTGCGTTGGTTATTTTATTATATATTATTGTGTGCCAATATATTGGCCGGGCAGCAAGTTTGACACCCCTAAGCTAGAGGATAAATAAAGAGGCAGAAATGATACATTTCTGCATCTTTGTTTATCCTCTAGCTGATGAGGTTTCCATTACCGGTCATACATTCCTATGTGATTCTGTTTTGCTTTTGAGTTTTCTACTTCCCCTAAAAGTTTGTACATGGAGTTTTCAATCACCCTGTAGATCAGAGATGGCCAACTAACGGCTTCCGGGCCGTATCCACCACGACAGAACTTTTTAACCGGTCCACGGCATTAAAGAAATTCATAAAAAACTGTTATAAAACGAAATACAGTAACCACCGCTTATAGTGATCAGTGGTTATAAGAATCAACCGTTTATAAGAATCAATATCGCAAAAACAAAAACAAATGTATTATTTCCATGTTAAAATTTCCGCTTTAAAGAATCAATCCACCGGTTATAAGAATCAGTTTGCAATCTTCGCCTTCCTTTCATTTTTCCAAAAAATGCCACTTGAACTCTCAAAAGGTACGAAATTCTTTCTTAAGTTTTTGAAAAGAAAGATTGATAAAACTTTGGGGTGGAAAACAGTCGTAAAATACATTCGTTTAGACATAACATAAGAGTTTCTCCTTATACGTTTTTGCTAAACACTGTCTTATTAGCTTTACTCAGGGGCATCTAACCCGCCCGGGTCCGATTTCGCTTTTCTCCGGACAGGCACTCCTTTTTTTCCCACCACTTACTTCCTGGTTGCGGATTTCTGGACCCTGAAACACATAAATCTTCCGCGAAGTGTCCACCATCACTTACGCAAACGGGACAGTGGATTCAGCACTTCAAACCGTGAAACGTAAACGGATTCATTTTGTTGAATCAGATGAACCAGATGCTGAATCAAACGTTTCACGGTTTGATTCAGAATCAAACCGTGAAACGTAAGCTATAAGGTGAATCTTCGTCTGAGACTGTAATAAGCATACGTCGCTAGTATTCACTTTAGTTTTCTAACAAAATTGCCAGTTAGTGTTAGAACTTTTTGATAGTCGAATTCAAATATGATAAAAACAAGGAAAACTCTTAGTTTTTCTGAAAAATAGAACTTGTTAATTAGATATGATGCTCTTCCAAAGTGCAGTCAAAGAGAAGCTGCCTCTGGTTGATTTTATAATCATGTGTTGTTACTTATAGGTCTAGAAATTGCGTTATAGTATTTGTTTAGAAATTGAGTATTTTTAAAATTATAAAAAATAATTTTAATAAATGATAAATAACGTAAATTAAAGAGTATTTAATGGTAAATTATGTATATATGTGCCTGTGTGTTTAAATATATGTACAAGTATATATTTGTGTATGTGTGCCTGTCCAAAGGGAAGTTTCGGTTATAAGAATCAACGGCTTATAAGAATCAAACACAGTAATAACAAACGTGATTCTTATAAGCGGAAATCACTGTACTTCAATCGCTTGTTCCATATTCGGCAGCACTTATTTGTGTGAGAACACCTTATTCAACATGAAACGGATTAAATCCAAAGAAATCGATGCTAATTTTACTGCCCTTGCTGCATCCAGCACTCATTCACAAGCATCTCTCATTACATACTCCCCCCCCCCCACTTTTTGATTATTAAGAAAAGCGATTTTATGTTTTTTATTTTTGTAATATAAAAGTATTTTTGTGTATCAGACTTGATTTCCTTCTCTTGAGAAAACTGATTTTGTTTTGTTTTTGAAATAAACATTTTATTTTCAGAAAATGAAATTTGTTTCCAAAGTTGCGTTTCAAATTTGCTACTTTGAAGTTGTTAATTTTAAAAAAAAATATTTAATTTTAGAAATTTCGTTTTTTGTAATTTTCGCATTATTTACAAAACTTAAGATTTTTTAACGCCAAAATTAATTTTTCACTAAGTAAATATTTTCATCAAGAATATAATTTTCTGAAAAAAAAATACAATTTTTCCTGTATTATAATGAAGTCTTTTTTGAGGACCCTGCATTTATATACATTTTAAATTAGTTAATTTCAAATATTTAAAATTGTTTTAAAGTTAAAATATTAAGTTCAGTAGGCAAGACTGATATTTGACAATGATAATTCTGCCATTCGCACAGCAAATATCAAAATTCGTTCCTATGTTATAGTTCAGGGGTGTCAAAATCAAAGGCTACCTTGGGCCAAACAAACAAGGTTTAACTATAGGTGGGCCGCAAAAGAATCAATATTAAATGAAACGTAGGTTTATTTACCTAATTACAGTATATTCAACATACTTATATGCATTTTGTTTAATAATAGCAAAAAAAGAGTATCATTAAAAAAGACATTTAGCGAATTCTTCCTATCTTATTATAATTCTGCGTCGGTTATTTTATTATATATTATTGTGTACCAATATATTGGCCTGGCCATAAAAATTTTCGTCGCGGGCCGCGAGTTTGACACCCCTGTTATAGTTGGTCCACGGTCAGTTATGTTTCTCAAGTGGCCGTGGAATTGTTTTAAGTTGGCCACCCCTGCTCTAGATATTTATGTAAATTCTACTAGGAAAACCCGATACGAAAACCGCCGTTCACGTACGTTACGTTTAAAGGGACTCTTATTTCGTAGGTCAGAAGGTTTAAAGGGACCGTGGACCTATATTTGAGCAAATATATTTTATTGCATTATTCATTGTGTTATTGTAAAAGAAATACATTTCTGTAGGATAATAGTACCAAAATAGTTTTTACAGTTAAAAAACATTTATGAAGCTTCTACGAAAGTAATTTATAAAGGGTAAGTGTAGTAATAAACTTTAAATCTGCTTTTATGAAAACAGATTTTTTTCAAGGTTTTTGGATTTTTTAAATGCTCCATGCGACTTAATTTTTGTTCAAAATTCATGACATTGTTAAGGAAGAATCCTGATACTGTTTACAAAGAAACTGGGAATGTATTTTACAATTCGATTTCATTAAGGGAAGTGGTCACTTTTAAGTGCACACAGATCGAGACATACCAAATTAATAACATACACTCAAGAACATTAGTATCTTTTCTTTAAAAAAATGTTACTCTTGATACAAAATTTCTTTGGAACATATAATTGCTTTGTGCTTTTATGACATTATTAATTTTTTTTATTTTTATTTATTTATTTTTTTTAAGCTGGGATTTAAATATTTCTCTATTATTAAATGAAAATATTTCTACTCAAAGGTAAAATTTTCTATCTTGAGAACTAAAAATTATAAACAAAAAATTGATTTGGAATACGATACAAGAATTTTTGTTATTCTCGTTAAAAAATTAAGACATTGTATACCAAAAATTAATTTCTTTTCCAATAAAATATAGTGGATAAAATTTTAAGTAATGCTAAAATTTTCATTCCAAATGAACTCCATTTCAACCTTTCAAGTTGCATAATATTTACGTTTTAATACCTGAATATGGTTCTACAATTCAATAAACTCTCTGTAAAAGACTTACGACATGTGCGTTATTTAATACACTTGTTTCGATAACCCAGTAACAATAACTCAGTAGTATTTTAACTCACTTACATCCGCGTTCAAAAACACGGGTAGTGGTTTGTTTAACTCACGTCTCACAATAACCTACACGAAGTGGGTTACAGAACCCACTTATTTCGGCGACTGACCGACTTTTTTTTCTCTGTGTACCTTTAAAAATATCTTTTTTAGACCTATGTTCGATTGTATGTACTAGGGTTTTTGACCCGTGTTTCCCCCGAACCCGAAAACCCGAGTTTTTCAAAAAAATTATGAATCAGAAACCCGGGGAATATTTTTTATGTAAATCCGGGGAACTACATATTTATCTAATACAGTAACATGCCAATTATATTCCTTAATTTGGAACCAAGAGCGAATTTAACAAGTCGGACTCCTGGTACGGCTCTCAAACGAATGAATAAAAAATACGAGACGAAGTGAGATGGAGATATATTGGAGACGTCGTACACCAGGGGTGACAAACACGAGGCCCGCGACTAACATGTTTGCCGCCCAGCCAATATATTGGCACACAATAATATACAGTGGAATCTCGATCGATCGTTCTCCGAATCATCGTTTTCCCGTATGTGTCGTTTATTTCACCCAGTCCTGACTGCCATATTGCTTTATTATGTTCCCGCATCTATCGTTTTCCCGCATTTATCGTTCAATTCAGTCGGTCCCTTGATAAACGATAGATCGAGATTCCACTGTATAATAAAATAACCGACGCAGAATTATGATAAAATAGGAAGAATTCGCTAAATGTTTTTTAATGATACTGTTTTTTGCTATTATTAAACAAAATGCATATATTTATGTTGAATATACTGTAATTAGGTAAATAAACCTACGTTTCTATTAATATTGATTTTATTTTGCGGCCCACCTATAGTTAAACCTTGTTTGTTTGGCCCAAGGTAGCCTTTGAGTTTGACATCCCTGTCGTACACCATAGCTCTATTTCACTAAAGTTTATTAGTTGGGGATTCCCAGCAGCACGTACGTTAGCGCAATACTTCAGCTACATGACCATGCCTGCTTTCTGTGGTTTGTGTTTGGGTGTGTTTAGTCTATGAGCTTTTCATGTCTTTAACAACAATTCGACCAACTTCGGTGGAAGCAGAACGAGCATTTTCTGTAATGGGTCTCTTTGCTAATAAACTCATATGTGATACGTTAAGTGCAATGATGGTTGTAAGGCAGTTTTATAAGAAAATGAGATATTTGTACCATTTTTATTTACGTTATACATATATGTATATGTTTATTAACATTAAATTTATTTACTGTTATATTTTACATTTGAAATTCTGAAATAAAATAATGCTTCTAATAAACTATTTATTTTTTCAGTTCTTTGCTATTGACCCCCCTGGAACCAACCAAGTAAAAACACAGGTTAAGTAAAAAAAACCGTCAAACCCGAAACCCGGGTTTTAAAAAAATTGCTCAAAATTGAAAACCCTAGTATACACTACTCATGATTTTTGCTTGATTTAATTAAAATTTGAGTAACTGCCTAACATACTGTTTATTATATACAGTGGAATCTCGATCTATCGTTTTTCAAGGGACCGATTGAAATGAACGATAAATTCGGGAAAACGATAGATACGGAAACATAACAAAGCAATATGATCGTTGGGACTGGATAAAATGAACGACACATACGAAAAAACGATGGATCCGAAAACGATCGATCGAGATTCCACTGTATATACAATATTTCAAGGTAATTAAAAAATTTAAATTATTTTTTATGCAAAAAAAGTGAATAACTTTTAAATCGAGCATTTTGCAGTCAACTGCTGTGCTCATTCTGTCAAACTAAATTATTAAGGTACAGTAATAATTGTTCACTATATGTGATTACCATACTTCAGGCAAAAAAATCCACCAACATTTTTGAACCTTAACATATTTTAATTTTTTTACAGAATTTTTTCATAATCTTTTACTCCGTCATTTTTGAAATTTCTAATTAAAAATAGAACGTACTAAAATGTTTTAATATATTTTAGAATAATGATGGTGGATATTGTAGCCTGAAGTATTGTAATCATGTATAGTAAACAATTATTACTGTACCTTAATAATTTATTTTGGCAGAATGCGCACGGCAGTTGACTGCAAAATGCTCAATTTTTAAAAAATATTCACTTTTTATGCATAAAAAGTAATTTTATTTTTTTATTACGTTGAAATATTGTATATATAAAAAACAGTATGTTAGGCAGTAACTCAAAAAATTTCATGTAAATCGAGCAAAAATCATGAGTAGTACATACAATAAAAATTTGGTCTAAAAAAGATATTTTTAAACGCATTTAAAAGTAACCACTCCCCAAGATAATTAAATTTGATTTATAATTTATTAAAGGGAAAAATTCCGATGAAAATCGGGATGGAATTCAGAAAAAAAACTCCCAAATTAACTATTCAAGGGATTAAATAATTTATACCCAGATTTGATTCTAATACAGTTTTAAGTGATTAAAATACAAAATTGAGGAAATATCTCCAAAATTAAGTCGCAAGGAGCAATTTGAAATTTTTTTCATCAATTTGAAATTTTTTTAAAAGATCTTAAAATCATAATAATATTATAAATTTCTGTTAAGGTCTTCTATATACTTATGAGGAAATGTATATACGTATAAAATTTCATATCTCTATGATAAAAAGTAAAAAAAAAGACACAGCTCCCTTAAGCGTAAGATGCTAGGAAAAATTTCTGACAAATATTGCCCTTATTAGAAAGCCTTGATTAAATAATTATGCATTCAACTAATGCATTATTTGCTATTAATAGCAGATTTGCCGATATTTTCATTGAGGGCAAAAAAAGCAGTTTTATCTGAAAGAAAAACTTTTAAATACATCCTCTTACATTTAGAAGAATATATACAGAGAAGAAGATAATAAATGAATCTCGATAATTTTAAGAGAATAAACTGAACAAAGTAACACTCACAAGTAATACAGCTTAAAATATCTAAAGTAGTAATATTCACTGCATTAAATTGTACATTTATTAAATTCCAAAACAGTTAAAGTGTATTTTCTAGATCTTCCATGTAAAGTCACATATTTTAAGATAAAATGTAAAATGATTGACTATGAAATTATTAAATAATTATTAAAAATATTAAATATTAAATATTATTTTATTATTGAAATTATTAAATTATTATTAATTCAGTCAATCATTACTATTGTAATGATTGACTGAATCCTTGGATCTTAACAGACAGCAAGATTACCACTCAACATCAAATGAATTGACCGCTTATCAATGATAAAACCAGTACTGGCATTCTCCTTCTCCTTTCTCGCATGAAGGACTCTAAATCAATAACTTTTCAGTGGATCCAGTCACATGTGGGTTTATTCGGCAGCGATCAGGCCGACTTACTAGCAAATGAGGCCTGCTTAAAGAATTCACCCTTGTTTGATGTCCTAACTGCATAGGAAGCACAATCAGTTTTTAAGATCAGATTTTATAGCTTTTGGAGAGAGCCTTCTGCTGATCACTAGTCTCCAATCGCTAGGTAAATCCACTAGGCCAATCCACTAGGTCAATCCACTAGGTCAATCCCCTAGGCCAATCGCCCTGGTCTGGCCATGCTCTTTAGAGGTTCGAGACCCATTCAGTCCGTCCCTGCTAGTCGACGGAGTGGCCGTACAAATAGTAGAACTCTACAAAGGTCTTCCTCCCTTGTACCTGTTCTTCTGCTCCTGAGAATACTTCTTACATTATGGAAGGTTCTTGAATAACCTCAACCTCCTCATCGGCTCGCCGGTAGACGGCGCTGTATCAAAAAATGTTTGCGTCACTTTTTTATGCGCAGTCAGTGTGTTCCTGGAGATCGAAAGTGTGAACCACCATGTTCTGTTTGGGTTGAAAGATACCTAATGTCGTGTACATTTTGCGTTGAAAGATACCCCACCTCCATATTAAATTCATTGATATGGCCTCTGTGGATATTAAAATGAAAAATAACAAATTTGGAGTGTTTATATCACTGAACTGATTCAAACAGATCGACGAGACATTCTCAACAAACGAAACCTCCCCTTTGATTCTCATCTTGTTTTAGAAGGTTTAGATAACCCCATGGACTTGTGGAGGCTCTGTGGTACAGCGCGCTGGATTTCGAGACTGAAGGTTCTCGGATCGAATCCCGGCGTCGTGCCACTAAAATACCTTCGTTTGTGTCGACCCTTCATAGGGGGAAATACTGGTACGACTATATGGTGCCCCGATAATAAATGACCGGCTAAACTGCGGAGAATCATGGGCGAATGTCTACAAGACAAGTGCCTCCGCTGTAATAATTAAAAATAAATAAATAAAAAATAAAGATATCCCAGTCAGCAGGCAGACGATCAGGATGCTGATGCCTCCTATTTCCTCCTTAAACAGAGCCTCCTGGACCTGGTCCAGCATTTTCTACTCCAGGGGGCTTAGCAACAAGAACATATTTTAAAACGCATTTTTGCTAACCTTTTAAACATTTTAATAGAAATTCTATCCTTTTAAATCTGAAGTTCAATTCCGTTTATAGTTTTTTTTTTAAACAGGGTTCATGATTAAAACAATACGCAAAGCAAACCTAAGGGTTTTATTAATAAAAATATTTCAGATTTTTTCCTCAAATTTTAGCAACTCGAGGTGTGAAATTTTAACGTAGGATTGAGTTCCTCCCTAACGGTCCTCCGGAAAGCAAAATTCCAGATGTACTGCATCGCGAGTTATAATTTTTGCAGCACGCCAAACACCGTTTGTATCGCTTGGGCAAGCAGTTAACAAATAAAAAGAAAAGTACCAAAATGGGTCAAAATTTTGACAGACATATATATGTGAGGCTTAAATATGGGGGGCGATCACGCGACCTTAAAATGGGATTTTAGTTATTAAAATATAGGATTTAACAATTAAAAAGTCTGGGAGTTCAAATAAGCGGCGTATGTATTGCAGTGAAAATGTAATTAATGGGTCGGCTTGATTCAATCTCCGAAGAACCACAGATTCTAAAGGGAAATTCCCCTTTTCATTCACGAAAAATTTTTGAAATATTAGAGAATTTGAAATATGTATTGGGGTTATGTTTTTCACTAGTGATTTGTTGTGTCAAATTTGTAGTTTCGGAGAAATCAGGTATCCCCGATGATACGCTGAAAGCTCTTAATAAAATTCCCACTGCTGTTGTGGAGTATGACCACCATAACAGACATCTGAGGAAGGGTTTTAAATTCTAATAATAGTGTTATAAATAAAATTATTTTGTATGAAGTTTTGTGACACCCCAATTTTTTACAAGAAATGTAAATATTTCAAGAACTCTGAACTTTGTCAATTTTAAAGTGAGGACTCATTTTCTAGGTGATGGACTCAAGGTGCTTCGGCACGAGGTTTGTTTTTCTTGAGCTAAAAAGGGGTGTGAGCTAAAAAGGGGTTGAGCTAGTGTGGGTGTTCACGGAAATTTTATTTACCATTTTCTTACAAGTTCAAGTTATATTTTGTGTTTATTAAATTTAATTTTAGTGTTCTATTAATAATGTTGATGTAATATTCTTTTACAATTAATTTTGATATTTTAATAATTACTGCTGTGTTATTGATGTCATAATATTTTAAGTGATTCAATGTAACTTCTGTCTCGAATGGAGACATTTATGTAACTTGTATTTTTCTCAGCTCCATGGGGTTAGGTGCACGACTTTAGTATAGTAAATAAGAATATTAATTTTAGATTTTTTTAAAATTAGATGTCAAATATTTAGGAAAATTTAGTTAATTTTGATGTGGTTGAATCAAGTCGTAAAAGAGAATAAATTAGTTGGGTTTCTCTGAGTTTGTTGTGTGGGGAAGGATCCGCCCTGCACGGAAATTTTCAGTTGATGATTAATTAAATTAATTTTAGGTGTTTTTCTCTTCTGGAGACGTGTTGCAGGGAACTGGCCATTCTTTGTGTGCACGCCTTCAGGAGAACGATCGCCCTATTCTAATCGTAAATGAAATTTAATTTTAGTTGATTAAAATGGGTTAACAAGATGATGATGAGTTTCAGTAGCTAGGGTTATTAGTTAATTTTTGTTGTTTGGGAGACGTCCCAACTCAGCATATTTTCCAGTGGGTTAGAAAAAATCTTTGAAATTGAATTTTGTGTTTTCTCTTCTGAGGACGTGCTGCAGAGAATTAGCTACTCTTTGTGTGCACGCCTTCAGGGGGACGGGGGGGAAAGTTGTGAGGCTTAAATATGGGGGGCGATCACGCGACCTTAAAATGGGATTTTAGTTATTAAAATATAGGATTTAACAATTAAAAAGTCTGGGAGTTCAAATAAGCGGCGTATGTATTGCAGTGAAAATGGAATTAATGGGTCGGCTTGATTCAATCTCCGAAGAACCACAGATTCTAAAGGGAAATTCCCCTTTTCATTATATAATCTTGGCGCATCTGTGGTTTGAGTGTCGAAGAGAAAGGAAATGCTGAGTTTAGCAAAAAAAGAACATGTACGATATGACATCATGCATAAGTAATGAGCGTCACTGAGCGTTGGTTTTAACGTTGAAACAAAGAAAAATCGGCAGAGCCATGGATAGATAGCATCGAGTAAAGATGTGTGCTGAAGGCGCACAGATTTTAATGGGGATTGGGAAGCCATATCTTTTAGTTATGGAGCTGAGAGTCGTTAAGTGATTTAATAAATATGTTAGTAAATGATAATGGAGTTGTCGTCACTGTATTTGAGTTTGGATTCTACATTGTCTCGCCATCGGACCACGGACGGCAAAATGATTAATAGGATATTTGGAATGATGTGTTAAATAGATCGGGCGTGAAGCACCAGCGTCCGACATATATATATATATATATATATATATATATATATATATATATATATATATATATATATATATATATATATATATATATAAAGAGAGATACATAGATACACAAGGCGATGGATTTAGTGACTTGTTTTGGTCGCCAAAGGGTCGCCAACCTTCTAGACATTTCTAGAATCCACTGGAAATTTCTAGCTGGCCGTCCGATAGGGGGCGCTTTGGAAGTCTATAAATATACTTGATATTGGCATTGGAACTCAGTGTTCTTTTCAGCCGAGAAATGAATGTATTGAAAGTCCGCTGGGCGTGTATTGTTTTTAAGACTGTTAACCTTAATTGTGGTTTTAGAGTTTTCTGCTGTATAGAAGACAGTTGTTACGTGTTTTCTGTTTGAATTTGCGTATACGCCTGAAGAATTTACAGAATAATAAATTTTATTTTATGTGCTCTTTCTGAAGAGATTTTATTCAATCCTATCGAGCAAGGAAAACTGAACAATATCTACATAACAATACATATATACATACAAAAGAGGTAAGCAACTATAAGAAATCCTACGTTAATAACACGCCGTAGTTTCGTTAGAAGAAAATTCTTGATTTTTTTCTTTAGGAATAGGCTATTGCAAACTGAAAAAGTGCCCTTAAATTTTGCAGTTAAAAGTCAAATTTGTCTCATTCTGAAAATATACTAATCTTGAAAACTAATTTCGTCGGCAATTTTATATTACTTTCAAAAATAATCTTCTGTCTGAGACTGAAAAACTATATTTAAAAAAATGAAATAATTATCATTTGTCTTAAATGCATTCAGTACTTAAGTGACCCTGCCAAAAAACTCTTTGGAGTGAAATTGGATTTGCAGATTTAAAAAAAAAAGTATTCTTTACTTTGGGGAAAAAAAGGGAAATATTCCTTTTAAAAATGCGCAAAACAAAACAGTTCTGCTCTCTTTAAATTCCAAAACAGTTTAAACATGGAAGATTTGCATTTCAGATTCGGAAAGAGAATTTTCCTAATGATAAATAAAGCCGAGGACCTGAATTTTCTTTAAATCCCTTTTTCTTACAAATGATTTTAGCTAAAGGGTAGAGGGATAAACATTTTGACTCGAAAAAAATATTCACCAAATTCCATACTTTTATATATATATATCTCTCTCAGTGCCTAGAAAAGAAAATACATATTACTCCCATTCTTAGAAGTTTTCAATCCTTGAACTGATTATATTCATATCCATACGCAATATTTCCTGCATATTACTGTAAATGGATTGTTTCGAAATTTAAAGTCCGTCCGACTTGGCTTAATCCTGGCGGAGTACTCTAACACAAATAACAAATGGGGACCTCAGCTACTATGTAACAGATTAACATTTTTATCATTGTTATTATATCTATCTATCTATATTTAAAATAAATCCTTCCAGCAGTCATTTGAGTGAGTATAAAAGAATTTTAGACCACAGTTATGGCTGTTTATTAAACATTATTTATTCATATTATGTTCCCAATTATATAAATTATGACATAATTGCACAAACGTCAGATAAGAGCATAAAACTCTTGAATAAAATATCAAGAGATAATTTTTGCTTTTCAAACTCTTTCAGTAAGTGTTCCCACCGGTCATTTAGTATTATATAAATGCATTAAAATATGGGAAAATATGTAGTTTTCATTTTATTTTTAATAGCTCCTTTAAACACACACACACAGACTCACACACAGATATATATGTCTGTACACACGCATACATACATATATATATATATATATATATATATATATATATATATATATATATATATATATATGTACATACACATATATACATACACACACACACACACACACACACACACATATATATATATATATATATATATATATATATATATATATATATATATATATATATATATATATATATATATATATATATATATATATGTACATACACATATATATACATACATACATACACATATATATACATACATACATACACATTTATATACATACATACATACACACACACATACACATATACAGTCGAGTCCGGTTAATAAAACCCCATCGGGACGAGATCATTTTGGTCCTAATAACTGGCTGGTCTGATTACACGAACATGCCCTATTAGGCTTATGTATTAGGATTTGTTTCGGTTCTTCAGGATTCTGTCCGATTCATCGCTGGTCTTATTAGCCGGTTGTCCAGTTAACTGGATTCGACTGTATATACATACATACATACATACACAGACACACGCACGCACACGCACACATACACACACACACACACACACATATATATATATATATATATATGCATTTTATAGCGTCATTTATTAAAATAAGTATGTAATAAAAATTTTTTCACTGTTTTGTTTATTGATAATTTCATTAGAGTTGAACTTCGGTAAAAGTTCAGATTTTATGCTCAATGTTATTTCAAATTTCATTTGTAGTTTTTTCTTCTTAATATACTAATGCTAAGCAATGTTCAACACCAACAACAACTATCTTCACAAATCCAGAAAACTGCTGACCTGAGTGCTGCTATTAGAGAAATCATCGTCTGGATATGAAACTTTTTTACATTTTTTTTCCCGAGGAAACCTTCCAGAGAAACATTACGGCAAAATTTCTGAAATGAATTTTTCTTTCGTCGGCCAGCAGCTGCCAGAAAGAATTCCATCATGAGTTGTTTAAGGGAAGGGAGTTATATGTTTTCTAGAATGATAATAAATTTACGTAAGCACAAATGCATAAAATCCTCTTCTAAATTACCTCAACATCTGGATGCCATAAGAAAGAGTTATCAAAAGGAAGAAGCGAAATTAAATATAATTGAATCGGGAGCCCATTCAACACAGAAACTTTTCTTCGGTTCACGTATTGGTACCTTGGTGGGAATGTATTGTATTTGTTAACGGAACTCACATTATACGGCATGACATATGATTTGTTTGTAATACTTTTTTTTAAACTATTGCTGAGTGGCACATCCCTTAAAACAATTTAATAAATTTAGCAGCAATAAGGTAGATCTTTCCGCGACATAAAGTAAAGTAGATTTCAATACATAACACGAATTGAAATCTGGTCCTATAAAAAAAAAATTATCACCCAGATTTTACTAAAATTTTATCCAGTATCTTTTCAGTTGAAATTTTGTCCAGCAGTTTTCGCAGTAAATTGTATTCCGCGCTCGTCAAAATATAAAATAGATCTAAATGTGTTTCACAAGAAAAAGAGTAAATTTCAATGAGTTACACAAAATAGTAAAATTTCAATGAGTTAGACAAGAAAAAGAAACATTCCTATGTGTTACACAAGAAAAAGTGACATTTCTATGTGTTACACAAGAAAAAGTAACATTTCTATGTGTTACACAAGAAAAAGTAACATTTCTATGTGTTACGTAAGAAAAAGTACATTTCAATGACTGTCACAAAAAGTAAATTTCAATGAGTGGCACAAAAAGGTAAATTTTAGTGAATTGCACAAAAAGGTAAATTTTAGTGAATTGCACAAAAAGGTAAATTTCAATGAGTTACACAAAAAAGTAACATTTCAATGATTTAGACAAGAAAAAGAAACATTTCTATGTGTTACACAAGAAAAGTAACATTTATATGTGTTACACAAGAAAAAAGTACATTTCAATGAGTTGCACAAAAAGTAAATTTCATTGAGGGGTAAAAAAGGGAAAATTTCAGTCAGTTGCACAAAAAGGTAAATTTCAATGAGTTACACACAAAATATTTCAATGAGTTCCAAAAAAAAATTAAATGTATTGCAAAAGAAGTAAGTTTTCATCTCTGAAACAATTAATGATAAACTGTTGTGCAAATAATTTATAAAATTATTATATAATGGATTTCTTTGTGAAAATCAGTTGATTCTAAAATAATCACGAAGTAAATATTTAGTAAGTGAATTAAATTATTAATTTTTTTGTATTTTTATTTATGTCCATAGCTATTAAAATGTCTGATAAAATCATTTTAGATTTAATTACCTGCAAAAACATGAATGCTCAATACTTCCCATTTAATGCAATCATACAAGTTTACAAGTTTCCTCTTCGAAAGTACTGCGTATAAATTAAATAAACTGTCCATATACTATAAATATATCTCGTTATTAGTCTCACTATCGTTCTCACGATTAATATATCTCATTAGTTAGAGTAATTTAATCTTAATTTTAATCACGCGTTTCAAGACTATCATAGAAAGACCATAAGGGAAATAGCTACCCAAATTTTTGGATAAACATATCGATCCGTTTTACCAATAAATTTAGAAAGTAAGTGGTAAAATGTTTACTGAAGATATCAAAGATGGGATATCTAATTTCGATTATTTTATTACGTTAAGATTCTCCCGACATTTCCATACCTCAAATGACGCTCTACCATTATGATAAAATTCGTATTCCTCAGCCATAAAAACGTGAATAAGCTGTTAATTTTCTTGAATTTACTAAAGGAAGGAAACTGTCTAGCGTCACATTTATAATTATTAAATGCATTCAGTTTCACTTGGACAGACGTAAGGAACGTCCAAATAAAATTCAAGATTCCGATTCCATGCACGAAATCCTAAAACAATGAATCGTCTTTCCGTCAACGAATGTACGATATTCAATTAAATTATTCCTGTATGGAGGAGCGCAATATATATATATATATATATATATATATATATATATATATATATATATATATATATATATATATATGTGTGTGTGTGTGTGTGTGTGTGTATGTATATATATATGTATATATATATATATATATATATATATATATATATATATATATATATATATGTATGTATGTATGTATGTATGTATGTATATATATATATATGTATATATATATATATATATATATATATATATATATATATGTATGTATGTATGTATGTATGTATGTATGTATATATATATATATATATATATATATATATATATATATATATATATATATATATATATATATATATAAATGAGTGGGTATGCTTTAAATTTAACAGTGAATGAATCCTTACCACAGAAGATAAAGAGGCAACATTTATTATTTAGAAAATTAAAATCGGAGAAACGTTTTCCGAAATTTAAGGGGATCCAGGACACAAAATTCTTCAAATTTTCGAAAAAAAAGTTATGCATTTAAAAAGATCATGTTCTTTTCCGCTTAAAATGATGTTTAAATCATGTTTCTGTCTTAATTAGAATAGGAAATATTAATTTTTTGTTTTCAACATTCCAATAGCAGCCAGTGTCTGTTTAAACGTGTAAATGCGTTTTTCTGCATGATGGGTTCTTTCACCATTTCCCGTTTTTAAATTGTTGTAAGTCAACAGTTAAAGATATAGGGTTCAAACTTGGAACATGTCTTTTTCAGTTATTTTACTTTAATTTACATTCGAGAAAATTTTGAAAAAAATATTTAGTTTTGAAAATATGAGTTTTCAAAAATAAGTTACATCATTGTTTTTGAAAATTTACTCAAAATATTTTTAATTTTTTAAAAATTAATATTTTTAATTTTTTAAAAATTAATATTTTAAACAACGCTGAATCACAATTAAAACTTATATATTTCACACAGAAAAGTTATATATTTACTACAGGAAAAAAGGCTTTGGGGAAATAACAAAATGGCCTGTTTTGAAGGTACAGATAATTGACAACCACAATACAGATTTAAGAAAGCAATGTCGTAAATTTTCCGCAAGCTAAGAGCTATCTTCAATCCTAACACTTAACTTGTTGTCATAATTCTTAAACTATTCATTGTATATTTTAAGATTTATATTTATGACGTCACTTCAAAAGATATCTAGTTCTTAACTCTTTCGACTTATTTTTCGACAGACCCAAATCATCTTCAAATCGTCGTACAGCAGACGTTACCTTCATTGTTCAAATGTATCAATTTTAAGAAAATTTAATCTAATGGAGTACATTATAAAGCATCATTTATTCAATTCGTGAAATGAATTGATATTGAACATCAAATATACACTTTTGAAAAACTTACATCCTCATAGTTCTAATATTAAAAAAATGACAAAAAAGCCTGAAGATTCCACTCTACTCGAAAAAATGTATTATTAATTGATTTTGTTTATTAATTCAAAGAATTCTGACTTGTGCTACACAATGTTAGAAACAACTTTTTCACTCTACCTTGAAAAGTACTCCAAATATAGACAAGTATTAAAGTTTTAACCTTGGCTAAAATTGGGAGAAACACAGGAAAAAAATGCAATTTATTCATTGCATCATTAAATATATATATATTTACTAATAAATCTAAGTAATTGTGGTATATCACCCTGCTGATCAAAATCTAAAGCAGATCTAATCTTAAAAAATCCTCTTACTTTATATTTTTAATTTCTCCGCCCGATGTAGACAATTTCAGTGAGAGAGTAATACTGAATTATATTTTTTACAGAATAACTATTCTATTGTTTTATACTACTGAGGGCGGATTTAAAAAAAATTAAAAGTGTGTGTCGTCTGAAAGTATTATTAAGTAAAATGACTTTGGAGAAATCATTGTGAATAGCTTGGCAGACATATTTTTTTTAAAGAACAATTTTTTCTTCATTTTTGAAAAGTCAAAACTAATACTATGCAAAGGAAGGGATTTTTTTTTATTTTGACTTGCTTTCTGCTGGTAAATAAAGAAAAGGCATTTACATGTATAGAAACGAACGTTGACATTTTATGCGCAAACTTTTCTTTTATTAAAAGCCCCGCTACATTTTAGAAGAAACTGCAACAATGGACTAAAGAAATAGTTTGGAGTTCCTTCCGAAAGAACAAACAAAAATCCCTTCCCATAGAATCAGCATTTCCACTAAATGCCCAAACAATCTGTACAAGGGAAATTTGCATTGCTGATTCTGACGGAGAATTACCATAAGTCTCAATAAAGACTGGCATCTAAACTCCTTTTGGATGTCACTCGAAAACTGTTTGAAAGGGAAAGGGTGAAACTTATTTTTAAATAGGGAAAAGAAATTTAAAGTAAATGTCTTTTTAAATATAGTTAGATTTTGCATTATTCATGTGATGGGTCTTCTGTCGGGGGGAAAAAAAGGTTTTAATCAAACACACACAAACGATTCTGCGGAACTCGAAACAATGGGCGTTAAGCAATTAAAAAGGGTTTTATTTAATAAACTTGGCTGCGACTCCGGCCTTTCTTTCGCTCCGCATTCAGAAATATTCATCCGAATTCCTTCGATTTCAGTCGGTAATTATTTTGATGAGAAATGGAAAAGTTTCCATTTTTATCATCCGCCCCAAAACCTTTTGGTTCCAGATGCATTTGAGGGCATAAATCATGTTTTTACGCGCTGCCACCATTTTGCATTCCTACTTCGGATTTACAATTATTTAACAGAACACTGAAAACTATTTATTATGATTCTGATGGTTCTACAATGCATTTATTTGGAAGAGAAAGAGATAATGTGTTCCTATTTTTTACAAAACTCTTAAATAGGATCGAGAAATGCACATTTATTCATCGTAAACTAGAACAATTTATATATATATATATATATATATATATATATATATATATATATATATATATATATATATATATATATATATATATATATATATATATGTGTGTGTGTGTGTGTGTGTGTGTGTGTGTGTGTGTGTAACGTGGGGAGAACGGCCGCCGGTCATTGCAATGAATATGCCGCACCCCACATCGCGGTCAACTCTGAAGTGACACTGGATTACTGGAACGGTAGTCTGGTCGAAAGAATCAGACGTTGACACAAGTTTACGCGTACACCATATTTATTAAATTCACCGGCCCCTCCGCCGGGCTTTTCGTGGCATGGAAAATATTACAGAGTGCGTCTAAATTTAGACATCAGATTGTTTTATAAGTTCATCTCATCACGTGACAGAGAGGTGTGACTTAATGGCTGATTGGATAAAAGTTGTTGTTTATGTGCAAAACTGAATTTTTTAGACCCCCCACGCCGCGCACCTTTTAATTTCGTTAAAAAGTCAGCTATCTTTAATGATATTGCCTGGGGTTACCAAAGATTGTAACAATAGGATTTTTACATAAGTTTTACTGGGACTACAATACTACAATTTAGAATATCTTTTGGAATTTAACACCCCCAAGTGGAGTTAACTAATTAAGAGATTAAAAAGGGATATGTAATTTTGAATACTAAAGTGAGGAATTAATAGTTTTTAAATGTTAAGAGTGTTGAATTAAGAAATTACTAGTTTTTTAATATTACACACACACACACACATATATATATATATATATGTATGTATGTATAACTATAAAACAGTCCCGTGACTGACTGACTGACTGACTGACTGACTGACAGATAACGTACAGACCAAAACGCTGGACCTGAAGGGTTGAAATTTTGCATGTCGATTCTTCTTATAGTGTAGGGGTACACTCAGAAAGATTTTTGAAAAATTCTTGTTAGATTTTTTAAATTAAATTTTTAAGCTGTTTTTGTAACTTTTTTAAGTTTGCATTTAAAATAATAATCTGAGGTTTATAAAATTTATATCACGAGAAAGATCATAAATATTCCTTTAAAATAAAATCTTTTTCGAATCTTTACATTCATTTTCTGACTTTTGGGGAATTTTTAAAGATTTATTTTTAGAATTTAATTTATTGAATGCTTATCACGTGGTTTCTTTTCTTTTTGTTATACTTTAAATTAATTTTGCTTCACGTGCACAACAGCGAAATAAATTGTCAAAAAAATATTAACATACGGTGAAAGATAAAATTTAACCTTAGACTAATTGATATGGAAGTTTTTTAAGAATTGAAATCAAATTAGAATATTTTATGGATATTAAACATACAAATTAATTGCATAAATTAACCGCTGTATTTATTATATATATATAATTATTTTGCCTGAAATTCTTTAATAATCATAGCAAGCCTTAGAGGCTTTTTTGAAAATGCCAAAAGGAATTTAAAAAAAAGGAAATTTAAAATAATCTTTTTTGCAATTTTTTTCAAGAATGCTCTTAGTATCGTGACATGATAGAATATATGTTTCTAAAAATAGAAAAATTAACTTTATGAGTACTTTTCATCACAGGCAGCTCCCATAATTCTTTTCAACTAGCTATTAACTTGGAGATGTTAGGTGAAAAAGGATAATATGAAAACTTTATTATTTTTTATTTACACGCATTTGGTCATACTTTTTGCTTCAGATGTGTTACTATGAATAGATTTTACCTATAAAATACATGTCTGCAAATTTGATTATGAAGCTGGTAAGGTTTCTGCTACAT
The DNA here is from genome assembly GCA_907164885.2 of Dolomedes plantarius. Lineage (NCBI taxonomy): Eukaryota > Metazoa > Arthropoda > Arachnida > Araneae > Dolomedidae > Dolomedes > Dolomedes plantarius. The sequence continues at coordinate 157,120,674 of OU015500.1, forward strand.
GTGTTAATACCAATAGATCTAAATATATACTTATTTTTATTATGTTTGTGCTTCAAAAAGGTAAAAAAGTATTTGCCATCGGGATTTAGAGAAATATTTTAATAGGATTAATGATCACCTAAAAAGAAAAAAAATGTTTCTAAGAAAATTTTTATTTACTTGGGGGAGGAAGGGAAGCAAATATTTTTAGAATGTTTACTTTACTTTCAATCAAAAATCTTGAGCACACAAATAAAAAAAACAAAATAGAAATTTTGTAAAAATTTCATTGACATGTTTTGTCAGTAATTTTTGTTTGTTATTTCTTGGGATTCGAAAATTTATAAAAACGTCTAATCTCAGATGAATCGACTTAAAGTACGGATGAATGTTTGGGTACACATAGACAGTACAGCAAAAACACTATGCTATCTGAAAATAAAATCCATTCAGGAAATGGGTTTCTAAAAGCTCTTTAGTACGTGTTAAGACTAGAAAGAATAAACACTCCATATTATTTTTGATAATTTTGAGTTCCAAATCTTTATTACACGTCATTAAGAATGAATATTAGGCGTTCTAAAGGCAAGCGATCGCATTTTAAAAGGATATATTTGACTGATCGTGGTTGTTTAATATTAATAAAACATTATAATCCAACAATGGTACCGAATGAATGTTGACATATTTTTTTTCATGTAACTACAATTTCTTAAGACAGTTTGAAGTTTCTATATCTAACCCTTAATCCGTTACCATGGTTCTGTAACTTTTATTTTCCGTCAATATCTTATGACTTACAGCAACCGATTTGAACAGGAGATTAAGGATTTTTTTTTTGCTTTAACATAACTAGTAACTAAATTACTCCTGACTTAACGAATTCATTTTAAAGCGAAACAAAATATTTGACATTTTATGTTTAACTTTTTTCTATACCAAACATGATTTTACAGATTTACTTCGTATTATTTGTTTCATGCACGATTATTTTTTTCCAACACTGTTAACTCATAAATCCTTCAGTTCCTTTTGTCATATCACCATACAATTATATAGAGATTTCATAAACTACTGCAGCATTTTTTACTTGAAAAGATTTTTTTTAACAGAAGTGACAAAACGTTTACGATAGAATGAAAACGTGATCAACATTATATAATTTAAACTCAATACGTTAGTGCTGTAATATATAAGGCATATTTCTATGGTTTAGATATATATTTACCATAAAAAAATGAAAACTTTTAATTACAGGAAATGTGTCTTTACAGAGCGATTTTCTACCGATATAAAGCTCTAAATTTAAAATATCAAATTTATCCCTGTTAAAAAAAAACACAATTTCAACACCCTTATTACTACTTGTAGATTTTTTTCAGCTATTCTAATCTTTTCGTATTTTTGAAAATACTTCAAGAAAAAAAAATTACATTAAAAACTGAAATATACCCAGACTATTTTTTAGTACTCTGAAACGTCATTAAAATATTATTTCAAAATTAAATAAAAGAAACATTATTCAAATGTGCGTATATACGTATACATACGCTCACAACAACACATGTAAGGATAGAAAAAAATGAGAAACATTAATGATTCAGAGTAAAAAAAAATTGATTCAATATGACTTCAATAGTGTGCAAGCAATTTACAATAATAATAATGGGTTTTGAATGTTTCTAATCACGATGTACTTTTAGTATTATTAAGTAACCTTAAAGGTGCTTTCGAACTGTTGATTAAGTATCTTAAATAGTCAGAGTTAAACATTTATTCGAATTGCTGAATGAATTCTTAAACTAATTTGGTAACAGATGGAAAACTTACTTCGTCAGAAGAACCATAAAAAGCAATACCCAGGCTTGTTACCATTACGGCGAAATCAGTGTTCGAAGTTTGTAACTTTTGCGAAACTTTTCAAATTTTCTTCATCCTGGTTAATCGATATGTAGCATATTTTCTCATTTAAAAAATATTAGAAACGGATTTTTCTTGAAATAAAAGCAGAATTTTCCATTAGTGATGGTATATTTTGCAGAGGTAAGTAAAAATTAAGCACCTGTACTAAATATAACTATGTATGTATTAATTACTTTGTGTGTTGTATATAAATACAAATATGTATATTATAAGTGGAAAAAAATCTAACTTACACATTTTTTATAAACAAATTATATACAGATAAACATATCACAATATATGATCCGTTTTCACTGTCGAGATGGCATATGTGCCCTTAAGAGTAGAGTCGTATAATACGGAAGGATTTTTAAAAACTTTATATATACTTCCATTCATTCTTCTCAAACCTCTGAAATTGAGAAAATTTCGTTTCAAGTATATGCAGATAAGTAGGGATGATGACAGATTTTATATTTTGAAGGATACTTTGTAAAGATACGTAAAGATCTTATCAAGTGTAGGATTCATAACGGGGTTTGAAAAGGGCTATAAGACATTTAGTATAAAAATAATTCAGAAGGGAGATTGTTGGTATATATCTGCATGGCCAAGATCGGAGTTGTTTTGACTGTTCCTGTAATGATTCGGAGAGCTTTATTTTGTGCTCTCTCCAGGATATCCATCTTAGTTTTTGGAATAGAGAGCAGTACTTCGCATCCATATTTAATTAATGGTTTTATATAGGTGTTGTAAGTTTTGTTTAGGGAGCCTGCAGCTTGTATGATGAACTTTCTATGAACTTTTAACACCTTTTATCTGACTTTGTTTACTGTTGTGCTTTAAGCATCTGTTCAATGCTTAGTTCTTTGCTGTTTGTGTTGCCTGTAAATATGGATTAATTTTCCAAATAAAGCCATAGGTAAAAAAAAAATTCAGAAGGGAAATTCAAAACTTGAAAGGCCAAGAAATGTCTTTACTAACAGTTGTATTTACCCTATATTAATTTTCTTAAATTTATATTGCCCATAGAAAAAATTAACTAAAGATGTATTGGGACATGAAGTTTTACTTTTGTTGACTCACATTTCGCAATGATTATTTCTTTACGCGTCCTTCGTTGTAAAGCACATTAGCTATATATATATAACAACAGTTCAGTGACTGACTAGCTGACAGATAACGCACAGACCAAACCGCTGGACCTAAAGGGCTAAAATTGTGCATGGCGATACTTCTTATCTTCTAGGGGTGCACTAAGAAAGATTTTTGAAAAATTCGTTCTAGATTGTTTAAAAATTAAATTTTTAAGCTGTTTTTGTAACATTTTAAAAAGTTTTCATTAAAAATAATAATCTGAGGGTTATAAAATTTATATCACGAGAAATATCATAAAAACCCCTTTAAAATGAAATCTTTTTCGAATCTTTACCTCCGTTTTCTAATTTTTGGTGATTTTTAAAGTTTTATTTTTAGAATTTAATTTATTAAATGCCGATCAGGTGGTTTCTTTTCTTTTTATGACATTTAAATTAATTTTGCGAAACATGCATAACAACGAAATAAAATCAAAAAAATATTTAAATACGATAAAAGATAAAATTTAACCACTAGACTAATTGAGATGGAAGTTTTTTAAGAATTTAATTCAAATTAGTATGTTTTATGGATATTGAACACACAAATTAAATGCATACATTAACCGTTGTATTTAATTTGAATAGTTTCTTCTGCATTATTTTGTATATAAAAATATCCTTTACCTTTATATATGTATATATATATATATATATATAGAGAGAGAGAGAGAGAGAGGAGAAGGTTGGATTATGGACCCTCTTTTGTTTTTGGCTCACTGGGGTCATACCAAAGACTAATTTTCCTATTTTGGGGCTCTAACCTCTTCCATAACTCATCATCTAAACATCCTTAAGGGGATGGTGGACTTTCAAATTACCGAAAATCGTCAAAAATTGGAAATTTTTTTTTTGTGTATTAATATTTTACCCTTTTCACAGAATCATTTGCAAAAAACCGCATGTAAATAACTTAATTTATAAAATAGTTACAAGCATTTAAAAATATTAAAGAGCCCTTTAAATGTCCATGAAAATGTAAACAAACATGTAAACAAAGATCTGTGTTACTTTGTTTTACATTTTTATTAATTCTACAATTGATATTTTTTTACTAATGTGCGCAGTGGCAACCGCACATGTTAGCTGTAACTGTTTAACTGTTTTCTACCGCTTGTTTACCACGTTTTACTGTATACTAGCATCAGAATAGTTATTTTCTGAATCATCTATCTTTTGCTATTTTGTATCAGTTCCGATTGGTTTCGAAAGAAAAAAAACAGTTCTTTTCAGAGCTAGACAGCTGTCGATTTATTTAAATCGTGATTTATTTTATCTCTGTTTCTATAATGGATGCTTTGAGTCGACTCTATCGAAAGTCTAAACGCAGGCCATCAAAAAAATCGCGTAAGTGTGCTGCTAATATACGTATGAGGTGGGAGCAAAATAGTGCTCTGAATAATGAAGTTGGTGAAATTGATGATTTATGTGATAATTTATCATCTGGTGAAAATTCTGTTTTTGTCACCGCAGAAAATACAGGTGAGGAAAATAAGAATGTTAGTGCTACCAAATTACAGATGCTTCCTTCCACATGTAAAGAAAATCTTAGTGATAGAAGCAGTTATGTTTTTATGAATAATAACATGTGGTCTTCATTGTTATGCAATGTGAAATGTGATCACTGTGACACACAATCCTTAGATGTTGCTACCAAAGGAACCTTTGGATTTTCAACAAAGGTTGAACTTTCTTGCAAAAATTGCAATAAAATATTTAGTTCTGTGTTTTCAAGTCCCCGTGAAAATGAATCTAGATGTTTTGAAGCAAATAAAAAGCTTGTTGAAGCTTTTTTGAAGATTGGCAGAGGACACGCAGCTTTAGAAATATTTTCCATGGTAATTGGAATTCATGCTATGGATAAAAAAACATTTTCAAAATGTTTAAATAATTTGTACGAGGAGAAGATGCATGTCAAAGAGGATATTTTGGAATTGTCTCGTAACATTATAAGAAAAAAACATCAAGATTTACGTGAACATACAGACACAAATATTATTGATTTAACAGTGTCGTACGATGGAACTTGGCAAAAGCGTGGCCATACGTCATTGTACGGAATTGGAATAGTTGTGGACGTTTTGACTGAACTTGTGATCGATTTTGAAATCTTATCTAAATATTGTCCTGAATGTACTTCGGCGAAGAGAGACCTTGGTGCTAATACTGCTGAATTTTCCATATGGTTTGAGGGCCATAAATCACAATGTGCTGAAAATTATCAGGGGTCCTCTAACTCAATGGAGATGAAAGCAGCAGAAATTTTATGGAAGAGATCGATAAATGCATGTGGAATGAGATACGTCAATATCCTTTCAGATGGGGATGCTAAAACGTTTCATCATTTGTCAACATTGAATGTTTATGGCAGTGACGTAAAAATCAAAAAAGAAGAATGCATAAACCATGTTGCAAAAAGGTTAGGAACTGGACTTCGCAATAAAGTAACAGAGTGGCGGAGCAAAGGCATTACAATAGGTGGTCGAAAAGAGGGAAGTTTGAAGGAAACAACAATACTCAAACTAACAAACTTTTATAGGAAAGCTATAAATGATAATGTTCCAGATATACAAAAGATGAAATCTGCAATATATGCATCCCTATTTCATTGTTGTTCCACTGATGCATTTCCAAAGCACAATAAATGCCCAACAGGTGCTACATCATGGTGTTTTTTCCAGAGAGCTCTGGCAAACAATGAAATTCCAAAATCACACAGTGCAATGAAAACTAAATTGTCAGAGGATGTAATTTCCAAAATATTGCCAGTGTATCAAAGACTTGCAAGTAATGACTTGTTAGCTAGATGTGTGTCTGGCAAAACTCAAAACACGAATGAAAGCTTGCACAGTATTATTTGGAAGAACTGTCCAAAGGAAACGTTTGTTTCCAAAAAAAGACTTGAAATGGCAGTAATTTCCTCAATAAGTGAGTTTAATTTTGGGTCTTTACAAAGTCAAAATGCAGAACAAGAGGAAATAAATTTACTCTCTGTGTCTATTGCTCAAAGGCGTGATAAGCGTCGCATAGACAATTGTGAAAAAAGAAATTCTAGTGATTGCAAAAGAAAAAAAATTAACAATAAACTAGCAAAATCACGTAAAACTAAACAAACTATAGATAAAGAAGGTGAAACTTATGGTGCTGGCAGATTTTAAACATTTTAAAATTATTTAAAGTGACTGCCTACTTTTAAAATGTCATTTTATGACTATTTTGGTCAATTTTATCATATGTGATTTATTATATCATATGTCAAAAGTAAATAAAACAATTATATCTCACTGGCTTTCAAAAATATCCAATAATAACACAATTTGCTTAGCAAATGCAAAATAAACAAAAAAGAATAATAATTGGTGTATAATAAATAGTTTTTTTTATTTGCGGCTGTTTTTATAAGGAAAGGAATGACGAATCGGGGGAATTTTCATATTGGAACATAAAATGGAATGTATTATTTTTGCATTTTAAAATTTCCTCTTAGATTGTATGCCATTTTGAAGATAACTGTAATATATATCATGTGTGAGAAGGAAATTAAAATAGTAGCATTAGAATTTTGTGCAGAGTGATAGACGTTTTAGCTAAATTTCATTAAAAATCACTTCAAATTGACCATTTTATAAAAAAGTATGATATTTACAGGTAAGTTTTTGTTTATTTTATAATTTTGAAGTGCTATTTTACCATAAAAAACAAAAAAATCCTTAAAAACAGGATTGTTTTAAAAAATTGGCTCCGAACGTGGGCAGGGAGTCAAATATAGAAATGCAATATGAATTTATTTCTTCATATTATAACAAATTTATATCTATAAAATATGTAAATATTGGAATAAAATGCATTTAAAATGTGTAGTGAAAAGTAAAATGAAAACTTGGAGGCTTTGGAAAAGTAAATATTAAAGGTAGGTGGAAAAAAACCTTTTAAATGGCTTTTTCTCAAAATGAGTAATTTCCAGATTTGCAAGTCTTTGAAATGCTCCTTGCGTCATATTTTTTGATGAAATTATATAAAATTTATAATTAAAATTCCTCTAATACATGAAAATAAAGTTATGTATCCATTTTAGGTTTCGAGATAATTTAGATTATCAAAGTTCAACTTACGTGTAGAAAAGTACAAAAAATTCACGAAAATTCAGAGTACAAGCATAAAAATATTTCCTAAAAATTAACTATTCAGCAAAAGCACAAAAAAATACATAACTCTGTTCAAAATGTATTTATAAGCAATATAAATGCAAAATTAAGGGGGAAAGTTGAAAATTGTGACGCAAGGAGCATTTTTAAAAAATGACATTTATTTTCAATTTTTTAATTATAAAATTTTAAAAAAAAATATTTATAAAATTTTATAAGGTGATTGATATTAGTATACTTTAATGAATATATAGGCAAAATTTCATATCTCTGAGGTAAAAATTTCAAAAATTGATTTGAAAAGTCCACCATCCCCTTAAGTTGATTTACCATTGAATCTAATTTTAAGATGTATACAATCACGTAAGTGAAAAAAGTCAAATCTAGCAGGTGACCCAAAGTGGAGGGTAATATGGACCCCCACCTTTTTTACCAAAAAATCATTTATCTATTTATTAAATAGCTTGAAATAAATATGCGAAAAGTTTTCAAAAGAAAAAGTGAAAGAAAGAAAATAATATTATTAAACAATTAGATCATCAAATATTATCTATATAAAAAAACTTCTATTTTGGCGACAAAAATCGCAATTATATAACTCAGCTTTGGATCCGGTGGACACAGAATAAGCCCAGCGTAGGCACATCACACAACGAATCTAAAGTTCTCCGTATGTGTCATCTTTGAATGCACCTTCAAGAAGATGCACGATGCTCCTTGCAGGTCTGGGCCATCTATGTAAACATATGGGCTTGTATCCACCCAGAGAGATGGGCTCTTCCAATTGCTCCGGATGGGGCTACATTCATAAGCTGATCCGTCAAGCTTTTACGAGCAAATATCATCATTGGTGGGCACTCATGCAGCAGACAACAGTTACCAGAGAACCCCGTTCAGCTGTAGTCAGACCTGCCATATAATGTTTGCATTTCGACCCGATGACTTGGAAAAGTTTGACGGAACCACACTTAAACCAGTCTCATCTACATTGAAGATTCTGGAAATCATTCCCAGAACACAAAGCCTTCAAGCAAATAAAAAAACAACCACCTGCTCACTTGTGAATCCTTCTTCTCGTGCATATCACGTCCCTCTTTGTTTCCGGATCGAAATTTGTTCTTTATGACCAGTGGGGAATCGGTTTATCCAGTCTCTCCCTGCTGTTTCTTTTATGACAGGGTAGGAGATATTATTCCGTTCAGCCAATTGGAACGCCAATTTCCTCACATCTTGTCGAGTGAGACCGTGAAATACTGACTTCACCACTAGCAAAAAGGCCGCTAACTCTTTTTGAATGTAATCTGATAAAACAGGCTTCCTCCTTTATTTTGAATAGCCAAATCTGCTGCTGGATTATCCACTTGTGAAACCAATAATCTCAAAGTTGTTCTTGGTACACCAAACACTCTGGCAGCCTCCTTAGTCCCATTTCTCCGCATCTTAGCTTCTGGATAGATTCAGCCATATTCACCCTATCCCAACTTCTTCTGCGCACTACAGAGTCTTTGCCAGCGGGACATTTCTTATAAACTTGCATTCTTAGTATTATGGGTGGTTAATGTTTTGGAGAATGTTCCGCAATAACTAAATTGTTTATCTTACTCCTTAAATTATTACTATCGAGGTAGCTAAATTTGCATTGCCAACATATATAAATTATTTACCATACTACTTGATTAATATCATCTTCTTTAATTGCGTTGTGTTTTTTAAATAAAATAATCTAATTACCTGATTGAAATTACAAATGGATAGATTTATTGAAATAACTAACACACATAAACACATTACAATACATAATACAATTATTGTCCTAACAACCTTATTTTAAGTTTTCTATTTTTTTATAATAACTGCAAGTGGACTTCATCAACTACATATAATCCATTTAGTCATCTCTGAGGTATTATTAGTCTATTTAATGGATGAGTTCTAGATAGGCATACACAGTTTTACAAGATCAATGAACAACTGCCACACGTACCTTTATTGACGTTGCATTCGTAGACCTGGGCACGCGTCAGGAATCATGATGAACTTCGCACAGTAACAGCATAGGTGGGGGGTATATCAGTTAGCTGATGGCGGGCGTCCTTCGTTAAGTCCCCTGGGAGCGGGTATTCACTCGTTCGGCTGGCGGCCAGTTCTCGGGACTCTGTTTGTCATCCGTCGGGTCAAGTAACACTCTGCATGTAGCAGGGCTCCCCATTCAGGTTCACGTACACGGTCGCTGGGTCAATCCGTCGGGTCTCTCTCCTTCGTTCGTCGGGGAATGGCTGTCTGTACGCACATTCGGTCATATTTCCTAGGCAAACAAAATCTCTCTCTCTCTGCATGTAATCTTTATCCCGCTACTATTTTTATACCTGTCTCTTCTGCCTCTAACTCCTCCTATATTTTTTAGATTGGGGCCTTATTTTGTTCTGGGAGTTTCCATCCCGCCCTGCTGGAGCGTTTCTTCCCATCTCGTTACCACACCTTTTCCGGGGGGTCGTATTTGATCTCTGCCGCTCTTCTCTCGCTTCCGATCTCCTATTACATTTCGGCTAAGTCATTTTTCTTACGCCTCTTACACCTCTCTATCCATATCCTCCCTTCTTACAGACCTATTCTTCTTCTTAATCGTTTCCCATCTGTCATCTCTTTTCGTGCCATACTTGCTTCGTTCCGACTTACTCATCTGGCGTCTCTTCGTGATATTTCCTTTCATACCGTAACGATCTTTTTTTTACATCTATAGGATCCATCAATATTCTCCTTTCTACCTTCTTCTATGGATTATTATTTTCCCAGCTTGCTTCATCTTCCGACCTTTTCCGGGGATCTTTCATTATTCTTTTCTACTCTCTACAATGTCACATTTTACCCGTGACACTTAACTTCCAGAATATCCCAAAAGGATTACAAAACTTGAAAACTAAAGGTATCACAATGAAATCTTCTGTGGAATCGTATTTTGTCACGGAAATATTATTATTGCATCATCCAAACCGGTTGTTGGTAACATGGATTCGGGTCCATAATTCAAACAACGCCATCTAGGAAAAAACTCGTTTTTCACATTATGAAATGCATAGAATTTAATTCCAAACTACTCTTCTCATGTAGGAACTTCATCTCATGTAGAATAAGGCAGAAGAATCAATTTTTACAAAACATAGTAGTAGATACGTAAAATATTCACTTTTTCTTTCCTCAAAAAAAGTTTGAAAACTCGTAAGACAAACAATTGATCACAGGACGTCATCCGGGAATGAACTGGGGTCAATGACCTTGACTATCCACTTCAGCCACCTAGGGGCTCTAGTTCACAGCTATAATTAGCTACTGCATCTGCGCACAGGGCAGATATTAATGGGGTCCATAATAAATGCAGGGTCCATAATCCCACCTTCTCCTCTCTCTCTCTATATATATATATATACATAAATATTTGGCATTAATTGCATACATTGACCGTTGTACTTAATTTGATTGTATTCTGTAGCATAGCACGGGTATTCAGCTAGTTTACATATAAACTATATGATGAATTAGAATATTGATTTTCAAAGTCAAAATTTTAAACGAGTTTAGTTTATGATACGAGCTGAAACAACCACTTTATATTCATTATGTTTTCCTTTTATGTTTACAGAAAATATTTCAAAATAATTTGTTTGAAGGATCTATGTAAAATTTTATTTTAGTCATTTCATTACGGCAAAATGCGTTTCTTCGTATCAACAGTTCTTTGAGGAAAATATTATGAAATTTTTACTCCATCAAAATCATCAAATCCTTTTTAATGAAAATACTTGAAACAATCAAACGCGGTACAACATTTTATTACAACAAATTGAAAGAAATTAAGGTTTATTTTTTCCAATCGATAAAACTTGTTTTCCGTGATAGACTCAAATCACAGGGGTATTGTAGATTACAGACAATACATCATAAAAGTTTTATATCTTGCAATGTAATCCTTGTGGAAACATACGAATTGCGTTATTTCACTCTGAAAGCTCTTCAGAAAATTTTATACCGAGAAAAAAATAGTTATGTAAAGAAATATGTGATCGAAATCCCTTTAAAAATAATTACTTTTATAAAATAGTTAAAATATCGCAAAAATCTTTAGACTCTTCTGAGATTAGCTACAAATTCGCTTGCAATGTATACGATATGCCAATTAGGGATTTTATATTAGTTAAATCAACCTGTCATATTTATACACTGTCTCGAACTATTCTCAATGTTTCCTTACAATTTGTTCAGTTATTATGACCATGGAAATAAAAGAACCGTCTTTAGAAATTCATAGGTAGCTCACAGAGAGAAAATCTGGTATTATAAAAATAAATAATTTAACCGTAAGAGCCACTGATATAATATGTTGGTACGCAACGACTAAGTGATCCTACACATGTAGAAAATGCATTTGTGCAAGAGAGTAATCTTAGCACAGAGGCACATGGGGTAATCAAAACGAAGAGCCACTGACACTTGCTGAAGAATATTTTATTCATAAACTGTTGGCCCACCATTGGCTCACTGAAAAGCATAAATTCTACATCCGATTGGGCGATGCGAGTCCAGTGCAATATGGTAATGAAATCTTATATGATTCATCCTGCAAACGGTATCCTAACTGATCCAATGATCTTGAGGAGGGAGAATGTTATCATAACTTTCTACCCAATATATGGCGTCCGCGACACGATATATTATGTTAAGGTAGAACATAAAATAATTAGACTTTCGTATAGTGGCTTTTTTTTCAACTGGCCAAGAAAACTTACAAAATTTCCAGTACCGGAAACAATCAACACCTTTCAGCTATCATTGGCTAAAAGATGTTGCTTGGACGTTGCTATGGGGAAGCTAAGTCCCCCTACAGCAGAGAGGAGTGGCAAGTCATTTTTCCTTCTGTGCACAAAACCTTGTTACAGGTTACGCTTAATTGCCTCCGGGAGGGACATTCCTTTCTTCCGGAAACCGGTACAAAATAAACCATAGGCGCGATCCCAAGCACAGATACATCTTAGGACTTACATAATAAAACAGAGACACTTAAATGTGCATGGAACCGAATCAATGCTGTATCGAGACTATGAGATTAGAAAATATATTTACAAAGTCGAGTTCCATGTCACACATAGCAACCTGAACTATAAAATTTATTATAATATTTTTCACTCGCAACTTAACAGAATAGAAATCATTTGTAATAACACTGTATATATTTTGGAGACATGTGGAATTTTCGAGGAAAACTTACGTAAGAACAATTTCCCTAATAATTTCGGCAATTTAAAAGTTAAAAAAAATTGCATTTAGACTCTGGTATATTTTAAAGACGTTTAGGATAGGGTGTCTGTTTCATACTTTTTTTAAACTTCATTGGAGTGTGGCGCCGTGGTTTTTCTACAGTGACGTGTCTACTAGGGTAAAAATTGGCTGTTGTTTTACCATAACCATCACTTACTGTTTTAGGGTACGTGTGCATCTTTGCTTTAGTCATTGCATTAGGATTGTATGTGTACTTGCATTCATGGTGCGTTGAGACCTTAGTGCAAGTTGTCCGTGTCTTTTCATTTCCTTTGACTATCTGTTTCAATGGGGATCTCGGGGCCTTGGGATATTTTTTGGTTATACCTGCATACTATTCAGAAAGAATGGGAAAAAACGTTCCCCTTGAGGTAACTGATTTGGTTAGGCTCCCTGATGAAGAGACCAGTCGGTTACTTCCATTTTTGGTTTTGCTCCGGCACTACTACAGAATCTTGCCTTTGGTGCGTGGATCCCTAAGTGCTTGTTTTCTGTTTGTTTTTTGTCTACATTATTTCTATAATTATCTTGTTCTGTTGGATTTTTTATTTATATTTATATTTATATTGTTAAAGACATATTAAAATATTGTTATTCTCAGGGATTTTTATATTTTATTGTAAAGTAACTTTTGTTATACTCCAGAATACAGTATGTATAGAAATATGGCGTATTTTATATTCTTATGTTCTTATATTCTTAATACCTTTCGTAATTTAAAGATTATTTATATGCTATAATGATATTTATCTTCTATTTTAAAATTTAAATTTTTGCATCTATGGTTATTTTATATTCTAAACTTTTATCTATATAATTTTGCTTGTAATTTAATATTTGCTTACTATGCTGATAAGTTACAGTTAATTAAACACCAGTGTAATTGACTAAACAGATTAAAGAACTGTGATTAAAATTTTGTACCTTCTTTTATCTGAAAACGAAATTTTTATCAGTTTTCTTTACACTAAATTTACTGTAAGAAATAGTTGCGCTTGATAAATCATGAATGTTCAGAGATATTAAAAAAATTATTTAAGTTGAAATATTTACAATGTTACAGATTCACTGATACATAATTTTTTTTTCTATTTTGTCTTAAAAATTAAGAACTATCTCAATTCGTTTTCACCTTTGTAATTGAGGAACCTTTTAAAATTATAATTGTGTCATCAATAAAATTGTCTATGCCTTAGAGAAAGTTATTAAAAATTTTGGTAACTTAATTCAGTAACTGAATTTTGTCGGAGTGTTAACCTCATTCTCTGTCAGATTTTTCCCTCGGAAGAAACACATTTCAGGAATAGGGATTAGAAAATCCTTTAAATATTCCCCATAAAGATCGGTAAAGTAAACTTAATTTCAAAAGCAAATTCGGTTTTCTTCTTCTGTAGTAGTGTTTACTTTTACCTTTAGACTATGTTTCTGAAGAAGAATATTGAATTTGGATCCCGAATTTGGGACTAAGTTTATTTTTGAATTCTATATGGAGTTTATTTTAAGGTTTCTTCTGAAACTGCATTTTTTTCTCTCGATATGATTTTATATTTCTTGATACTTGTTAATTTATCGTTTTTATGCTAATTTAGCTAAGATACAAGTGATAAGCTGAAAAGACATATTCATTTAAATCTTCACTAAATAACTTGTTGTTAAGGGTATGGTGGACTTTCAAATTACCAAAATTCGAACAAAAATTGGATTTTTTTTTTAGTGTATTAATATTTTAAAAATATGTAAATATTAGAATGTGCATTTAAAATATGTAATGAAATGTAAAACGAAAACCTGGTGGTTTTAGAAAAGTAAATATTAAAGGTAGGTGAAAAAATATCTTTTAAATGGCTTTTTCTCAAAATGAGTATCTCCAGATTTACAATGCTTTGAAGTGCTCCTTGCGTCGAAATTTCATACGAAATTTTATAAAATTTATAATAAAAACTCTTCTAATGCATAAAAATATAGTTATGCATCCATTTCAGGTTTCGACATCATTCAGGTTATCAAATTTTAACTTAAGAGCAGAAAAGTACAAAAATTGCACGAAAATTCAGATTACAAGCATAAAAATATTTCTTAAAATTTAATTCTTCAACCAAAGCACTAAATAATACATAACTCTGTTCAAAATGTACACTCATGGACAAAAAAATAAGCGCACCAAGGAGTCGTCAAAATGAAACGAAATTTTACATACGTAATGATTACTTTGATATAAGTAAATGATAAGAAAATCAAAGAAAAAGGATAATTTATGTCAGAGAAAAGGGCAACAGAACGGAGGAGTTAATACTCCGTTGGACCCCCTCTAGCGCGAATGCACGATGCGATACGATCGGGCATTGAGTCATACAAGTTCTGTATGATGTCTTGAGACATTTCGTTCCATATTTGCTGTAACCTTGCCTCTAGTTCGTTCAAACTCGTGGGATGCCCAACTCGTCTTCCCAAATGATCCCAGATATGCCCGATTGGAGACAAATCTGGGGATCTTGCAGGCCAAGGAAGGGTAGTAACAGTGCGGAGACAGTCTTGTGACACCCTTGCTCTATGAGGCCGAGCATTGTCTTGTTGAAAAATGGCTCCTGGGAGCCGTTGCATGAGTAGCAACACATGTAGTTGCAGGATTTCATAAACATACCGCTGGGCTGTCATGGTGCCACGGAACAATACTAGGGGTGACCGTGTATTGTAGGCAATGGCACTCCATACCATCACACCAGCTGTGGGAGCGATGTGTCGCTGTACAGCAAAGGCAGGATTGAAGCGTTCACCACGGGCTCTCCACACATGAACACGATTGTCATCACTGCCGAGATTGAATCTGGATTCGTCGCTAAAGACGACCTGGTTCCATTTCGCTGCAGTCCAGTTTCCTCGTGCGCGGCAAAACTCCAAACGGAGGCGTCGATGAGTGGGCGTCAAGGGCAGCACACGTAATGGGCGCCGCGATACCAACTGCCCTCCAGCCAGGCGCCTTCGTATGGTTCGAGAAGACACAGAGACCCCTAGTGAATGTGCTACATGTGCCTGGATGGCGGCCGATGAAGCAGTTGGCTGTACGCGTGCATTTCTTACGATGTGGCGGTTTTCTCGACGACTGGTCTGTCGAGGGCGTCCTGAGCCTGGTCTCCGTGTACATGACATCTCTCGGGTCCACTGGTCCCAACACCTCCTCACAACACAATAAGAGCGGTCTAATTGACGAGCTACTCGCCTAGCTGACCACCCAGCTTCCATCATCCCGACGATTCTCTCCCTCTCAAACTGCGACAACTGCTTATATTGTCTTCGAACACGGCGTAATGGCATGTCTATCTCAGCTCTTCCTTTGTAAATGATTCAGCGCACTCGAACAAGCTTTGGTTACCTGTTTTATACTCCACAGAGTACGATGTTCAACGCCCTCTACCGGCTATACGTAATGCGCAATCACGCTGCATTTCTAATCATTTGCATATCTCCCCCACATGTACCTTCATTGCAAGTTTCGTTACGATTCCGCAATTATTTCTTGGTGAGCTAATTTTTTTGTCCATGAGTGTATTTATTAGCAAGATAAATGCAAAATTAATGGAAGTAAAAACAAATTGGATCGCAAGGAGCATTTAAAAAAACAATAAAAATTTAAATTCTTAATATATAAAAAAAATTAAATATTTATAAAATCTTGTAACGTGTTTGATATAGTTATACTTTAATGAATATATATGCAAAATTCCATATCTCTGAGGTAAACGTTTCAACAATTGCTTTCTAATGTTCACCATAACCTTAAAACGGTGTCTCGGATAAGAGATGAAAACTTGAACACAAAAATTTATTGTTCTTGATATAAGCATATAACTAATAAGCGGATGTTTAAATAAGTGCGAACACACCTGGATGCTCAATTAAACGAAGCGGACCTTATTTCTTTTCAATAACTAACAGTGAACACTCTCCCTTGACGCTCTGTACTTTAAGGTGACAGTGGACCTTCAAACCTAACTTTTTTTGTTTTGAATGGATTTGCTGGAAATGTGAATATGTGATTAGTACCATAGATATGTAAAAGTGGTTAAGAAATATTAATAATTTATGAATTATTAATTTTTAAGTATATAAAAAATTGGCCTAATTAAAAATATTCCATGCGCATTTCTTTAGCATATAATATCGTAATTTTTATTTACAGGATACCTTATAGAATTAACAATGAAGCTTATTGCTATTTTAAGTATTCATTAAGAATATAAAGAAAAAAATAATAATAGTGAAAATACCCTTTTTATTACGCAAAATACCTATAAATCCGCTTTTCAAGTACAAAATTTATAAATTCTGAGCCACGAAGCATAATTATTTTTAATGAGGTTTATTTGATATATACAGTTAAGTATACAAAACTTAAATTTCAAAAGAATACGATAATTAGAAATGCGCCTGGAGCAGTTCGAATATACGTATGACATGAAAATTTTTATTTTGAGAAAAACACATTTAAAATTATTGCTATTAGTAACCACATAATATCTAAATTAAATACCAGTGTCTATAACTAGGAAAGTAATCACAGAAATTAAAAATTATTTTTGCAAAACATTCCTACTCGTCCGTAGTTTCACAATTCAATAAAATAAATAATCAAATTTTTGGACAAATTTCACAATTTTGAAAGTCCGCTGTCCCCTTAAATGCTAATTTCCAACAAGGAGCGCTAACACGCCTCATACCTATCGTTTACTTCTGCCATTGTTATGGTAATAAGCTAAAATTTAAATCTGGCAGTTCAATGTCACTCGACTTGAGGGTGTGACCTAAACTGTGGATGAAAAAAAAAACCTTGAAAAACGACCGAGTTGCAGAATATTTAAAACCAGAGATCAAATCAGCCATGAATTCATAATTATCTCATACAGCGCAGTATCATCTGATTGGTAGTTTCCTACATATAGCAGCATGCCGTGATATACCAAAACTCGTGCTTCTTAAACCTCAAACGGAAGAGTGGGGGTCGGATCCAACCCAAGGGTGTGTCTACCCCCTCCCGTTCTCTCCCCTTTTATTGCAAGAGATCGAGTTGACAAGGAACCCTACTAGATAGACATACTAGACCACCCTACTAGATATACGAATAAGTAAATACGAGTGTCTTTGCTGAAAAACATTATTCATGATCACTAGTCATTTATTTTATTTATTTTATTTTAGATTTTTAAATTTTTATTTCGATTTTGAAGGCCAAAAAATGTCAGTATATATTATTTTTTGCATTTTTGTGCTCAGAAAGTCGGTTTCACTAACTTCTAAAACTAGGTAGACTGAATTACATATTAGACCTAATATATACAGCATTCTATGTAAATGTCAAAGAGATTTTCTTTGTTTAGCACAATTACAATTCATTTTGGTCATTTTTTCTACAAAAAGGGTTTTATTTCATGTAAAATATTATCATTAAATGTTATTGTACAACAAAAATGCTTATTGTGTACTTATTTCTACCAAATAACTCATCAAAAAAGAGATCGGGTCGGATTTTACCCGAACGTACTATCTATTTCGTCTCCAACCACTGTACCGTTTGGAGTTTAATACTCTAAATTCAAATGAAAGTAGCACATATCAACGCAGTCCGCTTTGCCAACTGCGGATGTATAATCTACTAGGTGAAACGGACAAACTTTTCCACCCTTTTTCACCCTCAAATATATTTCGCAGTCTGTATCTACGTTATTCTTTCTCATTTTTAATTTCGCGAGAACCATTTTCTGCAATTTCGTCGCTATGAGGTTTACGAAACAATTCTCTGGAAAATGGCAACGGGGAAGCGAACTTAAAAATAATTGATCAGAAACAGAAAAAAAACAATCTAATACATTTCAAAATCATCCTTAATTGGTATGGCAAGACTCAATTAATTTTAAATGACTTCTCAAAATACGAATCGACGAATTCAATGTTAAAATTGCGAAATTTTTATTCTGAAATTTAACTTACAGTGACGCAATATTGTATGTATAGTATAAAGTGTTGATTTTGTTTAAATATCATAATTATAACGATCTTAGGACACTTTAACCCTTTGCAAAATTGGGAAAATGTAATTTAAAGTATAAAGTTATGCGTACTTAATATAATGTAACACACGAAAAAATCTCATTACGGATACGTATATTAATTTACGTAAATGTCAGAATGTAATACGTGCATATTTGTTTAGCTTTTAATTTACAAAGGAAACTGTTCTCTTACTCGGGAAATAAGGATAGACGCGAGAATACAACAAATAATGACAGTTAATGAAAATTGATTCATGACTTCTATTTCAAAATATACCTCTCTAGTATATATCATTGTAGAATTTGAAGGATATGAAGTAAAATTATTAAATAATCTCTAATCTGCATAAAGAATGGAACTATCTCTGTAGTTACAATGTATTGACAGTGTAAATTGCAATGGAAGCAAAACCTCGTTAACGTTTATCGTTGAATATGAAGGAGATGATCGTATTGCTCGCAATAGGATAACACATTTGTAACACTAGACACGAGATTTTTAACTTTAAATTGTAGGAAAAAAGTTAAAATCTAAGGTAGCTTGTTTTCAAATTTAAATATCAACTACTAAAAGGAAATGCGTCAAAATTGGGGATAAAAGTCGTAATTCGATAGAACTGATATAAAAATGTTTTTTGCAACTTTAATTCATCTGCTTACTTCAAAAAACTCATGGCATTAACACGTTACAAAACTAGGAATAAATTCCCAGACTATTTATGTACTAACATTGTAAAATGTATTATTTCTCTTATATTTACATCGTAACATAGATACGTCTGATTTCACTCCAACAGCTTTATTTACACTTCATTTATGATCCTCTTGAAATTCTCTCCAAAGACGAGGAAGCTACGTGTTTAATAAGTTTCCTAAATGCATTTTTTTAATATATTCCCTAAATAAACACTGACTGAAGTATGCATAGCTCACTCTTCGGTATATGCTACGTCTATCATGCCAGGATGATAACCAGACATTTGTTGTTTATGCCAAAACAAAACAAGAGTTTCTCCGCGGAACATTCCTTTTAATTAGGTAGCCTTCTCAGATGTCAAGCAAAATGTCTTTCAAGACAATGCACCCCCGTATTAATTAATTTCTGAACTTGGGGGTTTATTAAATTGTAGAAATACCTTCTCTTGTTTTCATCAAGCATGCGGTTAAACAGTTGTAATTAAGGTTATGAATCTTGCAGTTTATTTAACGCAGAAAATGTATTTCGCTTAATGTATATTTCTTCCCGTAAAACATAACATTGCTCTTAGCAGTAATATAGATTTAATCATTTAATGCGTTTCGCAAACTTAAGATGTTAGTCTGATGGAAATATAAGGATTTATTTCCCATCAGGGTGATTAAAAGGGGGAATATTTGTTGAAATACTATTCATTCCTTGAAAACTCTAAATTTCACATTCGCAATTCTATAGAATTTGAAATTTTAGATTTGTAAATTTAACTACGCATTATATAAAAATATTACTACCGCAGGTAAACATGACAAGGATTGCATTATATCATTTATGGTGTACATTTTTTATGCTTGTTTTTATTGAGAACAAAAGTTAAAGTAAAATTGTTACATCATTTTTTAAGTTTATACAGCATTTTCAGCTGAATGACAATAAAAATTCTGGATTTGGAGGAATTATTTTCAGAACTAATGATTTGAGACATGATACTCTTGGGCTTAAAATGTGAATTTTATTCACATTACATTGTGAATTTTACTCAGTTAAAAACTCGGAATGGAATACATCATTTAAGCAGTTTGTGCATAAAACTGTTGTGGTATATAACAGAAAGTATATAACGGAAATCTAATGAACAAAGAATGAATGATGATATGTGAAAGGAATTTTGTTTAATGAAAGATAAACTATAATTATTTAATGTTTAAAATGATTTCCTTTCAACGCACCAACGTAAATTTGTTCAAAGAGGGAAAATATATGGATGTTTTATGGTAGCATTTCAAAACAAAATGCTGAGTCTTTTTGCCTTTTTATTAGTTTAGTACTATGAAATGGTTTCTAGTAGAGTCTTAGAAAATCTACCATATCAAAAGCCATTACACTCACCATAAACTGTTATAACGATTAAATATATATGGACTTAACAAGATGCAAAATCATTTGTATATGAAGGCCTTATATGAATAGCGGTCCAACTCCCCTTTTTAAAACAATGGAGTTGGCCTCACTTTCATGTTCATACAAGTCATTTATATCTTATTTTCAAACTTGTACACCTCCAGCTTATTTCTGCTGCCAACAAAAGGCATTACAAATCAGACGTCAGCAGTAATTTCTCAACACTCATTAGACTTCAAGGCCCTGTATCTCAAAATGAACAAGAATGGAGTTGGACCACTATTCAAATAAGGTCTTCATATATACTTCTACATTTGTTTCATGTTAAAAATTTAACCATGCCTGGACGCTTCGCTTGTAAGCTCAACGCGTTTTATTCATTACGTGGATATTCCAACTGTCTTGCAAGCCGGGAAAACAGTTCTGTGGCGTTATGGCAGATGTTGATATGTCCGAAAAGTTCAATTTTATGTTTTAAGTTGATATGTCACACTTAAAATTTGTTCTTTAATGTGGCAAAAACTGATCGTAGAATTATGAAATAATACTACGTTATTCGCATTGGAAAATGCCGTTATGTATAAAAGAGGTAATACTTGGACCCTAATTGAATATTTTCATCGAAAATTAACCATATGCTTGAGGTTGAATATGGGTATTAACTAAAGAATATTTGGATTGAAAAACTTAATTGAGAGATTTTATATTTCACAACAAAAGCTATTTTTTCAATTTGCCGAAAGCATGAAAAAATAACTATCAACATCTGCTATAATGCCAAAGAGATGTTCAGTGATTTTCTATTTTCCATTACCAAGTATGAAATTCTGCTCATTAAAATGACAGACATTTTGCGGCACATAATAGGAGGAAAAAAAATCCGGCAACGTAGTCTACAGCCTTTTAAAGACTTTTGTAGTAACCTATAGCATCAACGTGATTCAATTGAAGCAGGTGTGCATTCTTATTGCTGTTGAAAATGACATGCAGTTATTTCTATGAGTATTGAATGAGCATTTTTTAGAAAAAATAGGAACACAAGGATAATATTGACAGAAATACATGAAACGAATTTCAAACCTTTCCCTTCATTAACTTTGTCTTATCGCAACAGAACATTTAAATTTGACTTAGGAATAACCTAATTAATCTATTCGTTTTCCCCTTAAACAAGCCATGCGCCTACATGTTATATAAGTCCGAATCTCGTAGAACATTAGAAATGATCCCCCATATGACGCGTTAAAGTCAGGTGTCAATTCTAACCAGTTTAAGTTGAGCGCGCCTCTGCATTTTTTCGCAAGAATCAGTTTTCCCCGGCGTCTCTCTACGCACTCTTTTGTACTCGTCCAAGCCAGCAATATGTAGTGTTTAAGCTGTCCGTGTCGCCGCAGCGTTTCGCGCTGCCGGGGCTTTTTTTCCCCGTTCTTCGCTAGAAATGCTCAGCTAAGATGTTTGAACTGTTGTTAAAACTGTTTTAGTATGACCAGCTGCCTCTTCCTTTCATGGCGTCGGATTTTATTTATCTGGATATTCTTCTTCGTGCCAACCACTCGGGCCACCCATAAGGGGACTCACGACTCTTAAGTCGAGGAAATAAAGCATATTTTCATACTTTTTCACTCTTTGTAACTATTTCAATTTACTCCCAATTTTTCCAAATTTTTATATGATAAATTGATATATTTATTTTAATAAATAAATTTTCAACTCTCAAAATAATTTAAAATATTTTATTTTTAAAAATGCTTTAGATAAACCTTGTTTTTTAAGCATTTTTATTGTTTACTGGCTTGCGCGCAGAACTATGAAATTAATTTTACACTTTTAAATGTATAATTCCTGTTTTATATTTAAAATAAGTAATTCAAAATAAAATTGAACATAAAACATTCAACACTATTTTTTTTTCAATTTTTTTAAAACTGCTCAAAATATACTTAAAATTTCCTTAATTTTTTGCATTAATTTACCCCTGAAAAAATAACAAAATGTGCAGTGATTGCAATAATTCTAGTTCAGACGCAATAAAATATCATGATTATGCAGTGATTAAAAATTTCATGGAATTATGTTTCATAATTTCTTAGATATCAGTTGCGGAATGATGCAAAATTACATTTTGAGAAAAATGAGTTTAAATTTTTTCTTACCATAAACTTGATCAGTAATTAAATATTTAGAGTATCAATATCTCCGGAACTAAGCTGAATATTTTCATGCGGTTTGCTTTATTTTGTTCAGAAATGATCAGGCTTTACCATATACTTTTTTTTTCAAAAAATCGAATATTTAAAGATTTAAGTGTAGTGAGTCCCCTTAACTGAAACCGACCACGACTGCAAGTGCGATGACTTCAACACGGATTAATTCTACCTGTCCTCCGATCTCTTTCCTTCCTATTCATCACATGTATATAACGTACCTGTAAGAAGTTCCACTTTTTGAAGGGGAATAGATCAATTTAAAATTTACAAAAATAAACTTGCACGTTTTGGCTGTACAAAACGCCCATTTGCAAACCCAAGCTCCAGCACATCCCATTTTGCGTATATCATATCAATCGCAAAATAATCGGAAAGCATAAGTGTTGGTGTACAGCGCTGAATTTAATTAGCATCGCTAATGACTAGCAAATGGCAACCTAATAGATTAATGATGGTTTGCTCCCGAAAGAGCAGACCTCCTATCATTGTTCTGGAAGTCATTAATTCCTCGTTATTTAAAATGCATTATTCCCGGGCAGATCATTATGAAGTAGATTCTAAATGGAAATAAATTTGTTACATTAAAGCTGAATAAACAAAAAATAACGATACAGAATTTTATTTCATTTGAATATTGAAAAGTAAACGTTAAATTAATGATGCATATATGAAGAATTAAAAAATAAGCACATCATAAACAAGACATACGTCATTATGAATGCATAAAATGAACTCACGCAAATGGCGACCTACAAATTTATTTATATGCAAGAATTGAATGCAAGAGATGATTAAAAATTTCAATGATTTATTGGATGAAGGGTATTTGCGTTATTTTAATGGATTCTATACTGCAGTTTATTCTTGTAACCATATCACGAACGTATTATATCGTAAAATCCATAACGTCAAACAATTTTTACGACATAATTTTTACGACGCCCCTCAAAATAAGTTCCTTCTGAATCTTTGTTACCATCTCACACTTTCATATTGAGCATTAAGTTCCTAATAAGGATAACAGTTCAGAGGGTTTTTATTTCAACATAGACAAGTTATAGCAGAAATCTAAGCAAAATTGAAATGTGTACAAACTATTTTATACAAATAAATTTTGCGAGATAAGCATGTGACATTACAACGATTCATTCATCAAGCAAGATAAAATAGTGATAAAATAATCTTATAAACGAGTCTCTGAAAATATTTTATAACCCTTTTTATAGATATCTCATATAATATAATCTAAACGAAACGAAGCTAATCTTCCCTTATTAAACTTTATACTAATATATTCTGATATATTTTATGTTGCATCATTGTTATGTAAAACTCACTAATGACATCAATACAAAGATTTTTTTGTGTAACAGTTATATTATCTTCCACCAAAATTACCACTGAAACTCAATATTTAGTCTACATATAAATTTAGTTATATTGATGAAAAAATTAAGGTTTTATTACCAAAATAACAGATTTAGCGAAAATAAAATGCTTAATATTTTTCATTTCATTTTCTCTAAATTTTTGTTCCACATAGAGAAAATGAATTATTATTTTTCTAGCAGCAAACAACGACTTTTCTTGAATGAAACGTACCGTGTGTAATTATCATTGCAATATGGTGCCTTGAAACTGACTACATTGATATAATAGTAAAATGACAATGAATAAATGATATTTAGAGTATTTTTTTACAATAATTACTAGTTGGTTATTCGTTATTGAGATGAAAAACATTTGTACTCCTATGGAAGAAAAGTTTCTAGACCGAAATATTTATAATGATTACAAAATATATGCAAGATATCAAACGTGAAATTTCAAGTATTTTTAACTTTTTGACTTAAATATTTTACTTTGTAACGAGCATATTCTAATTATCTACATAGAAGAACTAAATGTGCCTCTTTGTGCAATCGGAAAAACGATTTAAATTTTTCTCACTAGATCACATTCAAAATTCCAGTTCAATTGTATTACAAAAAAATGCATTAAATTTGAAACCAACAATTTACTTCCCAGTATGAACCTCACGTCTGTTCGACTCTAGACGTATCGAGAGTACAATGATGAAAAAAACTCACCTTTTTCACCTTTTCAACGGTTTTTCTATTGATTATGCTTGCATTATAATGCGAGAAATGCGGAAAAAAGCGCATTAGTGTTTTTCGTCTCCGTTTCCTCTATTCCTTACTGCTAATTTTTTCGTATCTCCAAACGAAAGTTTTCATTTACAAGGCAGATTAATGGTTTCAAGTTCAATTTGCGAAGGACTACCTTTTCCTTGTACAGACAAAGCTTTCTTCAATTAAAAACTCATTAACTTTTAATTAGCAATGCAAATTCTCTTGGAATGGGTGATATCAGGCTTTGGATATCTTCACAGTGGATTCTAATTTGATATACTGCTTAATATATTGCACATTTGTTTAAATTTCGAGACACACAAATACCTATTTCAATTTTTGGATGCTTTCTTTCAGAACAGTATAATTGATTTATTCTTCAGCTTTATTATTGATTTTTTTAGTAAGACCTACGTCAGAAAAATCAAATATTCCAAATTTATCCAATATATGTCTACAAATTATGCGCGCATACTTTAATTTATCATGTTTTTCCGTGAAACGAGAACATGTTATTCAGATTATGGTAATAATGATATACGAGATAGTTTCCGATTTTTAAAGGGTTTCCATCCATTCACCTTCTTTTTCAAATGATCTCAATCTATATAAATAAAACAGTTCGGTAACTGACTGACTGACTGACTGACTGATTGACTGATTGACATATAAAGCACAGACCAAACCATTGGACCTAAAGGGCTGATATTTTGCATGGCGATTATTTTTATAGTGTAGGGGTACACTAAGAGAGATTTTCGAAAAATTCTTCTTAAATTTTTTTAAATTAAATTTTTAAGCGGCTTTAGTAACTTTTTTTAGTTTGAATTTAAAATAATAATTTGAGGGTTATAAAATTTATATCACGAGAAACATCCTGAAACATCCTGAAATTCCTTTAAAATGAAATTTTTTTTTAATCTTTGCCTCCATATTCTGATTGTTGGTGAATTTTTAAAGATTTATTTTTAGAATTTAATTTATTACATGCCGATCACGTGATTTCTTTTTCTGGTACTTTAAATTAATTTATCGTCACATGTATACCAACGAAATAGACAAAAAAATCTTGTTAATGCAGCAGACAATGGGACATTATCCAAAAAAAATATTAAAATACAGTAAAAATATAGTTTTTCTCAAACTGTATTTTTTAACTATACTATATTCTTTAGTATGTTCTATTAGATTTAATTTGAATATTTTCTTCTACATTATTTTGTCTATAAAAACGTCCCTTACGATTTTTTTTATAAATATATATTTTGTCTTTTTTTTACACCAATTGCATACATTGATCGTTGTATTTATTATATATGCATATATATATATATGTATGTATTGGCATTAATCGCATACATTGACCGTTGTATTTAATTTGAATGTACTCCGTAGCGAAGTACGGGTTTTCAGCTAGTTTTAAATTAAAATTAAACTTCACGCAAAAATTTCGCTTTTATTCTACACAATTTTATGTTCCTCCAGTTTACTTCGATTCTGTGCCAGTCGTAAGTTATTACTGTAAAGAATCTTTAAAAAATAGCAAGTTGACATTTTATCCTGAAAAATGCGGTATGATAACTATAATATAATTATAATAGTAATTACTATTGAAAGAGTTAATGATAATGATGCAAACACTCCAAAAATTGTTCTTTCTATTTTTCCACACAACAATGTTTTTCCGTTTAGGAATGGTATAAAATTGAATGTTAATGTGGTTTCTTTGAAGATACGTTGTGAAATCATTAATTATAATAAAATCAAAATATAATATGAGATCCATCGCATCTCATCCATCACAATATCTTATTTCTTGTAAATATCTTAAAGGAACAATGGAAAATGTTACCACTTTCCAATAGCACAATTTTAAATTGTTTATAATTAATTAACCAGATATTTAGGTAATCTATATATATAAAACAGTTCCGTAATTGACTCACTGACTGACAGACTAACATACAACACACAGACCAAACCGCTGGACATAAAGATATGAAATTTTGCATGGCGATTCGTCTTCTAGAGTAGGGGTGCACTAAGAATTTTTTGAAAAATTCTCCTTAGATTTTTTAAAATTAAATTTGTAAGCTGTTTTAGTAACTGTTTTTAAGTTTGCATTTAAAATACTAATTTGAGGGTTATAAAATTTATATCACGAGATAGATCATAAAAATTCCTATAAAATGAAATCTTTTTCGAATCTTTACCTCTATTTTCTGATTTTTTGGTGAATTTTTATAGATTAATTTTTAGAATTTAATTTATTAAATGCCGATCACGTGATTTCTTTTTCTGGTACTTTAAATAAATTTATCGCCACGTGCATAAAAACTAAATAGACAATTTTTTTTCTTGCTAATGCGGCAGACGATTGGACATTATTTTGTCTATAAAAATATCCCTTTCGATTTTTTATAAATATATATTTTTTTATTACATCAATTGTGTATATTGATCATCGTATTTATTATAAATATATATATATATATATATATATATATATATATATATATATATATATATATATATATATATATATATATATATATATATATATATATATATATATTGACATTAATTGCATACATTGAATACATTGCATAAATATTCCGTGAAAATTTCAATTAACTCTTATTTCATAGTGTTTAGGCTTCGGACATAAGATTATGAAACAGAAAATATTTAATATTAATTATTTTCTAGTTTCATTTAAAACTACCAACGAATTCCGAATTTTGTTGTTTCGTTGAATATAATACTCGTGTCTGACGTGGGATTTGCTATCGTTGCCATATTGAGGTGGAGCTTTCAGATAAAGTTTAAGTCTTTTTCGAAAATGCTAAAGAAAAGTCACACGGGCTCCAAACGAATAAACGATGAGGACGTTGTGCGCTGTTCAGCTCTCAGATAGTGGGTATTGGCATTTAAGAAACGTTTTGAAGCGACCAAACACTGCAGTAGCGAGATTTGTGATGGTCATTAATGATAGAGTCAGAGTATCGCCTTCTAAGAATACTTATTCTTCTGTGAAGAACTGCCAAACGATATAAAAAAATTTTAGGTAGTACCCTCAAACGAAACTACCGCGGGTTATTAAAGTAGGATTAGTTATCGTTGCTTACCTCTTTTGTATGTATATATGCATGTATGTCTCATGTATATATATATATATATATATATATATATATATATATATATATATATATATATATATATATATATATATATATATATATATATATATGTATATATATATATATATATATATATATATATATATATATATGTATATATATATATATATATATATATATGTATATATATATGTATATATATATATATATATATATATATATATATATATATATATATATATATATATATATATATATATATATATATACAGGGGAATCTCGATCTATCGTTTTTCAAGGGACCGATTGAAATGAACGATAAATGCAGGAAAACGATAGATGCGGAAACATAACAAAGCAATATGATCTTTGGGACTGGATAAAATGAACGATGCATGCGGAAAAACGATGGATCCGAAAACGATCGATCGAGATTCCACTGTGTATATATATATATATATATTATTTCCAATGGCAAGTATTACAAGACAACAGATATCAAAGAGACAAAATTACAAAATTACAAGAAAAATGACATCCGTTAATCCATCAACTTATGTCTGGCAATCCAATAGCGCTCCCATAAAGAAACGGCAGGTAGAGCAGGGCAAGAAGCAAGGTGAAGCATGTCCATTTCCTAAGAAACTCACATTGAGAGCCAGACAGAATGTCGGTTTTGTAGATCATTTTGCCGTACTAGCCGTTGCCCAGAGTGCACCACGAGGAGGTAGATCTACGTTTCACTCCATATATATATATATATATATATATGTGGTGTGTGAGTGCGTTTATTTGTGTGTGTGTGTATCTATGTTAAAAATTTTACGCACTTTAGTACTTTTCTGTTTAACAGTTTACTGATTACCCAAGCGATACAGACTGGAATTGGCGCTCTGCCAAAATTATAACTCCCGACGACGGACGGTTTTAGTGACTGAAATTTTGCTTTCCGCATGACCGTTATGGAGGAACGTAATCTTACGTTAAAAATAGATTGTGAGGAGAATGTTAACCGCCCTGGTGCTAAAAGATCTGTCTTGTTCGTGAATAACATACATGAAAGTGCTGCTTTCAGAACAGAAAAAAAATCACCGTCGCATAATGAAATGCCATAAACTATCAAAATAAAATAATGAGGATCATACAGGATACTTTCTAGAGTGATAAGGTGGGTGTTGCTGTGAAAAGTGTCGTAATCATATTGATCGTTTGCTGGTGCAGATACTTTCGTGGCCATATATAAAAAAATAAGTGTTGGTTTTTGCAACATATGACGGCTTTTGATGTCAAATTAACGCTATGGTTTTAAGGTTGCTATGTACTAACCCCATTGGATTCGCTCATCTAAATGTTAAGCTATGGAGAAAATTTGTCCACGGATTGTCCCCTTGGATTCAAAGATTTTTTATAAAATATTGTACTCCGTCATAGAGAAAGAAATTTTACATTTGTGTACATTTTTTGTTTTTTTAAAAGATGCAATTAATATTTTAAAATGTAAAGTATTCGGGGAAAATTCTGGTATAGCGTGTTTTAAACGCTCATAAATTCCTTCGGTGGACGAAATTTATAAAATGAATCCTGCAGCGCTTTGCAGAAAAGTTCGGGCTATCTGACAATACCAATTTTATTTGATTATCAGCATTTATGTACCTGTAAATAGTTGACAAAAATATATTTTAAATAAAATATTTTGGGTCAGCGCTTAATCCCCCTATAGAGAGTGAGACATTACAATCACTCAAAATGTCAATCCTAAGGGGGGTGGAATTCTCGAACTGTCAACTGGACTCCTCCCACCTCAAGAGTCTGCAAGAAGAGGAAAAGGGAAATACGATTTTTTTTCTTAGTACATAGCAACCTTAATAGATTCGTATTCGTTTGAAGGAAGAGATCCTCATAAAGTTGTAGCAGTCATGTTATTTTACCATTTTTTTCATTTTTTCTTAGTACATAGCACCCTTAAGGTTCAATGCTTAAAGCTCAGTACTAAGAGAACCTTTCCAAAACAAACAACATCAAAAAAATAAAGAGAGGCCGTCACTTGGGCAAAAACAGCTGATATTTTTGCAAGACAATATTCGCTGCGATAGTGCTAGTGCGGAAAAAATAGCGGAGTAAATTCCCATTACGCAAAACAGTGAAAATTATGCTATTAATATAAAAATGTTTAATGCATTCATTATGAAATCACTAAACAATGCAGATAAGACTCAAAATTTGGAGGAAATTATTAAGGTCTAAATGTAATGGGGAATATTCTTAAAAACCATTTTGAATAATTTGCATAAAATTTTAAAATTAATAAACCAACGTTGCTTTTGTAGATTATTGACGTGAGACGTTATTTCAAAAGGTTTGCATTGGCATTTTCAACCATGCACTCAATAGAAAAATCTAAAGTTTTTCTCATTTTTTCAGTTAATCAAGCGAATGACTACTTATGGGTTTAAAATCATAAATTATATGTACACATCTACAAACATACATATCATATATTTTCAAATACTTATGCACACACACACACACACACACACATATATATATATATATATATATATGGGAACGGTGGCACAGTTGGTCAGAGCAGCGCGCCAGTGATCTGAACGACTCTTGTTGGATGCTCGTTGCTGCAAATCCACCACCATGTTCAATAATGGTGGCCGGGGCACGTAAAATAGGTCGTGGTTGCAGTGTCCTCCAAGTTCTCAAATTTACCTCTAGGGGTGCTGCGGGAAAAGAGTTCCGGTCTCGACTCACTTGATTCGGTTCAAAATTACGGGACCGGTCGTTTAGCCAAGTGAAACTCCGACCCTTGGATTGCTAATTCAAAACAGGAGTCGCCCTTGTCAGACCAATAGCATATTAGGACAATTTGAATGGAACCTCCTACCAGGGGGCATTAGCAAAAACAACATATATATATATATACACTTTATACAATAAGTGTGACATGATATGGAAGTGAAGGATATACTAGAAATAACAACCTCACTTTATGTAAGAAACAATTAAAATATTAAGTGTTGTTTAACGGAAAGGTTCACATATCAATTACACTCTACGAAATAACAAACAAGTATAACATAGCAAATACTTTACAACATTTAATAAATGTCTACTTCTCTTAGATAATAAGAATTGTATCACAAATTCCTAATTTCTGCTCGGTTTTTTTCCACGTTGAAAAATCACATTGAAAACCCCGTATAAACTAACATCTCGTGTTTTTTCCGCCCCTTGAAGGAAAGGAAAAATCACGTAAGTTTCGAAAACAGGCATCCTTTCAATATAATGGAAAGATTTCATGAAAAATAAAGCAGCAGATTATGATTCCTATAAATTTCGCAAACCTATATGGGTCAGTGAATTAATAAAGATAAAACATCCTCCAACCCTTTCAAAAAAATTGAAACCCGGTATTATTTATCAGACATTATCATTCGAAACCCATTTTTCGCGGAATTGTCAAGACGCACAAAAAATGTAATTCTAGTTCCTAATATTTAAGACTCAAAATTTATATTCTCTTTTTTTTTTGGCTGTAATCAACTGCAGGAGTACTGGAGCATATTGCGACACGATTTATTTTTTTCCAAAATCCTTCCTTCCTTCCTTCCTGATTAATTCCATCAAATGTAGTGAATGTAGTTGCGTAATGTAAAATATATGAAGCGAAAAAATAAATATCTAGGTTGAATTCGTGAAAAATTATGGCTCGGGAAGATAGATATTACGGTTTACAACATAAAGAATTACGTCACCGCATATACTATCAATCACGCAATCGAATAGAAATTTTATGGTTGAAATCCAACCCATGTATTTCTGAGACAGTATTGAATTTCTTTTCCTAAGAAATATATGAATCTTTGCTATTAGAGAAAATAGTATATTTTTTTTCTTGACAGAGCATGGTAACTGAGGAATTTATAATCTGTAGTATAGTTTTATAAGCATATTAAACTTTAGCTAAGTAATTTAATATATTCAGTAGTCGTCTTATGAACTACTAGCTGAATACCGGTGCTTCGCTACGGAGAACATTCAAATTAAATACAACAGTCAATGAATGCTATATATAATATATAAAAATGAATGTTTGTCTCTCTGTAATTGTATAGAAATCCACAGTTTAGGAGCAACGATCGTGAAATTTTACATACAGGCGTCTTTAAAAACAGCCGAGGGTCTGAAGAACTTCAAAAATCGAAATTAATTACCGTTGATTTTTAATTAATAAAAGACCAACAATTTTGAAACTAAATGTAAGCTGTTACACTTTGTGGAATCACCCCTCTGAATATGGCGTCCACGTTAGGGTTAGCTGGCAAACAACGAGCGAAAAGATAAAAATAAATAAAATCAAAAAGTTTCAAGTTATATATTAAACCAGAATAATAAATGAAAATAATAATCTTTTAAGTCAGATTTTATACTCTAAAATAAATCGGATCCAACGGCATATTGACACTATCACACGCGATGGAAAATTCGAATCAACCACGCTAAGTGTCACGAGTTTTTTTTTTAATCGCTACTGCAACCCTCCTCGCTTATGTCTTTGTGTCTATTGAAGAGTTAAAGACTAAGCTTCTATCCTGCTAACTTATTTCTGACTTAAAACTCCTCTCACTCCATAAATACATGTATATTCATCAACCCATAGCAACTTTCCAGTAATCTTAGTCGAATATTTTCCTATTTACTCAATAAAGCAGCATGTCATTGTGGCGCATTCGGTAAAAGCGTTCATTTACTACGCTACACGACGCGGGTTCGAATACGGATCGTACAAATTTTGCTAAACCTGTATTTTCAGCTTTTTTATGGAGGCGTTTTAATTTCATCTTTTATTTTATTATTTTTTAAATTATTATTATTATTATTTTTATTTATTATTTTTTAATAATTATTTTTATTTTATTTTATTATTTTTAAAAATTATTATTTCTATTTTATTTTATTTTTCATATTATTAATGTGTATAACATTTCGTATACTTTTTTTTCTATGTTATTTATACTGTGTTTAGTTTTTTAATGGATTTTGGTAGGTTTATTATAAATTTATATATTTTATGTTTTACTTTTCAGGATTTTTTGTCCAATGATAAAGGCTAAATCTTCTCTATGTTATTTATACTGTATTTAGTTTTTAAATTGATTTTGGTTAACAAACATTCGAGAATTTGACATTTTTACTTTTCAGCTTTACTTTTCAAAATTCTTTGCTTTCCTAAAGACAATTTGACATTTTTCCTTTTCAGCTTTTAGTGGTTTATTATAAATGTATATATTTTATGCTTTACTTTTCAGGGTTTTTTTGCTTCAATGATGAAACGCTAAATCTAGCTGAATTCTGAAGAAATTATTGTAAATTTATGGTTTTTTATGTTGGGTTTTCTTTTTATTCATGCGTATAACATTTCACATGCTTCATATTCTATGTTATTTATACTGTGTTTAGTTTTTAAATTGATTTTGGTTAACAAACATTCTTAAAATTCCGGGCAACGCCGGATAAATTATCACCTGTGTAGGTTGATAATTTATAAATTTTAAAACTGTTACCACATGTATATTTACAGATCCACAAGAACTTTCCAATATTTTTAATTAATAAATAACCAACAACTTTTGAAAGATGCGACTCTCGATTCACAGGCGTTCAGTAGATGGCGCCACTATTTTAAACTTTTAGTATTCTAACCATAAGACAAAAAAATATATTTTTTTAAAAATCGTAAGGGATATTTTTATAGACAAAATAATGTAGAAAAAAATATTGAAATTGAATCTAATAGGACATACTAAAGAATATAGTACAGTTTGAGGAACATATCTTTTACTGTATTTTAATATTTTTTGGATAATGTCCAATCGTTTGCCGCATTAGCAAGAAAAAAAAATTTTTTTGTCTATTTCGTTGTTACGTGACGATAAATTTATTTAAAGTACCAGATAAAGAAATCACATGATCAGCGTTTAATAAATTAAGGGGTCTCACTACCTTTCAACCTTCAATAAAGTACTCATTTCTCATGTTTTTCGATTAGCTATATCTAATAATATTATAACACAATATCTATTCTTTTTACACACATGAATAAATAAAACATTGTGTTTTGTAAAACAACTGTCAAATTACTTTAAACAAATTTAATAAATTTTAAAACAGAATAATTATGAGTACACTTTTTTTCCCTCGATAAATCAATTAATTAATTACGTGCATGGTTTTGAGAAAAATATAGCTCTAAACTAAAATATTTTAATTTTAAAACAAAAAACATTATATTGAAATATAAACAAACCTAAATTGAATGTTATTTGTAAATAATTTCTATTTTTTATTACAATATATATATTAGAACAGACATTTTCACTTTTTTCAAATGAACTTACCTCCATAAAAGTAAATATAAAACTTTTAAACATACAAATCAAGGTACATTATGATACCCAGATAAGATAAAATATATCCTGAAAATTTCAGCAAAAAATACAAAGTAGTTTTTATGTTGTGATGTGCGCAATGCTAAAAATTGCTATTCTGAGAAAAATGACATTAAAGATATTATTACTGTAAATGTAAATATTTATTTATTTTCCATATAAATCTGTACTTATTAAAGATAAAAGGTGTATTTAGATCATTAAAATCCACCAGGTTCATATGTAACACCTTCTTTTTTTAAGTTTTAGCTCGCCGAGCTTCATGGGTGTTTTGCTGTTTTCTCTTGTCAGCATACTTTATCCTCGTTAAATCACTCTGATATTGGGAAAGTACAGCATTTACACCGGGAATAATGCCCATCTTTTTCATTGTGCATAGTCTACCCATTCGTCCTTCATTAAAAAGTATAACGGCTTCATACATTGCAATTTCTGATATGCGTTTTCCGCAACCAGAAATCTTGGGGCAAATCCTCCAGATCACTGAGTTAAACGACTCATTAGGGTTTTGTGTGTATGAGCCGAGACATCTTTTCAAAAGGTTTGGGGCAGACAATGCATTGAATACTGGTTTAATAATATCCATCACAGCAAGAGGCAAGGTCTCAGTGTGATGAAAATCACTCAACACACCCTTTGCTGCAGCCTGTTGATATTTACACCAGGATTCAACTCCAGGTGGACAAAAACTGTGGAGTGGTTCCTTGTCTGTTGACCTAGTGTGGAAATAGATAGCCCACACAGCACGTCTCATGTCATCAACAGAATCTGGATTTTGGCGTATGGCATTGCCATAATACATTGCAAACTTATTTATGGCAGAATCCGTTAAACGTCCTTTCCCAGACAACCCTTTACCATCAGAAAGCTTTTTAGATTTATAATCTATTTTTAATTTCCTGAGTCTTGTGCCTAATCTTTTCTGAACATGTGCAACACATTCAAGTTTTGAAACTTGAGTTTCTTTGTATGGCTTGCTTTGCGAAATGGACAAAAAAGTTTTTGCATCACCATCTCCAATATAATTTATATACCGCACTCCACGTTCAGACTGTGATCGATGAAAAATGCGAAGCATACCATCTACTTCCATTTTACAGGATGAGCCGGTATGGTTTTTAGAACATTTGTCAGAATGTTCGCTCTTCCATTTCTCAAATGCTTTGCCTGAACGAGGGCCTTTCCATGACTCGCACCCTTTACATGCAAGAGACAGCACTTCAGCATCGATCACTTTACCACTTTCAGAGCCGATGACACTACAAACACCTATTTGTGAGGTGTGGCCTCTGGTTTTCCAGCTGCCATCACCACTCACTGTAATGTCGGTTGAATTAGATTTGGATGTCTCTTCCTTTGCAGCCTTCTTCATGCTTTCAATGGCTACCATTTTAGATGCCATATTTATGTGGTGACATATTTGATCATAGGATTTTTGTCTTATGGGTGGATATAAATCCATTATCCCACAAAACGTTTTCATTGATTCCAATCCTTGACCAATTGAGCGCATAGCATAAACCATGCGACGATTGAGCTCTGGTACATTTTTGTTTGTACCAATGAGCTTAGAGTTACCAAAACTAAATTTTGCCTGGCAACTGTTACATGAAACACAAATTTTTCCATAAAGGCCATAACACCTTTTATCTGAAACAGTGATAGCTCCATTGCAGTTTTGACACACTAAATTATCTTTCATAAATGAAAACAATATGGATTTATCTATTAAAATATATCCAGATGCATCTCCACTGTCATTGCAATGAGTATCAGATAGAGTTGCATTTTTTAATTTCTTTCTGGAAGCACTTTCACAATAGTTTGAATTAGCAGGTAAAATATTAATGTCAGTGACAGGAGTACTCACTTCACTGGAGTTCATTAGAAAAGTATCTTCTAAAGTAACTGAAGTTACCTTAGATTTTTTAGTGCAAAATTGATTGCCTTGAAAGTGGCGTTTCTTCGGTCTTTTACCAGATGCACGTTTTTTGTTCGGCTCCATATTATAAAAATACTTCTAAATGAAATGCAGCACAAAATCTGATGCAAAAAGAAAAGAAATACAACAGAAAAATCAAATTATAAGGCACTACGATCCAAGATTCAAAACTCAATCCGCAATAACTCTAATACGTATCAGCAATAGAAGCGTTTTGCAGCTACAAACCACGTTGAAAATATAAACAGTAGAGAAAAGTTGAGTAAACTACTTACTTCCATGATTTGCGATAAGAATTCTGCAGTTTAAAATATTCCGGACGGGCGTATTCAGCACAAGTTGTGAATATGTC
Organism: Dolomedes plantarius; assembly: GCA_907164885.2. NCBI lineage: Eukaryota > Metazoa > Arthropoda > Arachnida > Araneae > Dolomedidae > Dolomedes > Dolomedes plantarius. Next base: position 157,157,516 of record OU015500.1, read on the forward strand.
AACAAATCACAGCTGGCGGCATGGGGACCTTTAACTATTGTTTACATTGTACTATCGCACATTTTTTATCATATCTTGCGTAATTATAGGAATTTTTTCACCGGATTTGTTTTAAAATGTTCAGAAAAGGGAGAGGAATAACATATATTTTTTTCAAAAAATCGAATTTTTTGAAGTTTTAAAGGTAGTGAGACCCCTTAAATTGTAAAAATTAATCTTTAAAAATTCACCAAAAATTAGAAAATGGAGTTAAAGATTCGAAAAGAATTTCATTTTAAAGAATTTTTATGATATTTTTCGTGATATAAATTTTACATACCTCAAATTATTATTTTAAATGCAAACTTGAAAAAAGTTACAAAAGCAGATTAAAAATTTAATTTAAAAAAATCTAAGAAAATTTTTTCAAAAATCCTTCTTAGTGCACCTCTACATTATAAGAAGAATCGCCATGCAAAATTTCAGTCCTTTATGTTCAGCGGTTTGGTCTGTACTTTGTATGTCAGTCAGTCAATCAGTCAGTTAGTCAGTTACGGAACTGTTTTATATATATAGATTTTTATTACTATCTTTATATCGTAACGTTAACTTCATACGCACACATTATTTTCCTATGCTTTTTTTTATTATCTTTATAATAAGCGTAATTTTCATATGATTTTAAACAACAATCGTTTTTAACTGGCATTCAATTGGCTGTTAAAACTTTATATTTACACCCTATTTAAAAGAAGTAGGGTGTAAATTGTAGGGTGGAAAGTTGGTAAAATCAAAATTTTGTGCAATGTATTTAATTTCTCGATTAAAAGTAGTTTTTTCTAAAAATTAATTTATTTCGCTTGAAAAGCTAAATATTTTATGCACGCGGTTTGTATTATTATTTCTGTCTTTATATCGTAACGTTAACTTCATGCGCGAGCATTATTTTCTTATGCTTTTTTTATTATTATTTTTATAATAGCTTTATTTTCATATGATTTTAAACAACTATCGTTTTTATTCATATTATGTTGGTTTTTTATTAATTAAAAATCAAGGGTAAATACTTTCGATTCCGGAAGTTCTTATCTTTATTTTCATATGCTTTTTCATTTACGAATTATTCAAATGTTGGTTAAAAAACTTTTGCGTAATTTGTGTGTGTTTAATTATTGAAATTAATAAATTTATATTTCTGGAGAGGATTTTCAATTTTTAGTGGTACTATGATGAAAGGCTGAATATACCAAAATTCTGAGGAGTTTATTATGGAGAGAAAAGGAATTTAATATGTAGAGGATGTTTATAGGAGTTAAATGTGGAGAGGAGTTGAATGTTTTGCAGCCCTCAATCACAGACTTCATTTTTTAAGAGGCAACGCTGCAGTCATATCATTGTTCTATTGGAAATTTCTGCTGAACCTGTAATTACAGCTTCTTTTTTTTACCCCAATGATGAAAGGCTAATTCTAGCTGAATTCTGAGGAGTTTATTATAAATTTATATATTTATAGATTTCACAACGTTTTTTTCCTGTTATTTATACTGTGCTTAGTTTTAAATTAATTTTGGTTAACAAACATTAGAGAATTTGACATTTTTACTTTTCAGATTTTAGTATTACAATGATGAAAGGTTGAAATTCTGAGACGTGTATAACATTTCACATATATTTTTTATGTTATTTATAATGTGTTAATTTTTAAATTGATTTTGGTTAACAACAAACATTCTTAAAATCCCGGGCACCCCCGGGTACTTCAGCTAGTATATATATATATATATATATATATATATATATATATATATATATATATATATATATATATATATATATATATATATATATACAGTGGAATCTCGATCGATCGTTTTCGGAATCATCGCTTTCCCTTATGTGTCGTTTATTTTACCCAGTCCCCACGATCATATTACTTTGTTGTGTTCCCGAATCTATCGTTTTTCCGCATTTATTGTTCAGTTCAGTCGGTCCCTTGAAAAACGATAGATCGAGATTCCACTGTATATATATATATATACATCTATATATATATATATATATATATATATATATATATATATATATATATATATATATATATGTATATATGTGTGTGTGTGTTTGTGTATGAAATAAATTTCAAACCTTTTCGTTATCATTAAAACATCAATCCAAAATTCTTTCATCCTATTACAATAAAGCATTATCCCTCAATTTGACCTAGAAATAACCAAAAGTAGCCTATTAACTTCCCCAAAGAAGCCATGCGCCTACACCTTTTATATAACCGTTATATAACTTCGAACATTGGAGAACTTTAGATGATCACGCCATATGACACATCATAGTCAGGTGATGAATTCAGACCAATTAAAGTTCAGTGTAATCCGCGCTTTTTTTCAGGAATTCCCTACGACTTGTGTTTTTCTGCTTCCATACCGCAAAGATGTGATTTAGCGGCTGTCCGTATGTGCAGGCGGGGCCCGGTCCCCGGCTAGCCGCGATGTCCGTCCGAATCTAATTGATGTTCATGGAAGCTGTCCAACAAGAAAGTAAATTGTAATAAAATTTAGAAATGTGATGGACTCCTCGTATCGTTATTTTGACTGAGTTGGTTTTTACTTTGGCTTGCCCCGGTTTCATGACTACAAACCTATGGACAAAACATCGGAACTTTCCCGAGTTACCCCGGATTTATTTTATTACAATTATATATATATATATATATATATATATATATATATATATATATATATATATATATATATATATATATATATACAGTGATTTCCGCTTATAAGAATCACGTTTGTTATTACTGTTTTTGATTCTTATAAGCGGTTGATTCTTATAGCCGAAATTTAGGTTTTGGACAGGCACACACACACACTTATATATACATATATTAGATAATTTATCATAAAATACTCTTTAATTTACGTTAATTGTCTTTTATTAAAATTATTTTTTATAATTTAAAAAATGCAACTTAATTTCTAGACCTATAAGTAGATACACATGATTATAGTAAGAGAAGAAAAATATCCAATATTTGTTACAACATACTTGCTTAACAGTTTTAACATTTCAACTACAGTAAGGGAGCAAGAAAAAGTTTTCTATGGTAGTTTCTATGAAGTTTTCAGTAGGCTGTTTATACCTCTTACTAATAGTCTATTACTAATATTCTCAGACGAAGATTCACCTTCTAACTTACGTTTCACGGTTTGATAACGTGCTAAATCTACTAATGTCACATTTGCCTAAGTGATAGTGGACACTTCACCGAAGATTTATGTGTTTCAGGGTACAGGAAGCCGCAACCTGGATGTGTGAGGTGGGAAAAAAAGAGTCCCTAATTTTGTTTGTCAGTGGAGAAAACTGAAATCAAACCCGGACGAGTAAAAATGCCCCTGGGTCAAGCAAATAGGACAGTGTTGTACTAAAGTGTTTAAGGGGAAACTATGTTATGTCTAACAAAGAAAGGGATGAATTTTACGACTATATTCCATTCCATCTTATCAATCCTTCTTTTAAAAAAAAAGAATAGAAATAACTTCATGTCTTTTGATGGTTTAAGTAGCTTTTTGGGAAAAATGAAAGGAAAGCGAAGAGTGTAAACTGATTCTTAAAACCGGTGGATTGATTCTTTAAAGCGAAAATTTTAACATGGAAATAATACATTTGTTTTTGTTTTCGAGATATTGATTCTTATAAACGGTTGATTCTTATAACCACTGATCCCTATAAGCGGTGGTTACTGTATATATATACATAAGTAATAATAAGGAATTTTATGAGTAAGAATATATAAGTAATTTTTATGATCTTTCTTGTGATGTAAATTTTATAACCCTCAGATTATTATTTTAATTCAAACTTTAAAATATGTTAAAAAAACAGCTTAAAATTATACTTATCACCTAATACATATACTAAACGGGTACTTATTCAATAACAGATCGTCCAATCCAATGGATCTTTAACGTGCTTATTTCAGATTACATCGCTATTATAATACACCAGACTTCTCGACATAGCCAACTACGGCCTTTCAAAGTGGAATATGTCTATCGGTGAATAAGCGTCCGAAAATTGAATAAGCAGTTAATAAAACACGGATTAGGTAAAGCAATTATTAAAGCCTGGATTAGGCAAAGAAGACCAGAGAAAGCATATTATCGTGACTCGATTATAAATATACGCAAAAGAAATTTTGACCCGACATACTCAGAGATGGGCTACGCATTTTACGTGACGTTGATCGCCTGTACCTTGAAAATATTGTGACCGATTTTCAGAACAAGTATAAATCGGAAGGGTTACCTCAACACCCCCCTCCCTCCATACAGTTCAGACCGTCTACCAGTTTTGTCCCCAAACTGAAATGGACAGTGTTTTCCTTCCCTGGATTACGTTTCTGCATCAATTTCCTGAGCCATTCGAGGACTGAACAAAAGTGGTACATTGAAGGGAACAGTAAATCTTCCAAAATATTAGGACGCGGTTATAGAGAAACAGAGGGACTACATAGCAGAATATATATATATACTAGCTGTACCCGTCCCGGCGTTGCTCGGGTAATGTAATTACCAATTTTTTAGTAGCCTTAACCCTTTGTTAATGGGCGTCGCTGTCATCCTTTTCCTCACCACGATACATTATTTTACCCATATAAATTTAATCCTTTCTGGCACATTTTGGCAAAATTTTTGACATAGGATTACTAATCGAATATCACTTCAATAGTAATCGATTTCCTTGAAAGCGAATATATCACATCCTCCACATGCTGAAATTCTTTGAAATCTTCATAGATTTTTTCCACAAATACACCACAAATTATATGATATTAACCAAAAAAAATTACGGCATTACTAAATGTGATTTTTTAATCGATTATCACTGGAATAGTAATCGATTTCCTTTAACCACCGAATCCCTCATAGAAAACAAAGCCCCAACACATCACGTGCATGACGTCGAAAAACTGGTTTTTCTCCTATTTTACCTTCGTCCGGAAATGAAGAACGAAATCTCCAAAATGAGATTTCTCGCAAGAGTTTCCGAATCATAAAATAAATTATTAAAAAATAACTACAATTTGTAAATTAATTTTGGTTCTGGCTTTCGAAACTGTGATGTCTAGGGTCTCTGAGATAAAAATTTCGTAAAAATGTAACGACATTTACGTATCGATTCGACAATTTGGAAAAAAGGGTCACGGACAAAATCGCGTTTTTTTTCCGAAAAACGGGTGCGTACAGGCGATCGAAAAAAAATCACAATTAATCGATAAATTAAGACAGACAATTTTAATTGTAATTTCCGTATAGTGTCATCTTTCCCGTATAGGCTCGTCCGAAAAAAAAAATTCTTGGACGGATACGTTAGGATTTACGGGGCTTTTACTCGTCCGGGAGCTCCAAATCGCGACTAAATATTTAATTACGGAAAATCTAATTAAAAAATCGAAAAAAAGGGCTTCGAGGTGCATAATGAGACCTCGGGAGGCATCTTCGTGTCGAATCTCAAGACTGTCCGACCTACCGTCTTTGCGCTGCGCCGCGAGCAGACAAAAACTCGGTCACACACACACAGACTTTGCCTTTTATATATAAAGATATATATATATATATATATATATATATATATATATATATATATATATATATATTTATTTATTTATTTATTTATTTATTTATTTATTTATTTATTTATTTATATATATATATATATATATATATCGTCAAATATTTTTCTTTAACAGATAGATTTGACACAGAGTGTTTAGAAATGTAATACCAAATTAATAGCACATCAAAAACATTTAATTGCTGAAATATATTATTGACATGAATATATTATATTCAATGCTAAAATGTAACTCGCTTTTCGCATTTTGTCGTTTCCTAGTTGGAATTGTTGTATATAATTTACGCCAATATAGCATACCTTAAAACTTTAATGTCGAAATTAAGAAAAATGTCTTTTCTTTCCAATCCTTATGTCAAATAATTTCTATGCCACTCGCATTTGGATTTTAAAAAGTTTCTTTTTCCACAAATGGGCTGAAGAAAATCCGATGTATTTTTCGAATCTCTATTCATTCTGTCAGAAAAGAATGCAACTTTTAAAGATTTATCCCTTAGAATGGAGCTGACTTTTACGCAAATAAATCTTTTAGTTGTTTTGGAAAACATGGAATACGTATTTATCTCATAATTAATCTATGAGAAGAAAGGTTAAATGTTGAGTAAATCTTTTATAAGTTATCGTACATAAATTATGATTGTTTTTCTGGAATTTCCTATTTCTTCTGAACATATTAGTGATAGCATCAATCATAAATGCCAGGTTCAACAGATTTGAACTCCATTACACAGTTAACGTAAGATAAACGGTTTATGGAGTAAAACATAAGCAGGAAAAAGGGAATAAGCTCTCTCAGGACCAACTCTCAGGTCTAAACAACTATCAGAAGTGTTCAGAGTAGTTCCCTGCAAGGAAAATTTTGGAGTGTAACGTAGCAGGCCTCCTCGCGGTGCACCCTGGGTAACGCTAAATCTGCTACAGTAACTACCACTGTCCTCATACTTTTATGGTGTTTTCAAGTTCTATTGCCAAACGCCCTTCTAAGGATCAGCAACGACTGAGAGTTTTGACTTTTGACTTGACACGATTGTCTTAGTGGCCATTTGTTTCGTTTTAGGGGGCACGGGACCTTCAAATTCGAATTTTTAAATTCCTAACTTTTAACTCTATATACAAAATGATAATAATTAATTTTCTTTTTTACTACATTAAAAACCTTTAAGATTGAAAATAAGGAACTTTTGGCAGAATAATGCCTGGTATCTAAAAAAAAATTAAAAAATGCTGACGTTTTTCAAAATGCCCTATGAGCATTCTATATTAACCCCTTCCTTCTCACTCCCGTGAAAATCACGGGGTGAGTTTTCGCCTCCTATTTCTCGTGCCCGTGATATTGCCGGGCTGGAGTGTCCAAAAGTAACGCACCAAAAAGATTAAAACAATACATTTCATTGACCCTGAAAAAATTTTATTTCTTATTTTATATTCCAGATGGTAGCACCAGACTATTTATAATGAAATTGGGGATGGTTTATTTTAAACTAGATATGACAGATAAAAAAATAAATGGAATGAAATAAATGGAAAAAAATAAATGGAAAAAATAATAGGCACTTTTACTACCGTTTTATTGAAAATTATGCAATCGTTAAGGGGTTAGTTAAAATCTTTAAATTTTGTATTATAAGTGTACCATATGTATATAAATATAAAAGGGAATTTATTTTTTTTTCTATGAATCTGAAGTCTTAAATAATGTTTTTCATTCTGCCTGTTATTTTTTTATGTTTTTACTTTATTTTATGGTCAATAAAATTGAAAAATATTTGTGGTTTCAAAGAATTATACACAGTTTTCTGACAACAACTTCAATTACCAATTCCGAAAAATTTGTAAGATATCAGATGAAAATGAACACGTATGGAGCCTTTTGAAAAATTCTAGACTTTTTGAAGAATTTTTTGATAAACAGGTCTTATTTCTCCACAAAATATTTATTTGTGAATTCTAAGTATCTTCAGTGTTGTAGAAAAGAATATTAATTATACTCATCGTGAATGTAGAGTAAAATAATGAAAATTAAAGAAAAAGGAGATTGAAGGCCCCTTGTTCCACCCTTAAGGTGACTAAGTTCGGAGCCAATTTTTATAAAAAAAATTGTTTTTTTGAAGATTTTTGTCTTTTATCGTAAAATAACATTTAAAAATTAAAAATTAAACAAAAACTTGTTAAACAATATATATATATATATATATATATATATATATATATATATATATATATATATATATATATCTTTATATATAAAACGCAAAGTCTGTGTGTGTGTGACCAAGTTTTTGTCTGCTCGCAGCACGGCGCAAAGACGGCAGGTCGGACAGTCTTGAGATTCGACACGAAGATGCCCCCCGAAGTCTCATTATGCATCTCGAAGCCCTTTTTTCGATTGTTTAATTAGATTTTCCGTAATTAAATATATAGTCGCGATTTGGAGCTCCCGGACGAGTAAAAGCTCCGTAAATCCTAACGTATCCGTCCAAAAAATTTTTTTTTCGGACGAGCCTATACGGGAAAGATGATACTATACGGAAATCACAATTAAAATTGTCTGTCTCAATTTATCGATTAATTGTGATTTTTTTTCGATCGCCTGTACGCACCCGTTTTTCGGAAAAATACAAGATTTTGGCCGCGACCCTTTTTTCCAAATCGTCGAATCGATACGTAAATGTCATTACATTTTTACGAAATTTTTATCTCAAAGACCCTAGACATCACAGTTTCGAAAGCCAGAACCAAAATTAATTTACAAATTGTAGTTATTTTTTAATAATTTATTTTATGATTCGGAAACTCTTGCGAGAAATCTCATTTTGGAGATTTCGTTCTTCATTTCCGGACGAAGGTAAAGCGGGTGAAAGTGGACGTCAAGCACATGATGACGTCAAGCACATGATGTGTTGGGGCGTTTGTTTTCTATGAGGGAGTTTTCTTTTCTATGAGCGGTGGTTAAAGGAAATCGATTACTATTGCAGTGATAATCTATTAAAAAATCGCATTTAGTAATGCCGTAATTTTTTTGGCCAACACTTAGTTAATATCATATAATTTGTGGTGTGTTTGTGGAAAAAATCTATGAAGATTTCAAAGAATTTCAGCATGTGCAGGATGTGCAGGACATATTCGCTTTCGAGGAAATCGATTACTATTGCAGTGATATTCGATTAAAAAATCCAATTTCCAAATGCCTTATTTTTTTTGGCAACAGTTACTTATTCTCATATAACTTGCGCTTTGTTGTTTGAAAAAATGTGTGAAGAATTTAAACAATGACTTCATTTGTTTAGTAGTTTTGATTTGTTTAATAATTTTATTTTATTGAACAGGAATTTGTACGTTTTAAGTAATCCTATGTCAAAAATTTTGCCAAAATGTGCCAGAAAGGATTAAATTTATATGGGTAAAATAATGTATCGTGGTGAGCAAAAGGATGACAGCGACTCCCATTAACAAAGGCTTAAGGCTACTAAAATTTGGTAATTACATTACCCGAGCAATGCCGGTACGGGTACAGCTAGTATATATATATAACAGTCCCACAACTGACTGGCTGACTGACTGACTGACATATAATGCACAGACCAAACTGCTGGACCTAAAGGGCTGAAATTTTACATGGCGCTTCTTCTTATAGTGCAGGGGTGCACTAAGAAATGTTTTAGAAAAATTCTCTTTAGATATTTTTAAATTAAATTTTTAAGCTGTTTTTGTAACTTTTTGCAAGTTTGCATTTAAAATAGTAATCTGAGGGTTATAAAATTTATATCACGAGAGGTATCATAAACATTCCTTTAAAATGAAATCTTTTTCGAATCTTTACCTCCATTTTCTGATTTTTGGTGAATTTTTAAAGATTCATTTTTAGAATGTAATTTATTAAATGCTAATCACGTGGTTTCTTTTCTCTTTCTGATACTTTCAACTAATTTTGCGTCACGTGCATAACAACGAAATAAATTGACAACAAATACTATATTTTTTTCTTTCTAATGCGGTATACGATTAGACATTATCCAAAACAATATTAAAACACCTTAAAAGAAAGGTTCCTCAAATTGTACTACATTAACTGTACTATATTCTTTAGTATGTTCTATTAGATTTAATATGAATATTTTCTTCTACATTATTTTGTCTATAAAAATATCAGTTACGATTTATATATATATATATATATATATATATATATATATATATATATATATATATATATACGTACATTGACCGTTATATTTAATTTTAATGTACATTAAAATACCCGGGTAATCAGCTAGTAATACGTAAGCAGGAAATCATTTAAAATATGCATGAATTTTAATAGTGTGAACATTTCTATTTTTATATAAGATACAGATAAAATAAAATTTAAATGTATTCCGCGGATGAGTAGAAGCGCTAGGAACTTATTTAGGTATGATCGGTAAAGCTGCGTAGAATATAACAGTGGAATAAAAAAACAATCAATTCATTCAGGCGTTGGATAGAACAGCAATAAATTCATTGTGGATAAGCAGTCCCATCCATACATTATGTCATGCAAGAGTAGCCCTATCCCTCCATTCAGTGGTGGAATAATATACACATTCATTATTCCAGTAGCGTTATAGTATCCACATCCATTCATTATGTCCGGGTATAATTGACTGATCCATTCATTCAGTAGTAGAATACGAGGGTCACACTGAAAGTTTTTGATATACGGCTAAAGGGTACAAGTTAAACTTACCAACTCTCAGGAGTGTTCAAAGTAGTTCCCTCTAAGTTTATGCACTTTTGTAGGCTAATTTCCCAAATATTAAGTACCCGAAGACATCCATTTCTGGAATAGATGAAAAATATGCTTTTATAGCCTCGTCAATCTCATATTTGGAATGAAAACAACGCCAGCGTAATTTTGCTTTAGGTTAAGGGAGCACACCACCTATAAAACTTTAAAAAATCGATTCTTGGTTTTTGCTATATTCTGACTTTTGGGACATTTCTGAACAATATGCAAAAAACGATGTATATGCCGAGTGTATTATAGGAACTTTGGTCAATCATATTAAGGTTTAAACGTACCTGATTGGTAGTCTTAAAATATGTTTCCTGGTGCATCACATTCATTGCTAATACTCACATTTATGTTCACACATATATACACAAACGCCATTTAAACTCACAAACGTACGTGCGTAAATGTATGAGAATTAAGCGTATGTGTTTTTTTTAAACATTAAATAATTATTGTTTTAATACATCAATAACATCATGCGAGCACACATTTATTATTCAATTAGAAAACTTTAGTTATTAACGTTATTTAGAATTTTTACATTTCATTTATACAGCTTTTATATTGTATCTCTTCTATTTTATTATGAATTTAATACCATTCAGTGTTTTATAACTGAGTAACAATTCATGACTACCATTTTTAATACAAGATATATAACAACAGACAAAAAATAAAGTTTATGTCAGATGTGACTGCTTTCTAATGCCAGATGAGAAAAACTGTTTTAAAAGATGAAGTTATTAAAAAATAGAAAAGTTGAAATTCACAGGAAGCTGTAAGGGAGAAGAAAAAGAAATGCCTTCTTTAAGCGTTACGCAAAATGTGATATTTTATTTCAGTCGGTGGGACATAAAAGCTTTTAGAGGATGTCAAATTTTGATGCATTTAAAAGGACTCTTCTATCGGAAAATGTATTTTTACTCGTGTGTTCAGTGACACGCATGTGCCCTTCAGAAGGAGGGGTCGATTGCAAAGTAACAGGATTCGAGTACATCTTTACTGCATAATTACGTGTTTCTTCGACGGGTAATAACATTCAATTTATAACTTGAAATGTATTTTGAGGGGTGTTGAGTTTGTTCAAAAGTGTAAAATTATAAAAGCTCTGTTTTCGTGTATATAACTAATAAGTAAATCAAAATAATAAATTTAATTAGAATAAATAACTACGAAATATAAAATAAATAATTATAATTAATATCTTAAGTAAAAATAAAAATAAAATAATAATAAATTACTCTTAGTATTAATAATAAAAAACTAATTTAATTTAGGTTTAATAGTCCTAAAACACAGTCTCCATAGTAGGTCAGTTTCTGTGTTTCCATTTGCTACTTGGTTGCAAGTTTTGTGACGTCCGTCATCTTGCGGTTACCTATTCTTAACTTCCACTCTGTCTAGCGCCATGATTGGTGTTCTATGGTTAAGTAACTATTTATTCAATTCTACAGTTTCTCATGGATTGTACGGTTTCTCAGTATGTTTATTGTTTAGATCATACTTATCAGAAATAATCCATTGGTTTTTAGACAGTATCGACACCGCTGATGAAGAGATGCTGTCAAAAACCTCTTTCATTCTTATCTTTTAATGTTTTTAGTTCCTGGCTGCAAGTAGTTTTAGTACTCATACTGTTTTTTTTCTCTTTCAACTTTGTCTTATATATATATATATATATATATATATATGTGTGTGTGTGTGTGTGTGTGTGTGTGTGTGTGTGTGTGTGACATGGGGACCCACATCACAGTCAACTCTGTAGACACTGGATTATTGGAATGGTAGTCTGGTCGAAAAGAAATGTCGTTGACACAAGATCTCTCGAACTACATGTTTATTAAATTCACCGACCGCTCCATCGGTATGAATGCAGCAAGTGGAAGTACAGAAATCCGTCCTAATTCTGGACGTCAACACTTATATAAACTTCAACCCATCACGTGACAAAAGGGTGTGTCTTAATAGTTGATTGTTTAGAGTTGTTGTTGATGTGAAGAACTGATTTAAATTTGTACTGACGCCGCGCCGCGTCCCTTTAAGTAGAAAAGACAGCCATCTTGAATGATTTTGCCGAAGGCTGTAATAATGGAATTTAACGCGAATGCCCAAAGGGAATTAAATAACTTAAGGGGTTAACAAAGGGGTATGTAATTTTGAATAGTAAAGTGAGGAATTAATAGTTTTTAAATGTTAAGAGTGTTGAATTAAGAAATTACTAGTTTTTTAATATTATATATATATATATATATATATATTATAACATACAAAGAAGGTCTTTTGTGAATATCAAAAATAAACATAATAAAAAGTAGGAATCACCTACAAATAAAATTATCGCGAATGATCTGTTTCATTAACAATGACCAAAGGCATAGAGTTTGGTTCAGACTGGTAGATATTTAACACGACAGAAACACTGCTCATTGGAGGGAATGAAATTTATCTGCAAAATATTATAAAAATATCTGCAATTGATCATTGTCAGTTTTTGAACGCGACTGATATTTTTCGCTTCACGAGGGTTAATAGACCGTGAACTACAGCTCAAGGACCCAAAATTCTATGTACTTTATTTACATGCGGTCGTGATACATTTTCCCTTCAAACGTGTTAAAAAATTTGAAAACTTCTGGCCTTTTTGTTTGAAAATTTTAAATTCAGATTTTAAAAGATGTCTAGATTTTGATAGATCTGCCTAACTTTATAATACTTAAGAATATTTTTTACTTTAGTACACTGAAATTTTTTTTAAAATGTAATATTCAAGGTTTAATAAAAAGATTCGTAAAATGATAATTTTTTGGGGTATAAATATTTACGTGTATTGTTTGATTCGGAGGAAATATTTTCTGAACTTCTGCTCGTTAATAAAAACTTCTTTCGACACCTCAATGACAGTGAATATTTTTATAAGCACACCATGTTAAGAGATTTAAATATATCAAGCTAGAGACGGCGAATACCAAAATATCACATTGGAGCCATATTTAAAGTACATATTTTTCCGTATTCCTTGGTTCTTTAGCATTGAATAAAATCTCTTTAGAAACTGCACACAAATAAAATTTATTAATCTGTAAATTCTTCAGGCGCATACATAAATTCAAACAGAAAACACGTAACAACTGTCTTCTATACAGCAGAAGACTCCAAAAAACATAAGTTAGGATAACAGATTCTTCAATACAATTCACGCCTAACGCAGTTCCAACACATTCAGTTCTCAGTAGAAATGGAACTCTGAGCTCCAATGCCAATGTCAGGTATATTTATAGACATCCAAAGCGCCCCCTATCGGTCAGCCAGCTATATATCTCTCAAAGCTTCTAGAAAGGTCTAGACGGCAAGTTGGCAACCATTTGGCGCCATATCACCAAATTTGGCAAAATATCGCCAAATTTGGCCACCGAATTAAGTCACGAAATCCATCGCCAATTTGACGATAACTCTCATATTTGGCTAGATTACCATAGACTCGTAAAATTCGTAACAATATTTTGACACGGCGTAGTAGAGACTACATCACAGGCGAGACGCCTCGTCGTAGGAATGTTATATCTAGGAACGGAAACATCGTAGTGTTTCATTGCTAATTTCTTGAACATATAATTTAATACAAGCAAATGAAAATGCGAAGAAAACAAATGGGCCATGAATCCTATTAAAGACGATTTTCAGTGGCTACAAACAGCAAAGCCGGGCCCTCTGGTATCAAATGATAATCGGAATAGAGGATGACACAGCTTCTTAATATCCCAATAAAATACAAAAGGTTGGCAACTTGTTTCGAAGCAATTATTAGTTAATCAGCAGGCGCGTGATTCTGTCCATGGGTCATTCAGAAATGTCGCAATTGTAAAATCCTCTTGAAAACAATCACACCTAATACTCCTCCACCTGCTGTCCGACGATTTATTAGTTAGAAACTTAGGACCGGTCCTATAGATGAGGCAGCGAGGCGACCGCCCCAGGTACCGATTCGAAAAAGGCGCCAAAATGAACCATGGTACAAAACGAGTTTTCACGAATTGCAAAAAAAAAATATTAATAGTTTAATCTAATGTATGACAAAATTCATAAAAATATACAAATATGGGCGAATATTTGACTATTTTTTTATGAACTGTTGAATTTGAGATATGAGAAATAAATTTTGATCGTCTGTCTCCAAATGTTGTTGTAGCTCTAAGAATTCAACTAACACTACCTATAACTATAGCCGAAGCTCGGCGCAGTTTTCCTAAACTGAAAATTTTAGTGATTTATCTCCAAACAGTAACAAATCGTGAACAACTGAATGATCTACGAATCATGTCTATAAAAAAGACGGTGCGGAAAATAAAGAACTATAGAGATGAAATCGGGCCATTTGCTGCAAAAAAGAGTCAGAAATAATTTTGAAATTATTTTTGTTACATAATAAATTATCAAATATTTACTTTTCCTCATTTTTTTAAGTTCTGTATTTTTTCAGTTTTTATGTTTTTTAAATAAATTAAAAGAATTAAAATAGATATATATTTTTCTTAAAATGTCCGTTTCTTAAAATGTCCGTTATTTAATTAATTAGACCATTTCTATGAGATACATTCATTACTTAGAGCAGGGATTCCCAACGGGGCAAAACTGGACCCCTTGGAGGTCGATACAAGTTTAAAAAGGGCCTATATCAGTGGTTCCCACCCTTTTTCAGCTGGCGACCCACCTTTCCTTATCGGAATACCTCCACGGTCCATCGGTCCATGGTGGAGTAAAAAACCTTATTTGTACCACGTCCCTTCCTTATGTATATATAATTTACCATCAAATATTGCAAATATATATATATATATATATATACATATATATATATATATATATATATATATAGATATTTAAAATTAAGATAATTAAAAGGACAGATGTGACCATTTAATACTCCTCTAACCTGAAATAAGATTGACATATATAAATAGGCAAAAAACGGAATTGGAGGTGGTACAGTTGATGACTGGGGGGGGGTTGTGACCC
>OU015500.1:157177936-157332936 GCA_907164885.2 Dolomedes plantarius
ATCTCACGGTGAACATTTAAACAATGGCAAAAACATGAAATTCAAGATAAATCACCATAAGCGTCACAGAAAATACAAGTCCCACGAAAATAGTTTAATTACAGCGCGTTCTGGTGCGAGGGAAGCCGTATGAGGCGCGTCCAAAAATGAACGAATAATGAGCCCGGGTGACAAATAGCGCTTTTAGCTTGTTAACACTAACGTCATAAATTGTAATATATTTCGAAAAGGTGTAATTGCAAGCCAGCAATGACAGAGGGAAATGGGTTTTAAAATTAATTCCTTGTTTTCTTCGCAGTTGCGCGCTAGTCACCGGAATTGTATGACCATGTGACATTGATTTTCGTGTTTTGAAAACGTTGCGTTCACGAAAATGGTAGCTGACAGAATATAACAAGTCAAACGCTCTATCGCTTTAAAATAGTCGAGAATCTATAAATTACTTCACAACTTTGTTCTGTATAAATTTCTCGTGAAACCCATAACGATTTTCTTCTCTAAGATTTTTAATTTACAAGATGTGCTTCTAAAGTAAGGTGATATCCTTCATATCATCATTTATTTGAGTATGCATCTAATAAAGTATACATGTTGATGTAATAATTGCTGATTTTACCTTCAGCTGTCACATTAACCGAATTTATTAAAAGAAAGGATTTCTAACTGATATTTCTAATGTAACACATTTTATATACGAATATGTGCATTAAACTGAGTAGAATACATTAAAATCTTGATAATTTCTCAACGGTAAACTTAATTCTCTCCGACCAGACAATCTAATTAATTTTATAAAACGTAAGAATCTGTAATTTACGCTGGCATTTCAAGTTATTATAAATTAGAATGTAGACATATATTAATACGTATAACTATCTTAAAATGAACTTAGTGACTTAATTTTTCCAAAAATGATCAAAATTTGACAAAGATTATTATTTTACAGGATGTATTACCAAATATGTTTATATATAATATAACGTATAGTTAAATATAAAACTACTCTAGAGTATAATTTGATTACACCTGCGAATATATTGTTACAAATTTTGTAAATTAATGTATGTTTTTAACTTAAATTACCGTTAAAATTGTTACTCTGCTTGTAAAATAATACATTATTATCGTTTCTTCCATGTAAATAGTTTCTTAGCTAAATTTCTGCAGTACCATACATTTAACATACGGTAACATTGCTATAGCATCTCGCCAAATTGGCGAGGTATTGGCTTGTTTGCGACGTTTTTGACGACCAATTTTTTGGTACCGAGTTTGGCGATATATTACCAAATTTGGCGACTTGGCAGCTTTTTCCAAGACTGGAATTTGCTGGAACGTTGTGGAAATCCCCAGACTCTCGAGAAGCTATAAATACAGCCTCGATTCGGGGAGAGTGCAGATTTCAGTTTTAAGTGTGCTAGGGGCTTGTCAAAAGCGCGGCTGTTAGCTGTGAGATTTTCTTCGAATTGCTGCGCTTTATGCCGCGATAAGTGCGACTTCGTGCCACGTCTTTTGTGCTGAGTTTTTCCGTACTTCTGTAATCTAGAGATTGTGTTAGGAACACTGGGGTCAGTTTCTGACGACCTATAAGCTGTAGTGTTGCGACTTCCTGTTAAATAAATCATTGTTTTTATTCTGTCTAATTCAAAGTCCATTAAACCGCCGAACCCGAATTGGGAATTCGTAACAATATCAATCACGTCTGAGATATCTTCAGCTAAGAAATTTTACTTACTTTATGCATCAGGAGCATAATTTGTAATGAAGGACTGCATTGTAACATTTTTATGTAACCAATACATTCTCCTTCACAGTAAAGATATTGTTTCTGTATGATATATTAATATATTAATTGATAGAATGTAGTCGAGTAGTATGTAAGAACTGAGTATCATCAAACTATGATTAAAGTCAGTTTGTAAGGTATACATAAGATTCGATTCACAAGAATCGAACTTTTGAGTGAATAAATTGAAGAAACTGCTTGAGATATGCTAATTTCGGCATACGCGCTTGGTATAAATACCATGTAGCTTGATTAAAGAGAAGAAGGTTGTAGAGGTTGATAGATAAGCGAGTTAAGAGAGCTACGAGGTAAGCAGCTCCAGGTATTAACCGGCGCTTGTGCTTAGGGGGCCCAAAGTTTACGTGGCATAATTGTTAGTTTGTGAGTATTGCAAAGTGTATTTTTATTGAATGCTAATATATATTCCGTACAAGTAGTACGTATGCTTATTGCTGTAAAAGAAAATTCTATATGTGCAACGAATTCAATAAACATTGTTTCATGTATAAACTGTGTTTGTATCAAATTCATTTAGAGTGCCACTTTAAATTATATACACCCAAGTGCGGGTAGAAGTGAGCTATTCTCTATAACTTCTTACTTACTACTTGACAACATTCTATCGTTTCATATATTAACATCAAATAGAAATGACTGGAGTATTTTATTGACAAATTCAGGAATTCTATCGCTTAATGTATTAACATATTGTTAAAAAACAATGTTTTATTTGATGGGCAAGCATTTGTTACATAAAAATGTTACATAGCATTTGTAAATTACAAATGGTTTTATTATACAGGGTGTCCAGGCTAAAAGATATACAAAAGTTATGGCTTATTTTTACGGAACTACCCATTAGAATTTTAAAAAATATATTTAAATAGAGAGAACATCTCACCAAGTTTTAATATCAATAATGGATTTTGATCATAAAATCATAGATATCGATGTGTGCACCTTTTGTAGTACGAGCTTGATTAAAGAGAAGAAGGTTGTAGAGGTTGATAGATAAGCGAGTTAAGGGAGCTACGAGGTAAGCAGCTCCAAGTGTTAACCGGCTCTTGTGCTTAGGAGGCCCAAAGTTTACGTGGCAGAACTGCTGGTTTTTGAGTATGGCAAAGTGTATTTTTATTGAATGCTAATATATATTCCGTACAAGTAGTACGTATGCTTATTGCTGTAAAAGAGATTATTGCTGTAAACATTGTTTGATGTATAAACTGTGTATCAAATTCATTTAGAGTGCCACTTCAAATTATATGTACCCAAGTGCGGGTAGAAGTGAGCTATTCTCTATAAGTTCTTACTTAGAAATAAATAGCTTAGAAATAAATAAATATGTCTAAATGGTAATCTAGTTCTCTGCAAGGCTTTCGTAGCATATCAGGAGTTATGACACGAATTGTTTGAATGATACGCTTCTTCAACTCGCCCACAGTTTCAAATTTTTTTTATACACAACGGATTTAAGGAATACCTAAGAAAAAAATATCTAATAACTCCTGATATGCCACGAAACACTTGGAGAGAACTGGAGTACCATTTAGACGTTCGTCGTGCTACAAAAGGTGCACACGTCGAAATCTATGATGCTATGATCGAAATCCATGACTGATATTAAATCTTGGTGAGATGTTCTTTCTATTCAAAGAAATATTTTTAAATTTTAATAAGTATTTCAGTAAAAATAAGTCATGACTTTTGGATGTCTTTAGCCCGGACACACAGTATAAAGTCGGCATACTTATTTAGCTGAAGTGATCGATAGAAGTGAGAACAGAAGATATAATCATACAGTAGTTTCATATTACAACTAGCTGAAAACCCGCACTTCGCTGCGGAGTACATTCAAATTAAATACAACGGTCAATGTATGCAATTAATGCCAAAAATAAATAAATATATATATTTATAATAAATGCGATTATCAATCTATACAATTGATGTAAAAAAAATATATATTTATAAAAAAAATCGTAAGGGATATTTCTATAGAGAGAATAATGTAGAATAAAACATGCAAATTAAATATAATAGGACATAATAAATAAGGAATATAATACAGTAAATATAGTACAGTTTGAGGAACATAATATCTTTTACTGTAGTTCAATATTTATTTGGATAATGTCCAATCGTCCGCCACATTAGCAAGAAAAAGTTTTTTTGTCTATTTAAATGTTATGCACGTGAAGATAAATTTATTTAAAGTACCAGAAAAAGAAATCACGTGATCAGTATTTAATACATTAAATTCTAAAATTTAATCTTTAAAAATTCACCAAAAATCAGAAAATGGAGGTAAATATTCGAAAAAGATTTCATTTTAAAAGAATGTTTATGTTCTTTCTCGTGATATAAATTTTATAACCCTCAAATTATTATTTTAAATGCAAACTTGAAAAAAGTTACTAAAACAGATTAAAAATTTAATTTTAAAAAACCTAAGAAGAATTTTTCAAAATTCTTTCTTAGTGCAGCCCTACACTATAAGAAAAATCGCCCTGCAAAATTTTAGCCATTTAGGTCCAGCGGTTTAGTCTGTGCGTTGTATGTCAGTGAGTCAGTCAGTCAGTCAGTCATTTACGGAACTGTTTTATATATATATAGACTACAGATTATATGATATATAGTTCCTATATACTGAAAAAAATTTGGCTAAGTTTTATTTTTGCAAATTGGATTCTCCGTAGATTCGGATTGCTGGTGTTCGATTACCAACTGCCTACTTAAGTTTATTAAGTTTTTGTAAATTAGCTATAATAATAACTGTGGGAAAATTCGCGAAATTAATATTAATATGTATTTTGTGATTAATACGATGCCATCACGCAAATTAAAGACAAAGCGCTCGGTTTCGTCTGAAAAATAATAATTAAGTACATAATTGATATTATGCATTCATATGTTTTGTTACATGAACATGTTTTGTTATTTTCAAATTTTCAAATCGCTTTCTTAATAAAAGGTTTCCCAATAGAAAATAATTTACTTTCATTTAAAGCAATTTGTGAATATTTTAGATTCTTATTAAATCCTTCCAGTTCATTATTACCTAAAAACTATGCTTGAATTCAAATTTATTATACATACTGGATTAAAATAGATCGAACAAACTCTAATAAATAATATTTCCACTGCGTGATAATAGTATGAACTATAAATATATATATATCGTACAAATAAAATTTAATAAAGATGTTTCGAGCCGATTTTAAAGATTTTCCCAAAAAGTCAAAGTCTCAGAGCAAAACAAATTTTTTTTTGGATACATGCAGAAAGCAATAAATTTAGGAACGTTTATCGTTTCGACAGATTATATTTTCTTCCGAAACTCAATTTCGATTGGAAAGAAACAATGATTCTAAAGTTTACGTCTTAAGACACGAAATACAATATCAAAGATTTGCAAAAGAGCGAGTAAGAAAATGCAGCAGAAGATAGATACATTTAGTTTCCAAAAACTTTTTCTCCTTAAAGTTGCGTGTTAGTAAATTCGACATTCTCTCCGAACATTGGAAAATGAATTTAAAATGCTAAACATTTCTCTCAAGTGAACGAGGGACGATTGCAGCATTTCGTTTGACATCGTAAACAGAACGAATTTAAAATTTTCGTGTCTTTTTTCATTTTTTTTCCAATTGGCTTTCATTGATTTTACAGGAATTTACCGTTCCACACATGTCAGATAGGAACATAAAAAAAATTTCAATTTCAACTAAAAATTTTCAAAAAAAAACTCAAAGCTTTTAGAACAATAAAAAATAATTTTTCTTTCTAAAATGGAATAATATGAATCCTTAACACGTTCTTTACAAAAAGCTATTGAATTTCGAGTAATTTATAAATTCACTATAAAATATATTAAAATCTCTCGTAAAATCTTCATCGTCTCACATGCAGCATACTTCCGATTATCCGTGCAGGCAGATTCTGAAATATGCATCCAAAATATTGCATACATAATTTATCAAAAACTGCTTTCAAATTGCTTCCTGTTTTCATATATTAACAAACAAAATTTCTCAAATAACAGTTTTCTATTTGTTGAGGAAATTTTTATCAGATAAAAAATGCGATGATGTACAAAAAAAGCACTTGTTTAATTGGAAGCATTTCCCGGGAAAAGCAAGATGTGAAATGAGTGATTTAAGACAAGTCAAGACATTTAACGCAAAACATTTAAGACAGAACAAGAAAAGACAAGACATTTATAACAACACATTTAAGACAACACAAGACATTTAAGACAATACATTTAAGACAACATAAGACATATAACACAAAGCATTTAAGACAACACAAGACAAGCCATTTATGACAAGATATTTAAGCCAACACATTTAAGATAAAACAAGACATTTATGACAACACATTTCAGACAGCACAAGACATTTAAGACAAAACATTTAAAACAACACAAGACATTTAACAGAAAACATTTAATGCAACACAAGACACTTAGACAAAACAAGACAAGACATTTAAGACAAAACAAGATATTTAAGAAAACATAAGACATTTAACACAAAACATTTAAGACAACACAAGATATTTAGACAAGACAAGACAAGACAAGACATTTAAGACAAAACATTTAAAACAACACAAGACATTTAACAGAAAACATTTAATGCAACACAAGACACTTAGACAAAACAAGACAAGACATTTAAGACAAAACAAGATATTTAAGAAAACATAAGACATTTAACACAAAACATTTAAGACAACACAAGACATTTAGACAAGACAAGACATTTAAGACAAAATAAGGTATTTAAGATAACATAAGACATTTAACACAAAACATTAAGACAACACAAGACATTTAACACAAATCATTAATGCAACACAAGACACTTCACAAGACAAGACAAGAAAATACACAACATTTAAGACAAAAGAAGACATTTACGACAACATAAGACATTTAACACAAAACATTTAAGACAAGACAAGACAAGACATTTAAGACAATACAAGACATTTAACACAACACATTTAATACAACACAAGACATTTAAGACAAGACAGAGCAAGACATTTAAAACAAAACAAAGCAAGTTAAAATAAGTTATTGAAGATAAGACAGACAAGACAGTTATTAAAATGGCAAACTTCCACATTTTTTTAGGAATTTCATTATTTTAGGATGTTTCTGAAAAGAAAAACCTTTAGAGTGGTTTGAAAGTGATTGACTTAAACCAGGGTTTGGACGTATGAAGGACCCTCATATCATAAATGCTGCTACGATTCGACTTCAGGAAGAAGTTGAAGAGAGTGAAGAAGAGCCTGGTGATGAGATAGTCCAACCGCGTGTCAACACTTTGTCAGGTTATATGAGTCCTAAAATCTATGAATGCAGTGATATCATAGTTGTTAGGAAAAATCGTAGTGATATCAAAAGAAAAATATCAAAGATTCGGTAAAAGAAAAATAGATCTCGGATCACATGCATAAATTAAATTAGTTAAATAGAAAACAAGCTTAGTATTATATTTGAATATACAATAAAACTGTATAGAAATCTTATGATCTGTGTTTTTCGATGATGCGTGCTACAGCTCCCCTATATTAACCCTGATAATCGGGAGTACACTGTAGTATAAATCCTTCAAAACAAAGCAATCTTTTCAAAGTCTATTGAGTTTTGAAATACTTATAAACGCCCCATAAAATATATTCAAATCTCTTAAACATCTTCATCGTATTATTTATAACAAAGTGCAAAAATAATTTAAGTTGAACAGTAAAAGTTTAGAAACATAAGTTACCCAAATTTCTCATAACAAAGGATATTTTCATATTCTTGACTTAATATGTACTACACAACATTTAGTATCCAATTACACAAATAATTATTACATTACTAGTTACAGCATTACCATGCTGTACTGCTAATGCTGTAAATAACTGTTTTACTATTATTTAGTTCGGAATGGAAAATATTATGAATTCCCATCTTTAAAAGAATATTTCTTAAATTTCCTTGCAACATTTTGAAGTATAAGAAAACATGTAAGAATTGTACCATCAATTAAACAATCTACCTGTCTCTAAGTATATGTATGTAGGAAACTAAATGCATCTTCTGCTGCATTTTCTTACTTGCTGTTTTGCAAATTCTTGATATTGTATTTCTTGTCTTAAGACGTAAACTTCAGAATCATTCTTTCTTTCAAATCGAAATTGAGTTTTCAAAGAAAAGATAATCCGTCGAAACGATATAAACTTTCCTAAATTTGTTTTTTTCTACATGGCGATGTATCTAGCAACATCAGTTTTGCCATGAGACCGACTTTTGGGGAAAATCTTTAAAATAAGTTATATATTCGAAATACCTTTATTAAATTTAACTAACTAACACACACACACACACACGCACATAGATATATATATAATATATATATATATATATATATATATATATAATATATATATATATATATATATATATATATATATATATATATATATATATATACAGGTGGTTATCAAAAGAATGGAAACACTAAGAAACATCGCAAAAACCATTGTTAATACGGAGCAAGATCACCTTTCTTATGTAATACCACCTGATTCATCTTGGAATTGGATTATACAAGTCACGAATAGTGGTTAAGAATATAGTATACTATTCTTGAGGTAAAAATCATGAAAGTTCCTGTAGAGATGCTGTGGTGAATATCGATACCTGGTTCTATCCGCTTATACAGATCACAATGGTTGGATGATATACAGTCGGGGGGATTGTACAGGGCAAAATAAGATAATTGGCTTCTTTCCCATGCTCTTCAAACCAATACTTGATAGATCTGGCTGTATGTATAGGGGGATTATCATCCTGGAGAACGCCATCTCCTGCAAGAAACAATGTTTGCACCATAGGATGCAGTAGTGAGCTAAAATTTCGACATAGTCCTTTCCATTCAATCTCCCTTTTAGGGTGACAATACGGCCTGAAGAAAACCATGAGATGCCCTCCCAAACCCTGATAAATCTCCCTCTATGATTGACAGTTGAGATGAGACTGCCAGAATCTTACGCTTGTGTAGGTGTTCTCCAGACATATGCATATCCTGTTGCGAGGAACAATGTGAACAATGATTCGTCGGACCAAATGCCATTTTTGACATATTGCTCGACCAAGATTTGCACTCGTAGCACCATTGTGGACGATACGTTGTATTGGCATCTATTACAAGGGGCTTGGGAATAGCTACTCTTCCGTAAATCTTTTGTTTGTGAAGTTCCCTTCTACTCTAATGGTTGATACCGGAACATGCAGCTGCAGATTGAGCTCTTCGGTTGCAGTTATTTGGTTGCAGTTATTTTCTTTCTTCATGTCACAATCCGCTTCAATACCTCGTCCGTCTCTTTCACTCAGCTCTCCCTTTCGTCCACTATTCTGTTTGGCAAAGGATGTTTTTCCATGCACTCTGTATGCTATCGTGACTTTCGAAGCTATATCTTTAAAAACACCCATTAGCTGGGAGGTTTCAGTAACAGATACTCCAATTTAAACGAGCTCCAACAATTTGCGCTTTTCGAAAGGTCTGCAAGGTTTGACATTTTACGCTGTTCCCCCCCAAAAAGCACGATGCCCTTAGCTTCATTACTGCTACCTTACAGTAGAGTAATACATACACTATATTATATAAAAACAATACCAGTGTCAAGACTTGCTTTTTTAAGGAATACGAAGCATATTCATAAGCACCACTAATATTGATAGGAGTTTCCATTATTTTGATAATCACCTGTACACACACAGTGTAATTTTATGAAACTGACAGTAGTGAGAGCCATCTGTAGCGCGATCTATCATCCGGAATTCCACCAAAATTGATAGAGGGACTATACTTCCGAGAGAAAAAAAAAACATAGTTCCAAAAGTCGCTAATAGGGGAAGATATGGCACTGTTGTTGTCGGCGCATCCAAGAATTTGCACAAAACTCTAGTAAAACATCGAAATGCAAATTCACGACTACGCAGTCGACAACATCGCCAGTATTTCGAGCTATAGAGATAAGGGGTAAATAACGAAAAATTTGTAATAAACAGACAAATGAATAACAAATAAATTCCACTGCAACTCCACTTTAGGCAAATTCACTTCTCCCACCTTCAATGTGACCTCAGTCCTGGAGGACGACTCACTGCATCCTGAACACTTCGTTCTCAATGGCCGAGCGTGACATGTCACCAGAAATGGTCATCACAATCTGGGATGTGTTGTCCTTTAGGGCCGCCAAGTTCGATTCTCCACCAAGATACACCAAACACTAAAGATACACTAAAGATACACCAAGATACACTAAATGACCCCACATAAATAAGTTACATGGGTTAGGTGCGGGGAGCGAAGTTGTCATGCAAGTGGAAATAAGCGACTGATGACCCTTCCTTCTGTAAAGCAATGGCGCAACAGATTCCGAACCGATCTTATTTCTTTAGAAAATTTTAATAAAGATATTTATCTTAGTTATAAAAATATAATAGCATGTTATTTTTTTTTAATTTTTGGAACCTAATCCCCCTTTTCGTACTAGTTCTTTGTTTCGTTATAACACGGATTCGCATAACACGACAATTTTTTGGAACATAACTCCCGAGTTACCTGTACATGGATACATCACTACCAGCCAGAAGCGAAAGAAGTCACCCTTTTGACTTCTGTCTACCACCCAAATGTCAGAAAAGAGTGAAGCAGGTGAAACTTTACCGAACAAAGTGAAAATACGTTCCATAAGCTCAAAAGGTTATGGACTCTGTTTTTGGGGTTGCCCATGGTAGAGTAGAATCCCGATAATCCGAAATGATTAGGACCAGGCCCTTTTCGGATTAACACTAGAACGGCCAAGGTGCCTTTTTTGTCCCCTCGTAAAGTTAAATGTTTTGCACATTCTATATTTTTTGTCAGACCACTCTAAAACTCAGTGACGTTTATTTATTTTACGTCCTGTACTTAACACGTGAAAAAAATACCCACTCGGTCGCGAATTTTAGAAAAAAAATGCGGATTATACTAGAACCGCCGAGGAGACATTTTTGTCCCATACAGCAAAACTGTGCTTTCACGTGCCAGGCATGCCCATCTCTCCTCCCCTCCGCTTGCTAGACGTTTCCCTCCCTCGTTGCGCAGATTTGAACTCGCCAGTGCAGGTACATATACAAAAATGTACCGTGGCAGAAGCTCATAGAGTGTTAGGAAATGATGACTGGTCTATACCTCTTTGGGAACTCTAAGCATTCCTTGGTATCCTGTTTGTGCGAGGGGCACTTGAGTCCAAAGGGATGGAAATCGACCTACTCTGGTCTGAGAAATACGGTGTGCAGTTGTGTAAAAACGCTATGTCCCGTAATCGGTTCATAGAAATTATGCGATTTTTACGATTTGACGTTAAATCCACTAGGTCTCAAAGACCCAAGGAAGACTAGTTTGCTCTTATTTCACAGGTATGGGAAGATTTTGTATCTGTCAAAGCAACTACCTACCTGGACCCTATATTGTAGTAGATGAGCAGCTCTTTCCGTCTAAAACTCGATGCCGTTTCGCTCAGTTTATAGCCTCAAAACCTGATAAGTACTGCCAAAAATTTTGGATGGCCGTTGACAATGAAACTAAACACTTGATCAATGCTTTTCCTTACCTTAGAAAAGATGAGCAGCGTCACGCTGGTGACCGTCTTAGCGACTATGTAGTAAAGAAGCTTGTTGCGCCGTACTTAAACAAGGGGAGAAACATTACATATGATAATTACTTTACGTCAATGCACCTAGCTAAGTGCCTTGTATCAAAGAAAACTACCTTAGTTGGCACTTTCAACAAGGCTAGAAGAGAAGTTCCCCACTCCGTGAAGAAAACTCGCTAGAATCTTTACGATTCTACGATTTTAAAAAACAATGACATAACTCTGACTGTGTATCAGGGAAAGACAAACAAAAATGTGATTATGATGAGTTCGCTACATCCTGACATGAAAATAGGCAGTGATCGCAAGTCTAAACCCTAAAGTGTCACGTTATAGAACAAAAGAAAGTCTGGGGTAGACGTTGTTGACGCCATGGCTCGCAAGTTTTCTGTGAAAAGTGCATCAAGGAGATGGCCCTTTCATACGTTTTGAACTTGGTAGGAATTAATAGTTGGGTGTTGTATAAAGAAGTAACGGAAATGAAGATATCAAGGCGAGATTTCCTTCTCACCTTAGGAGAAGAATTTACCAGAGAAATCATTGATAGAAAGAGTTCTGCAGCTGATCACGATGATCCATCTGAAATCAGTCAATCCCTTCAAAAATTCCAAGTTCGCGTATCTTGTAACAATGGAAAAAGTGCTTACAAATGTGTAACATGTAAGAAATCAGTGTGCAAAAAGTGTACTGGTCACGTAACGTACACTTGCGTGTCTTGCAAGGCCGATGTATCTAGAGAAGACCTGTAGTTTCTTCAAAGTTGGTTTGTCCAAGACTGTATTGGTCTTTATATAGCCTTTTTCAGTTATTTTTCGCTTTATTGAATTAGTTGTAAACAATTGTTTAACTAGTAATAAAGTTTTGTCAGTAATAAAACTCTCATGTGTCTAAATAATACCATTTTATCCGATCTTTTTTTACCAGTTCTATAACAGGGGACATTTTTGTCCCCTTGGCGGTTCTAGGTAGGTAGCAAAGTCCGGCGGTTCTAGTGTTAACGAATTTTTCGGATTAAGCGAAATCGTCCTTAAAATAAAATGAAATTACATAATAACGCGTGATTACATAAATATTACATATTACGTGTGATTATACAGTTTATTTTATAAGGTCTGTCTAAACATAACCAAATCTCGGTACGAAATGGGTGATAACACAGTGGACCGCTGCTAGTACAGTACAGTAGAGTGTAAGTTGTTCTAATAATGCGTCACAGTGCTTGACAGTTGGATTTTAGACGATCATCAGATTGTTGAAATGGTTTTGAAAGGACCTGTCAACGTCTCATACGAGAGTGAAGGTGAAGCAGACGGTGACGGCAAGCAGAGGATATCCCAGAGCTACGCTACGTAGAGCAACACTCCACCTCGACCCAGCGGACACCAGTTTTCAGACGCGTTAGCGTAATTTGGCTTCAAGGGAGAGGTATTCTTCTCTTCGAAAAAAAAATTAACAGATTTTTCAAACCAATGAAGTTCAGTAACAATTAGTTCAATGCATTGTCAAACTTTGAATTTTCTTGTAATTTTCAGAACTTAGTATCACTGTGGTTTTATTGAAAACTTAGTTGATTTTGACTTTTCGGTTCGGATTAAGCGGACTTTCGGATTACCGAAGTTCGGATTATCGGGACTCTACTGTATAATTTTTTTTTTAATAATGGAACGAAAAATGAAGGATGAAGAAAATGAAGGAACGTCTTAACAAGCATTCGGTTTGTTAATGTAAAAGTTTATCCGAATTGCAGACCAAGCGCCGAATTTGTTCGTTGAAATTGGGCCTAATTAGTTCGTTACCCTTCGTTTGCCGCCGTTCCCGATATGTGTACCCGCCTTAACGGATAATCGGTCAGCGTTAGCTTTACTCGTATTGACATATTTTAAACCAATCAAAGGCCTTAATAATTTTGTGGCTAATCGTTTGGAGTTTCGTAATTGGTTAAAATATATTTCAATGGGAGAAGCGCTGACGCTAACGGATTCTATGCAAACAGGCCCTTAGGATGTAATTGACATAAATTTATTAGTCAGGAACTCAAAGTATGTTCGTGTAAAAGTAATAAATTATTATTGCCTGAAACACTATATTAATAAACGATCGCCAGTATAATAAATCACTCATAAAGTAAACCTCAATTCTGCATAAAATCCTTAATTAGAACAAAATATATATATATATATAAAAGAAGGATGTATTTTATTCATTACCTCACTGTTGAAGCTTTAAATATTTTTCTATTCCACAGTGCCTATTTGTGTTCTATAAAGACATAGAAACCCGTTCCTAACTTTTAAAATCTTGCATTATGGTCTAATTTTCGAAAAGAATAAACTCCTATAACGCAGACGAAATGGGTTTTTTTTTTCCTTACTTAACGGAGACTGCTCATTATAACAGTATTAAATAAGAAAGGAAAGATGAAAAAAAAAATCTTTGGCGAACGCTGAAAAATTTTAATGAACTATCTGGGGAAATAATTGGGTATTTCGAAGAGATGAATACTTTCTTGAAGAGCATTATATATAGCAATAAAAATAAAACGCACAAAAGTTTAAATGGAATGTCTCTTGTTTTTATAGTTTGCTTCATTATATTACAATCTCAAGGCAAAAACTTATTGTTTCCTATTGATTGGACTTCTTTTCGTAGTATTACTCGTCTTGTTAGGGCATATTTGCATATATCTTAGCTTTTCCTTTATATAACTCGGCTCACGTATATGGAATGTCAGTTATATTATGCAACTTTTTTTTTAAAAAAAGGATTTTACTTATAAATCTACCTCAGTAAAACCTCTGATTAAAGCCGGATTACCGTTGTTTTTATCGAAATTTTACAAAAGGTAATGATTCCTACTGTACAATAATGCAATATTAAAAAAAACACACGAGCGAGAATTTTGGAAATATATGAATGTGCTTTATGCTACTAAGTTGCGCTGTTATATAAAGTTATTCTAACTATGTATTTAAAGGGTCCAAGGAAAGATTTTATTATACATACATAAAATCAAAGATATTGAAAGAAATGTTGTTTCAAAGAAAGAATAATTTAAATTTTAAAAACATATTTAGATTTTAATGTATTGGCCCGAACAATTCCTCACTTTGAATCTATCTATCTATCTATCTATCTATCTATCTATATATATATATATATATATATATATATATATATATTATATATATATATATATATACATTATATATATATATATATATATTGTATATATTTTTAAATACAGGTGGGTCCAGTTCCCCTGATAATTGGGGTAACTGGACCACCCAAATCTATTTCTCATAATAAACAACAGAAACTGTGACTGCTAAAATAGATTCAATGGTTGTATATCTAGAAAGAAAAAACATTGTTCCCCCATTTAGAAATAATTTTTCATTCATCATTGGAAAAAAATAACACACAAAGTGATTAAAAAACACAATGTAATTGACTATAAACACATTTTCAAAAGTACAAACATACTTTCTAGCTTTGTTAGTAGCTGTAATGGCCTTTTCTATCGAAAAGTGTAATATTAATTTGAGTTTAACAAGCCCTGAGTTAGTTAATGAGTTAATATGCGAATTAATGTGTCACTTGCAAAAAAAGGTTTTTGTAATAACTTAACCAGTAGTAATCTTAAGTGAAAAAGAACACAAATGAGTGACTTAACTACTTAACTTATAATAGTTAAACATACTCATACTCAAATATTTTCATACTCAATAATTTCTATGTAAATATGACTCAAATCTTGGTTGAGTTGTAAGAAAAAAAAGAAAACATGTTTGAATTCTCACAAGCTTTAAAAGTATAAATTTCTCCAACAACATTCTATCTTTAAAGGCCTATGTCTTGACTGACTTTATTGCAACTTATTAACATAACTTAATTAGTTCAGTTGCTTAGGTTGGGTTAGTAGTAGTTAATAAATGCATAAATGGATCAGTGTGGGGTAACTGGGCCATACCTGTGCCCAGTAACCCTGAAGTTATGGCCCAGTTACCCCAAATCACTAAATCTGATGGGGTAACTGGGTCATACCCAGTTAACCGCATTTATGGGAAAAATGCGGAAGTCCCGAGTAGTTAAAAAGTAATAATCATTCACTCATTCAGTGTCACTCACAGACAATATACATGTCCGTTTTTTATCGGTTTCGTATAAGAATTCGGTTATCACATTATGATTCAGACATTATGATTTATGATTCAGATATTATGATTCAGACATTATGATTATGGTTCAGACATTATGATTTTGTTTTTGTAAGTTCTTTAAATGGTCCTTCATAAAGTGTCATAATCATCTTTTTAAATCACATGGGAATGTCACAGCTCTTTCGATATTATCATCATCTGTAAGAAAATGATTTCCAAGTCTGTTAACTAATTGTAGGTGGCTTTGTAGCGTTATACTTGCAGATAGTGGAACCACTTCATCGTCACTACAATATGCTAGCGTGGAATATTCCCCATTCTCTGAAATATTCGCTGATAACATCGCGCACAATATAAGCTACAGCATAAAGCAATATTTTTAATTAGAAGTGCACAGAACGTAAAGCCGTGGTTTATAAACTTCCTGTGAAACACATGAATATGTTCTTTATTACTCAATGAAATAGTTATTATCGTTAAATAGAAGAACATACCTTATTTACTGGAGCAACTGTGCCTAGTTACTTTCCACAGACCTTTAACTTTCAGGATAGGTTAAAGCACTACACAGAAGGCTATTTTGACATTAACTGAACTAAAAATTCTTGCATTCAATTTTTGAGAGATAAAAATAGACTTATCAAAAATTATTGAATCCACCCTTGTAGAAAGATGTTTTGTGATGACAAAAACAAAAAAACATTAGCAGCCATAAAACATTGTTCAACCTAGCTGGAGACCAAAGGGCTGTTGTTTTGTTCACTTCTGCTTATCAGTGTTTCTACAACAGAGTGAAATTCAAGTGATGTAAAAGAAAAATCTGGGAGTGGATGATCCAGTTACCTCATGGGCCCAGTTACCCCAACTTACCTTAATTAATAAAAAAAATTAATTTTCATTTGAAATTTGGATTTAATCAACCTTGAATAGATATTAGGAGGAAACCAAAAGTCCTACTTTTACTATGTTTATAAGGGGTTATTTTTTTAATTTGAATAATTACAAGATAAAAAGAACGTTTTATATACCATTTTTTAAATTTTCTGCTGAATCATATAAACTTGACAATTCTATGTATTAATAAATATTTTAAATTTTTTTTATGAATTATCCCAACAACTTGAAAGAAAATGAAGTCAATTGGAAGTTAACTTGTGTTCTTTCCCGTCCCGGTCGATAGATGGCTACACCAGTCTACAAAAAAATTAACTGTAAAAGAATTCAATATCTGCTTAAAGATTGCTAAAAGTATTAAAAGAATGCATTGTCATCGTGTTTTTGGACTATTCTAAAAGTTTCAAATGTCTAGCTAGTCGGGAAGTTAGTTAAAAATCGATTGCAAGATTTGTACGGGACAAACACACAAACAAACAAGAAAGCGAGTTAATAAAAACATGGAAAAAATGCGGAAGTCCCGAGTAGTTAAAAGCAAATAATCATTCACTCATTCAGTGTCACTCACAGACATTATACGTGTCCGTTTTTTCTCGGTTTCGTATAAGAATTCGGTTATCAGACATTATGATTTTGTTTTTGTAAGTTCTTTAAATTGTCCTTCATAAAGTGTCATAATCATCTTTTTAAATCACATGGGAATGTCACAGCTCTTTCGATATTATCATCATCTGCAAGAAAATGATTTCCAAGTCTGTTAACTAATTATAGGTGGCATTGTAGCGTTGTACTTGCAGATAGTGGAACCACTTCATCGTCACTACAATATGCTAGCGTGGAATATTCCAAATTCTCTGAAATACTCGCTGATAACATCGCGCACAATGTAAGCTACAACGCAAAGCAATATTTTTAATTAGAAGTGCACAGAACGTAAAGCCGTGGTTTATAAACTTCCTGTGAAACACATGAATATGTTCTTTATTACTCAATGAAATAGTATATATAAATAATAGTATATTACTCAATGAAATAGTATAATTAAATAGAAGAACATACTTTATTTACTGGAGTAACTGTGCCTAGTTATTTATGTTTAAAACTTCCACTAGTGGTCAGGGTTTTAATGCATTCTCTATACCATACAGTGGCGTGTCTCTACTGTTTTATGGACTAGAAAATTAAAACAATTATAATAAATTTTCTTAATTATAAATGTTAATTATAAAGTTGTTTAAATATACATCTCATGATTGATTAACATATATGCAGTAGGAAGTTGTAATTGCATCGAGTGGAAGTTAAAATATGCTACTGGTATGCATTCTAAATTCCGTTCCAGGTGTTAAATGCTTCTATAAGAAAGGTTTGTTTATGAATATACTCGAACAGATATTCAATCAAAAACTAGTAAAATTGAAAATATTTTGAAATTATCACTGATATATGGATATAACATGTAATACTCGTCAGTAATTGGTTGTTCTTCATTTTCCAAAGTAACATATATAGCTAAATATGCCACACTGATGTATGTATATGTACACTCGTATGTATATATATATATATATATATATATATATATATATATATATATATTTATCGTTATATCCATGAGTTCGTTATATACCGAGGTTCGCTATGACGGGGTTCGACTGTATATATATATATATATATATATATATATATATATATATATATATATATATATATATATATACATACACACATATAATAAAAAGAAACATGATTTTCGCTAGTATAGGAAGCTATGTGCAATTAAAAAGCATACATATGTGTATATATAGATGCGCACATATATGTAAGTTTGAGATACATATGTATGAATATGTACGAGAAGTGTAACGTTAGTAAAAACTACTTTTTTATTAAATGCAAATTTGTTATGGAATCAAAATATCGTGTATAATGTGATAAAATTTCGGACTTCTAATTCTCTAAACCTGGCAACTTACCATAGCTGTTCTCTACAAACATTCCGCAAAAAATATAAATAAATAAGAAATGCGATATATAAACACAATTTTTTTTCTAAAAAATGAAGGGCAGATCGGATATGGCCTATTCCATCTCTATTTAGTTGAGTTTTTGTGGCATTCTTCCAATCTCAGTGTTATCAATAAAAAATACTAATTTAAAAGAATATCTTTTTTTTAAACTGAAAAGCAAGATAGGAGATATCTCTCGATATTTTCCTCCGGAGAACAGAATTCTAAAGAATGTATGTGCAATCATTTTTTTTGTAAAAAATATAGTACAAGAAAGAAAAAACAAACTTAATATAGAAATTATTTTCATTATATTTATACGCTCATTTACATCAACAAATTAGTATCTGTCACATGTATGAAAATGTTAGTAAATCTGAATGTACATGCCAAAATGAATTACAAATATTACGCTACTTTTACCCCATTTTATTTTATTTAACGAGTTATTGGCCTCGACGAACTTAACGCACTGGAGTTACTTAATTTACCTTTGAAAAATCAAAACACCACTGAATGTTGTAAAAGAAACTATGGCAAACATACAGAACATTATATGATTCCCCGCCAAGCCATCGTTTGCGCCAAAGGTTTGGCACATTAGAATTTAGCAACTGGGTTTTGCTAAAGAGAGCACCACATGGTTCTTCAATTTGTAATGTCACATTGACGCTTCATCGCCACAGGTTGGCGACCGTATCATGACCGTATCATATTCATCATATTAAGAAAATTGGAGCTAGATACATGATACTTAACCGATCGACAATGGCAATCAGTAAATATGATCGAAAACATAGTCCATACGTCATAGAATTCCTATTAAGGAACAATAGAAGACAGAATTCTAATAAGGATGCGACTTGCAGAAAACCGAATTCCTCAGCTACACTGCTGGACATTGAAATTGCAACACCCTGAAGGAGGGATGACAGAAACATCAAATTCGCATTAAAGGAAGAAGATGCTGGCTTTATGCAAATAATTAGCATTTACGTGCTCGAACGTCTCAGGAAGGAGAAACGGATCGCAAACTCTGTATAAAAGGAAAGTTGCGCAGCGGGTTTCTCACTCGGAAATCGCATTTGAATGTTGGTTGTTTGTGAAAATATCGTGTTATACCTCGTATAAGGAGGAGAAACGGCTACCAGCACGTGTCGGAATTCGATAGCGGCAGGATCGTGGCCTATCGAGAGTGCGATTTATTGGTCCGCGATATTGCTACTCGCATTGGTCAGAATCCAACGACTGCGATGCGAATATGGACTCGACGTCTTCAGGAGGGTCATACTGAACGTCATTTAATATATCAACGGCCTCCCGCCACTAACGCCCGAGAGGACAGGCATGTTGCCAGGTCGGCCTTGCAGGATCGTACAGCCACACCACGGACCTTGAGTCAGGAAATGGGATTGTTTGCAGCACGAGAAGTATCCGCACGGACAGTGAGTCGGCGTCTGGAACAGCACGGACTGTCCGCACGACGACCATTATTGCGACTTCCCTTGACACTGCAGCATAGAGACGCGCGGCGACAGTGGTGCGCCCAACGACAAAACTGAATACAGGAGTAGCACCACGTCGGGTTTTCAGACGAGCCCCGGTTCCGCGTGCAGCATTATGATGGACGTATCTGTGTCGGGAGGCACCGAGGAGAACGCATGTGGCCTGCTTGCATTCGATATCGTCATAGGGGCCCAGCACCTGATGTGACGGTATGGGAAGCCATTGGTTACACAACACGAACACATCTTTTTCGCGTCGTTGGTAATCTGAACAGCCAGTGTTATATTTTTCAGATCTTAAGGCTGGTGGATGTGCCCTATCTCCAAGGCCTCGGAGACGCCATTTTTCAACAAGATAACGCAATACCGCATGTTGCCCGTCGTGTCTTGACCTACCTCGACGCAGAGGGTGTTCGACTATTGCCCTGGCCAGCACGTTCTGCAGATCACCCATAGAAAACATCTGTTCATGGGTTGCTGAGTGTGAAAATAACATCACGAACGTTACGAGAGCAAGACGTAAAAAGTGGTTAGTTTGGAAAAAAAAGTACTTTTTTTGTGAATTGTTTCGTAGCTTCTGGCTGGAATCTCTGAATTTTCCACATTTGAATCAGAATGGCGTCCTGGGAGATTAACGTTGGTTGGTTTTCTACGAAAGTAATGCTCTTGGGGCTTGGTCACAATTTTTTTTTTGTCTTCATTTACTACATTTTGCTAGAAATACATTTTGCCATATGTTTTTTTACAAAGAATATCGTACGTAAAAAATATTTTAGCTATTTTAAATTTTGATGAAAATACGAAATTTAAAATTTAAAATATGTTTGAGGAACGAAGAACTCTACTTGCATCTTTTTGTGCATTTGAAAGGTTTCAGAATTATTTATCCTTATGATTCAAAAAAAAAGTTTTATGTATAAATTTAGTAATCACTTTGAAAGGTACGAGGATTTTTAGAATTTTTTCAGGGTATTTTTTGAAGAAAATGTTTTCAAAATGTGTACTCTCAATCAAAAATTCTGAAGGCTGATCAGCGAAATCAAAACAAAGCGACCCAGTACAAAATTGCATAGAGATTCCTTGAGCGAGAATATACATATCTTAGTAATAATAACGAATCGTGAAATGCTATGCAACTAGGTAAAAAGACTTAAAGTATGTGAAAGCAAAAAGTTTCGTAATCATTGGAGAAACATGTTATTTGATTTTCTATGTTCTGTAGAATGTTTTAAGCCAAAAACTTAAAAATATACTTTAGAGAATTTTTTGTGAGATTCGGTTAAATTAGCGTCAGTAGAAATTTCTGGAAAGATCAACGAAACAGACAAAAAATTTGGTTGCCGTTTAAGAAAAACGAGATCGAATACGAAATCAGATGTTGCTGCAGGTATAAGACAGTAATTCATTGTTATGCTCTTAATGTGCTTAACAGAAAGTATAACCTCAATAACCATGTATAATTGATCCGTGGTTTCCGTGACTAGTGTCGTAAAGGTATTTTCTCATTTTAAGGCTGCAGGCACTTGTCCATTCGATATTCGGCCTTTCAACATTACGCATTTGTTCGAATCTATAGGAATGTGGAATTTATAGGAATACCATATAGGTGAATGCCATATAGGTGCCCAACATCACTCACTATGAGCAGAAAGCACAGAAAAATCCAAACCCATCTCGGGATTCAAACCCGAGCCCACACCATTGACTTCGGGACGCTAACTATGCGATATGTGCGGCACGTTGATAAATTGGGAATGTACGAAAAAAAACTGCTACGAAGGCCTATTCCCATTCTTCCAAATAAGGCAAGCTTTGTAGGCTGGACCATAAACACCAGAAAACATTAACCATTTCCTTACGGGGTGGGATAGCACGTATCCCAAGTATACGGTCCCAAGGATGAATATATATATATATTCATCCTTGGGACCGAGAGAGAGAGAGATAATAACTAATAATACTAATTCTAAATTATATTAAGCCTTTTACCCATTAGAACTGTTATGTAGGCCTATTCCCATTCTTCCAAATAAGGCAAGCTTTGTAAGCTGGACCATACACGCCAGAAAACATTAACCAATTCCTTACAGGGTGAAATAGCACGTATCCCATGTATGGGCCCAAGGATGAATGAATGAATATATATATATATATATATATATAGAGAGAGAGAGAGAGAGAGATTGAGAGAGAAAAATATAATAACTAATAATACTAATTGTAAATTATATCAAGCCTTTTACCCATTAAAACTTTATTTTACAGTGAGACGCGTCTTAATGGAAAGTTTTGATACTTACATATTAGTGTGAAATATAAAGAATGAAAAAAAATCTGAATAGTAGGATTTCACAGCTTTTGTTACTTTTTGAGTCATGTATAGCAAGGAAAAAGTATACTATGGTTAATTCCATTCTAAAGAGGGAATGGGCCTCGTAAGCTAAAGGTTAACAGTCAAAGCTAAATGTCTAACTTCAACTACTATTAGTGCAAGCCACAATACAATATGGAGGAATGTCCCATCAAGCAACATTAATTGAAGAAGTAATTGTTTTACGGACTTTACCTCTTTTAAGAGTTAGTGGACTACAGCCGAATGTGACTTGCGTAAGTGGTAGAAAATGTTTTTTTTAAAACCTCGATTGCAAAAATACAGATACGAAAGGAAATAATAAACTAACCTATCAGTGATAAAAAAAAACTCCTTGTATATCCGGGTTCAGAGACACGTCAGTCGAAAATTTTATTAATCGTTCGTTTATATAATCGTTAGTCGATTTGCAAGAACTCGTATGCGGCAACTACTGTCGTAAGTCACTATAGTGTTATCTCTAAAACAATATGTTAGTTCTGATACGAACAAGTACAGAATAATAAAAGTTTCGATATAATTCCACCAGGAGTAGTCAAGTTATAAAAATTATAAACAATATTGCATATTTTAAACGATACAAGGCGTTTACTTTCATTTTTACTTTCACTGCTGACATTTGAAGACTGAAAGAGGAATGTTTTGTCTACCTCACAATTTTTCTTTCTGAAAACAGCTGCGTCCATGAAAATGTGGTTTTGAATCTCGAGGAATCTCGAGGACTTTGAAAATAATAATAGGGAACAATTACCAAATTTCGATTCCTTGAACCGTGAGTAATACGAGCACAATGAAAGTTTTAACTAAATTATCTAATAATAAACCTATGTCTCGGTAACAACGAATTTAAATATGCAACAATCTGAGTACAATAGGTCGCCAAATAAATTATTATTTGGCGAAAAAATTATTATTTGGCAATAAATTATTATTAATGCTAAAATTATTTTATTACTAGTAAAATAATTTTAACTAAATAAAATATTATATTTGGTAATTCATGGTTTTAATATTTTTTCTGCTATACAGAGAAAATGTATGCTTTTAATTATGAAAAGTTTTACGAAATAAAAACAAAATTTGTTTTATATCAAATAAATTTGATCTCCTGCAATATATTGCTGGAAGCATTGTTTGTTTAATCACATACAGTTCAAGCATTTCTAAACCTGGCTAGTCAATATATATATATGTCCATATTTACAATACAATAATTCCGTACCAAAATACATCATGAATTACTAAGTAACTCTTAAATTAAAAGAAGTTGAAAATAGGTACGGATGCATATCTTCTCTTTGTATGATAATTTTATTCTTCGAATTATATTAAAAAAGGCTGAATGCTAGGGATACAAAATACAAATTGGAGTTTAGAATTTCTCCAATCATGTTTTTCGTTTATCGTACATTTCTCTTTTTATTTTTGCTTGATTTACTGGAATTCATATGAGCGTTTCTGCAGAAGATTACAAAAGCGAATATACTGATTTCATGATTTTTCTTTTTAGTTTCTTTCGTTATAAAACATCTTCTTCGGAGAATGATTTTCTTTTTATTTCATACACTGCAATTTCTCCCTCACGCAGAATTCAATTTAAAATGCTTGTCAGTTTTTGCTTCAGAATCTATAATACTCTGAGAAATATTAATTGATTTTGCCGTTACGTGAAATTTTATATCCTAAATATTCCTAGGAAAATTCGATAAAATGCCAGACATTCGATAAAACACTCGTTAGTCAAAAGCAATGTATGGAATGATTTTTTTTTCCCCATCTCCGATTGATATAGTTTTCGAGATGCAAATATCAGCATATTCATTTCAATCGAGAATATAAATTGGAGGGAAAAAAAATGGCCACGTAAATTACAAAAGTATCCTGTTGCTCTTTAGTTCCAATTTATAATAAAAATATTCCTTACCATGACGTATAATTGATCGGGAAATAGTCTTAGCAAAACGTAAATCATCTCGAGGTTTAGCTCGACATTTAATATATTATGTAATTAGCTTATAGTCTTGTTTTGTTGGTCTTATGTCTCCTGGTCGGAAATATTCCAGATCAAGTCCATAAAGACTCGGTTCGGGGGGGGGGAGGCGACTCCGGTTTATAATGCACCACAAGGGTCGGAGTCTGATTTTGCAATCTCAATCTTAACCAGAGTATCTAGGGGATCCTACCCCCCCCCCTATGACGTCATAGAATGTCTTGCGGTCTACAGATTTAACGTCCTTGTTTCCAGCTTATACATGGCACAACGACAGCAACACCAAACACACACACACACACACACACACACACATATATATATATATATATATATATATATATATATATATATGCAAGGTGATTTTTATTAAACTGACACTACTCAGGACCATCTGTAGCGCGATCTATCAGCCGGTATTCCACCAAAATTGATAGATGGACTAAGGCGATATGGGAAAGAGTTTCCGTGAAAAAAAAAATAAATAAATAAATAAATATATATATATATATATATATATATATATATATATATATATATGTGTGTGTGTGTGTGTGTGTGTGTGTGTGTGTGTAACCGAAAGACGCCGATAGGGGATGATATGGCGCTGTTTTTTGTGGCCGCACCCCAGAATTTGCATAATATGCAAGCGAAACTTCGAAATGCAAATTCATGACTACGTAGTGGACATCAGCGCCAGTATTTTGGGCTATAAACATCGGTGCGGAATCTGTTACGCTATCACTTTACAGAATGAAGGGTCACCAGTCTTTTTTTCCATTTGCATGGCCACCTCGCTTCCCGCACCTAACCCATGTGACTTCTTTCTGTGGAGCTATTTATAGTCTGAGTTGTAACTTGGTGGAGTCTCAAACTAGGCGGCCATAAAGCATAGCATACCCCGGACTGTGATGAACATTTTTGGTGACATGTTACGCTCGGCCGTTCAGAACGTAGTCTTCAGGATGTAATGTGTCGTCCACCAGACGGTGGTCACATTGAAGGTGGGAGAAGTGAATTTGCATACAGCGGTGTTGCAGTGAAATTTCTTTGTTATTCATTTGTCTGCTTATTACAACTTTTTTCGGTATTCACCCTTTATCTTTATAGCCCGAAATACTGGCGCTGCTGTCGATTACATAGTACTGAATTTCCATTTTGATGTTTTCCTAGTGTTTGGTACAAATTCTCGGATGTGTCGAGAACCACAGCGCCCTATCTTCCCCTATCGGCAACTTTTGGGACTATTTTTTTTCTCGCGGAAACCCTTTCTCATGTCGACCTTAGTCCCTCCATTAATTTTGGTGGAATTCCGACTGATAGATCGCGCTACAGATGGCTCTGAGTAGTGTCAGTTTAATAAAAATCACCCTGTATATAGATACTTAAAATTAAACACACACACACACACACACACACACACACACACACACGAAAACCGTTTGGTAAGTCTTCGACAAATCCGAGTGATAATCCCACTGAAAGGAAATTGAAGGATCTTTCCTATTTAGCATGTTTCAAATTCACAACATGTCAGATTAGAAACCGATTCAATGGTTAGTCAGTGAATGAGACTTGTTTTAGTCGGTGAAATCTTGTTACTACTCACATAATGGAGAAAACCGAATTTCGCTTGATTATAAAATTGTGTTTCTTAAGAATAGACAAAACGACTGAAAAGACAAAATCCAAGCTTGATATTTATTATGGTGAGTCTTACCGTTCGCTTAAAATAATTTACGAGTGGTTTATTGAATTTCGTTCCGGGCGAATGTGTAGAAGTGATGATAAACTTTGTGATCACCTGTCTGATATTATTGAAAAATGAAATCCGAGATACGGTATTGAAGAATGAATTGGTATCACACCAGAACGCTTACGTATTATGAGTATGAAACACCTTATGTTTAACTGATTTCTTAAACTAAAAAATGCCTGATAGAAAATTGAAAATATGGAGTCCAGTAATGAATTTGATACACGTTCTAAACTCGCGACATAAATAAATTAGGGCATGTTGTGCAGGAAATGACAAAAAAAATAGACAAATATTTAATAAATATCTAGTAAAATCCATCTCATAAAAACTGTTGTTGAGAATTCAAATAAGATTTGGAGGAGAAATATTACTGAAGTCCCAGAATGGCCAAGACAGAAAGAAGTCTTGTTTCGACTAGTGACTGGCCATGACTGAAACATCTCTACCATATAAATATCGTTTCAGAACCCTTTTGCAAGCTCTGTAACCGACGACAGAACAGAGATTTACCCATATACTGTCTTGCCCTGCTCTACCCCCAGCTCTACTGTGTGAGAGATATTGGATAGCTAGGATAATTTCGGGTTCAACGATGTTCTAGTTCGCTTTTGTTTGTTTGTTCTAATTTTGTTTATATATACTTAAAGTATATATATATATATATGTGTGTGTGTTTGTGTGTGTGTGTGTGTGTGTGTAAGTAACAATAACGCCCCACCTTTATTACTTAACGCGTATTCTAAATTGTCCTTTTATAATTTCAATAAAGCACAGTCCTTATTCCAAAATGCGACCTAGGAATAAACGAACTAACCAACTAAATTACCCTGAACCGAACGCGCGGAACATTAAGATTACTCATTAACTGCATGAAACAGACATGATTCAGAGTCTAATTATTTCGCTACGTGGTGCCTGTTTAAAAAGTCACGTTACTTTGATATTGGGTGATATGTCCGATTTTAAACAATTATAGAATTCTAAACGCATACCGCCTACTTGGTATAAATTGTTGAGACGAGATTTTCGCGCTCTCTTCCTC
Source organism: Dolomedes plantarius (assembly GCA_907164885.2). Taxonomy (NCBI): domain Eukaryota; kingdom Metazoa; phylum Arthropoda; class Arachnida; order Araneae; family Dolomedidae; genus Dolomedes; species Dolomedes plantarius. Next base: position 157,205,155 of record OU015500.1, read on the forward strand.
GTCTGTTCCTTGTCTAATCGGCGTCTCTGCTCTTGTGTCCCTTCGCGCATGTCTTCTTTTCGCTCTACTCTCTTAATGCCGCTACTGTCTGAGTATCGTGAAGTCTACTTTACTCAAGCTCCGGCAGGTTCCGGTGGCCGTTTGTTTGTGCCCTTTTGTAAAGATACCTGTGTGGAAGAATGGCTGAAATTTCCTGCATGATGTCTTAGCCGTATTTCCTTGAATAAATCAGTTCTATGGATATCGAATGTGTATGTGTTCTCTGTTCTGGTCTCGACTACAACATTTTTTGTGTGTACCATCTCCTCCGCTACGTGATGCAACATCACACACATATATATACAGTGGTAGATTTCTAGAAATAGAGGTGCCGGAACGGTTACCTTCCGGGGTGTGTGGGGGGTATTCCAAATTATTGATAAAGAGAGGTACCTAAAGAGAGGTACCGGAACGCCGTTCCGGAGCGTTCCGCGTCAAATCTAGCCCTGTATATATATATATATATATATATATATATATATATATATATATATATATATATATATATATATATATACATATATATATTCTTATAACCCGCCACTGGAAATTTTAAAAAATCTAGTCAAATTACATACATTTTTAAATATTAAAAATAGAATATAAGTATGAAAAATATTAACGAAAATAGTGATTTAAAGATGATATTCTGGAAATATTTTATTCTATGCCTTAATTCAATTGTATTACAACCGTGATTTTCCAATTGGGTGGATGGAGGGGAGGGGGTGCGCCCTTGGGTGATATCCAGTGGGGATACGAAAGGTTAACAGAAAAAAATGTAAAAAGTATTTCTACAAGGCATCTGGAAATGAACATTAAATTCAGATTAGGTATAGGATATTTGTTGAATTTTTGTTCATGCTTGAATTATTGTGTTATGATTGCAACAGTGTCAGCCATTTAAAAAAATTCGAGTTTTTTTCCCGTGCATTCGCCTTTTTATCACATTTTACTTTATTTATTTATTTATTTTTTTTGGGGGGGGGCTTTGTTACGCTGTTTGGGTTGTTTATTATTTGCTACACATATTAATCTCTCAAAATCTATTTACGTATGTTTCAGGTCTACTGTGGGAGGGGGGGGGAGACTGAAGGTCATTCAAAGGTGTGGGGGTCTGGACATCAAAAGGCTGAGAACCTCATAGAAGTCTTTTGATGTTCCTATCATCACAGAGCATGTAACGATGCAGGAAGTTCAGAAATAAAGTAAAACCTCGTTTATCCGGCCCTCGTTTATCTGGATATACGGATAATCCGGATCAGACTTGAAGACATTATTTTTATTTAATGGTCACATTAGATGTTTAACTATAATAGCAAGAATATCATGACAAGTACGCGATATATACGCATTTTAGTTTGATTCAATGTACGGTTCCTGCCTAGATTGTGCAAGAAATTATGGTAATAAAATGCCTTTTGTTGAGTTTAATAAAGCTTTACTACACTTACCAATTCTTTGTTAAAAAATAACGTGAAAAGTTATTTTTATATTTCTTAATGTCTTGAAAACAATAGTATGTAATTTTTTCACAAAACATAATTTTTTATCTTAATAAATGTATAGAGAATCTATGCTCACTTCTACCCAGACTTGGGTGTATATAATTTGAAGTAGCACTCTATTTGAATTATATACAAACACAGTTTATACATGAAATAATGTTTATTGAATTCGCTGCACATATAATTGGCTTTTACAGCAATAAGCATGCGTACTACTTGTACGGAATGTAAATACAGCTTTTAAGGACAATATATTTTTATACTCACGAACAGTAAGTCAAACCAGCAGTACTGCCACGTAAACTTCTGGCCCGTAAAGCACTAGCGCAGGATAACACCTTTTTCAACCTTAACAACCTCCCCTTCCTTATTAATGACGCTGCGTGGTATTTATACTAAGCGCGTATGCCAAAATTAGCATATCTGAAGCAGCTTCTTTAATTCACTCAAAAGTTCGATTCTTGTGAATCGAATCTTGCGTATACCTTACACTGGCCTCCCTCGAAAAAAAAAATTAGGTAACTGAGGTCTGAACGGCTTCAGTTAACTAATTGAAAACGCGTGCTGGTCTGACTTTTTACATAATGGGTGGCAAAGCCAAAAAACCTTCCACACGTTGTGTGGGGGAAAAACGCCACTACCATTTTACAAAACTAACCCCGAAGGGTCCAGGTGACACCATTACACAGTGGATTTGCAGAGTTGCGGATACTGGGCTGGCCAACTGCGCCCTAAAATATCTATTTTAATTAAAAGTGACAACACAATCGCACAGCATGACATTTCTTGACTGTATCTGCTCTCCCCCAATTTATAATGTACATGTGTTATGATTTGCGAAGTTAGTATGTTAGTTGTTTGTTATCTGTAGTTAGTATGTATTTTTTTCACTACATGTCCCCTTCAAAAATTTATAAAACAATATGCCGTTTTTTTTTTTTTCAGTGGCTCACTCCTTCCCCTCAAAATGTTTACACAGTATCTACAATGGGGAACTTCAAACCAATTTGGTTCGATTTTATTAAAGGGTGGGAGTTAGAATAAGAAAGTTGATACAAGACTTGTTCCTCATGAATGCAGCAACTTCACTGCACCAGTTTGTCCAATCCGCTGAACCTCTCTTGATGGTCGCAGTCCTAGTAAAGGGGTTCGTTGACCGTGTGGGCATCCTTCGTGCAGCAGGTCGTAGGTCCTGAGGCGCTGGTCCGGCTTGACGATGGACAGGAGGTCTCTTGGGAGGAGGCCAACCTTGCTGGGCGGCTGATATCTTGCGTTCCCTGTACTTATGCAAAGGAGCTTTAAAATTGTCATTCTTCCTTTTCATAACCTTGTGTACCTTATGTGTGCCACGTTCATCCTTAGATGGAGGTTTTGTAGTGCACACTTTACTTTTCTTCGTACTTTTGCTTGTATCGGTATTAGATTTTAATGCAGATTCTATTTTTTGAAACTTATACGCCGCACCAACGTGTTTAGTAACTGGCTTTATCTCGCTGCTTGTGTCATGTTTTTCAACAACCTGACTCTGTTTTTCGTATTTGTGCTTATACGACTTCTTGTTTACCGCCTTAATTACTACAGTATTTGCAGTTTTAATGCTGGAACCTGAAGGCTCTTTTTCACGTTTTTTATCCCCCTTAAATTTAGTTTTATCCTCTTTTGACGAAAAAGTCTCTTTGAAACTTGCGATATCAGAATCGTTATCATTTAAATTCTTTAACAATGCTTCAGTTTTAGGAAGATTAAGCTTTTCGTACTCGTGCGTTTTATTGCAAACTTTCTCTATAACTTCCGAAGCATCAGCTAAACTACCTACAGTATAACTCTGTGTCAACTTTTCATCCTGATTCTCAGTCTGGTTTTCATGTACTTTATTTAAAACCATATTATCAACCTGGCCTACACAATCCCCATTCGGCTGGAAACTTGAAATAATATCATCACCTAGCAAGTTCCTACTATCGTTTAAAGAATTTTTATTGTCGTCAACTAATAAGTATTCACTAACTTCCGTAACGCATACTTCGTCATCTACTAAATTTCCTTCATTAACAGATGTGTGAATATCATCTAAAATATCAGGTATAGCATCAATAATATCAGGTATAGCATTAATAATATCAGGTATAGCATTAATAGAAGTGTCCGATGATTTATTTTCTAAACCACTAGCATTAGTATCGGCCCTATTTTCAGAAATTTGTACTGGAATTACCGCATTATTCCAGCTAGACTCACTTTCTTTATAAGCCACAAAAATACCCTGACTTTCACTATTCTCAAAATAATGATTACTACTCGGACAAAATAATACATTTGACCAAACAGTTTCAACAGGTTGAACCATATCATGTGAATCAACTTGCCAGTGCAAGTAAGGTGCTTCCCTATTATTTTCTTTAAGTGCACTAATTTCATTATAACGCCGTGCGCTTCTATTATTTTGCCTGCGGTACAGCTTACGCTGCTGGTTTGAAACTCGCGAAAAATTTTGGCGCGGCTGTATAAAACTTCTCGTACCTGAATGACGGTGAGGGGTAGCGAAGAAATGTCTATTGTCATATTTAGCTAAAGCTTGAAGGAGGGTAACCTTGCTTGTAATTGTTTGATTATCTAAAAAATCTTGAACACTTGGCTTCAAACGTTGGATAACTATTTTTAAGATTATCGCTTCCGTCATTCCCTCTAAATATTCCTCACACTTGGAAATCTTTTCCATAGCAAAATCTAATGCAGACTGACCTTCACGTTGCCTTAGCGAATAAATTTCCGCTTCAATTTCACTTTGATTAAAGGTCTTTGGAAAAACACTAAGAAACTGTTGCTTGAATGACGAATAGTCAAAAATCAGATTACTGCTTTGCATGCATGTGTACCACTGAAATGCACTACCTCTTAAAGCGGCTAGAGCAATTTTAAGATTATCCCCCTCTGTGGTGCATTGTTGCTGAAAGTAATGCTCAATTTTCTTTAGGAATTGGCTTGAGGGGCCGCCATTGAAGGTGGCTTCGAATGGCGCAATTTGCTGAACCATAATTACCCGAGGAAAATTTCCAGCAGGATTTTGTTCTACAACACTCATTTTTAAATAGTATATAAGTACTTGCAACAATTTTATCAATATACGTACACAGTACACAGTTTTTAATTTCAATTATGTTCTTCGTTACAAATTTAACGCTAACTACCAGGGTATATATATTTTTCGGGCGCCAGTATAGAGAATCTATGCTCACTTCTACCCAGACTTGGGTGTATATAATTTGAAGTAGCACTCTATTTGAATTATATACAAACACAGTTTATACATGAAATAATGTTTATTGAATTCGCTGCACATATAATAGGCTTTTACAGCAATAAGCATGCGTACTACTTGTACGGAATGTAAATACAGCTTTTAAGGACAATATATTTTTATACTCACGAACAGTAAGTCAAACCAGCAGTACTGCCACGTAAACTTCTGGCCCGTAAAGCACTAGCGCAGGATAACACCTTTTTCAACCTTAACAACCTCCCCTTCCTTATTAATGACGCTGCGTGGTATTTATACTAAGCGCGTATGCCAAAATTAGCATATCTGAAGCAGCTTCTTTAATTCACTCAAAAGTTCGATTCTTGTGAATCGAATCTTGTGTATACCTTACAAATGATAAGTCTGCTTAGTTAAAGATTTTGCTTCGCTTATTACCCGGATTATCCGGATTGCCTACGGTCCCAGTTAGTCCGGATAAACTAGGTTTTACTGTATATCAGTGTTGCTATGAGAATGTTCTGGCAACCGTCGAGAAATGTCATTGAATTGTTTCGTCCAAGAAAAAAATTAAACTGATCATGATAGTATATAAAAATTAATTTTGTAATATTTGAACTTGTTTAAATTATTACAAATGAATAATTTTTATCCGCTTATATAAAATAAATTAAATATCCTAAATCATCTATGGATTAACCACATTGAAAATTATTTATAAATATTAATAATTTGCCTGTAGAGAAATGAAATTAATATAAATCAATTACACTCCAAGTTTTCACGTAACTCATGTTTAGAATAGAATTAAACTGTATGAAAAAGTCTGCCCATCACAAAAATTTTATACCCTTTAACATTTATTGTTTGATACTTTTGTTACTGTTCGAGTAAGATGCGTTAGAAAAAGCTCGCCAATGCACTTCTCGAGAATTATGCAGAGCTGTAAAAGTATGAAACTCGTGGATGATTCAGTGCTTTCTTGAGCGAAGCATACAAAAGAAAATGGTGGGAAAAAAAGGAGCTGAAACTGGAGTAAAATAATGAATAATTTATATCCTTCTGTTTACTTGCCTCGAAGGTACAGATTTTGTCTTATTTTTCTCGCTAAAGCAAAGGAGGGAGGGACGGCTATGCACACATAAATCTGAACTGCATGCAAATAGAAACAGTCATAATAAATTTGCCCGAGCTCTAACTATATATGCATTTTGATGTCGAAAATACAACTTCTAAACAATAATGCAGAAATCCAATTCTTCCCCGGAATAATTTAAATTATGGTTATTTCTAACACATTAGAAGTGCTTTTAGTCAGCGACTTTGTGAAAGATTTTGAGAGGTTTATTTTAAGAAAACAAATGTAAGTCTGTGATAAATCTAAAAGTAAGACAATATATATACCTCTATTTAATAAAAAGAAAAACATCTTAACAACATTGTTTGAAAGTAAAGGATGTATTTTACAAAAAATTATGTTAAATTTATATTCCTTTTTGTTGTTGAACATTCGTAAAAAATGAGACTGGTTTATGTAAAAATAACTCGTCGAATTATTTTCAAAATATCATAAGCCAGGGAAGGGAGAGTAACTGCAAATTTAAATGAGAAATTGCTAAAGTTCTGACTATAAATGCATTTTTTTCAGTAAAACCTCAGCTCTAAAAAATTAACCCCTTTTGGGTCATTTAAGGGAACGGTGGACCTTTATTTCGGCAAATCTCGTCATTGTAATACTGATTGTGTTATTGTAAATAATATATATATTTCTGTAGATTATTAGTACCAAAATATTTTTTTCAAGTAAAAAATCATTTATGAAGCTTCTACAAAGTAATTTATAATGGGTAAGTGTAGTAATAAATTTTAAATCTGTATTTCTCAAACCAGATTTTTCAAGGTATTTAGATTTTTTAAATGCTCTATGCTACTTAATTTTTGTTCAAAATGCATGAAATTGATAAGAAAGAATCCTGATGCTGTTTACAAAAAAAAAACTGGGTATGCATTTTACAATTCGACTTCATTAAGGTAATTAAATTTGATTTATAACTTTTCAAAAGGCAAAAATTTTGATGAAAATCGGGATGGAATTCAGAAAAAAATCTCTCAAAAATTAACTATTGAAGGGATTAAATAATTGATACCCAGATTTGTTTTTTATACAGTTTAAAGAGATTAAAATGCAAAATCGAGGAAATATCTCAAAAATTAAGTAGCAAGGAGCACGTTAAAATTTTGTTTATAAATTTAAAATTTTTTAAAAAATCTTAAAATTATAATGAGATTGGAAATTTCTTTTAAGGTATTCTATTTATTTATAGTGAAATGTGTATATGTACAAAATTTCGTATCTCTATGATGAAAAGTAAAAAAAGTAAATTTTAATGTCCACCGTTCCCTTAAAAAGTGGCAAATAAATATTTTCAAATCATTAAAGATATATTTTCAAATCAGTGAAAAAATATAAGGAAAAGGAACGTTTTAAAACATTTCTTAGGATTTACACAAGTGAACATAAACGTGGGTATATTCTAATAAAAGGACTTACATTTCAATCTATAATTAAAAAAGAAAAACAAAAACTGTGTCTTATGCACAAGAAATATTTTGAAATTAAATGGGATATTTTACATAAATTTTTTTCCCCTTTTGCATTAATTAGTATCACATTTTTCAGAATATTTCATCGTAAAAAATGAAACGGATTTGTGCACATAATACTTGCGAAAGCTGAAAAAGTGTCTTAGTTATTTAATGCTCAATTAATTGCAATAATAGTATTATGCTGGTTTAAATTTAAGGACTATAAATGTTCGCACTAAAGGACCTACAGCGGGATAAAGGAAATTTTAATTCTCATTATTATTACGTGAACTTTTCATTTTAGTAAATAGAAAACAGAAGCTTCTTAAACGTCACAATAATAATTAAAAATAAAGACTATGTTTGGAGAAGGCGGGGCATCAGTTGACTTCGTAGATCATTAATCCCCATGCTAAGTGGGGAAAGTTTTCCTCTTATTTTTCTAAACTCGCATCTGCAAATTCATATTTTTGAGTCCCGTTTGCTAACCTGAAGTTAGATATTCAAAAAATATTTTAATTTAATATTTTTTAGTAAAATACCGTTGTATTTTTTTAAATGTAGAGTAAATATTTCAATACACTCTATTTTTATTTATTTATTTATTTTTTTTAAATTACGCCCGCCATCGTCTTCTCAGACATAAGGCGTCTTGCAGTCCAATACAACAGGCAGATGGCTCCAGAAAGGCAGAGAACACCAAAGTGATCAGAAGAGCAAACAAGTAGGGAGAAGCAACTTAAAAGATACTCCCCAATCATAGGCATGGTACTGCAGAGTAGGCAGAATGGAGAATCGGATTGTTTAATTCTATATACACTGAAGTGCCACTTAATTAGGGATAGCAAAGCCTATGCAAATTGTGTAGCGCTGCGCATCATGTATTCGCAAGTGAGGGCGATATATACTGCGGTAACTGCATATATAGCGCGTACTGAGCACTGGAAACGAGTAGAATGGAGTGACGAGTCTCGATTCCGACTACTTAACGCCGACGGGAGGCTGAGAATATGGTGTCAGGCTCATGAAGCCATGGATCCTGCATGCCTGGCTGGAACTGTACAAGGGCATGGTGGCTCAATCATGGTCTGCGGTGATTTTTCGTGGCACAGTTTGGGATCTTTGGTGCGTGTACCAACCTCCCTCAATGCAATTCGGTACGTAGAGTTGCTGGGTGATCACCTCCATCCGTTTATGCTGTTCTTTTATCCGCACGGTAATGGAGTTTTCCAGCAAGACAACTGTACCTCTCACAAGTCCCGGTTGGCTACTGGCTGGTTGGATGAGCATTCCTCTGACTTCTCTGTCATGAATTGACCACCTAGAAGTCCAGACTTAAATCCTATTGAGCATCTTTGGGAAGTTTTGAAACAAGGCGTGAAAGGCCATCACACAGCACCAAAGAATATTACTGAATTATGGACAGCTTTAGCCAATATTTGGCAAGCCATTCCAGTGGAACGTTTCCAGAAACTTGTTGAATCTATGCCTCGTCGTATGGCAGCCGTTATCAAGGCCAGAGGAGGCCCAACTCGTTACTAGGTAGGTATCCCTAATTCAGTGGAACTTCAGTGTAGATGGGCCTGCAATGGAGGTTTCATGTCTGGCGATGACTCTAAAACGCACCCTCCCTCGACTCTGGGGAGGAGGGACGCTCTAAAAATAAGCAGAGGGACAATTTTAAATTTAAAAAATTACCTAAATGTCTTTATTTATGTGAAAACATAAATCAGAAATATGCATTTTCCAATCGGTTATAAGGAAAAAGTAGTAGTATTGGTTATTGGAGACATTTGGTGAGGATTTAAGATGACAACTGATTCTCCACCTTCCTGGTTATAATACATCATGAAGCTTTATCAAAGATAGCAACGACTTTTGGAACGACTTTTGGAGGATTGGAATGAGATAATAGACATAATTTTGTAAGAACTTCATCAGAGCGGGAAATTAATGTCTGACAAAACAACGAGATCACCCGTGAAACACAATCTGATGTCCGATGTCGGTCACTACAGATGGAAATGATGCCAAAAGGAAGGAAACAGTGAAATTGGAGATATAGAGAAGTTCAGGTAAAGGGAATAAAATTAGAGAGAACGAATGAAAAGATACAAAACACAAAATGAAGGGTATTATAAAAGATTGAAGCGGTTAGAAAAAAATGAGAATCTTTAGCCGGTCCTAAGGTCACAAAATCAAGATAATTGGAAAACACAATTACATCACTGAAGAAAAAAAAGCTGAGAATTCTCAAGGGACTGCGAAAGAAACAGTGAGACTAAAAAAGAAATTAAACCTGAAAAACCATAAACGGTATTTTGTGTGTCATATATTGATTACAAACAGGTATCAAACATGACAAACTATGACCTAGTCAGAACAGGATAAGTTTTGCAGGACATTGATAATCACATGAATTAGGGAATCGACAATTCGAACAGACATGGGAACAGATTGCGAGAATCAATATAATTCTCTAGATGGAATTATCATACTTCAAAGATAGCGAGGGCATACAAAATATAAGTAAATTATCTCGCCTTTGACATTTAAAGGGAAGAGTAACACACTTCAAACATCGTCAGAAAATAAAGAATTCTTCCATATGAAGATGTCAACGAGATTTTTGTTTTTATCCAAATAAATTGAATTCATTTAATTATTCAGGAAGAAAAAAATTACTTGACTAAATTTACTGTTGCAAAAGAAAAAAAACTTTCTCTCCATGCATACCAAATAAAAGGTTAGTAATAGTAAAATGAATACATACTAAAAATAAAGTTTAATAGTAATAATGCATAGTAAAATAAAGTTTATTAATTCAGTCAATTATAATTTGATGCAAAAGAATTATTAATATGATAAATTGTCCCCAAGCATTATTTTACTTATTAATAGTATACAATATTTTAAACTGAATATTAACACTTTTAATGAAAACCTTTGACGGGAAAGAATTCTGCAGAAAGAAAATGCTTTAATACTACAATTATTTAGTATTCATTTGGGACGACTTTTTTAGCGTTGTTGCTTCAACAACGACAAAATCGTCAAGCTAAGTACACTATTTACACGATTTCCGCAACTTTCTTGGAATAATTTTGAAACGCAAATTGCCTACGCTTTCTATTTTAAGATTGTTAACAATTCTCGTAAGTACAAATTTAAGCGTGTTGGTAGAATTCTTTCTTATAATATTATTAAGTAAATCCCTCTCAGAGCAGATGCACATTTCCACCTTTCTTTTAATTCCAGATTCTCGCTTTTAAATGCACTTTCGGGTGCACCATTTGCTTTTAAGGTTTTGTATTTACCTAAAGATGAGACAGAATTGTTTTATTAAGCCCTAAACTTGCATATGAAAGCAAACGAAAAAAAATAAACGCTGTACTAATTTGGAAAACGTTATGGAGATGAAACGTAGAAGGAACAGTTCATTAATCTGTTAAGCTTTTTTGTAACAATTACTTTAGGAATCTTTTAATTTCTTTTATTGAATAAGTTATATATATATATATATATATATATATATATATATATATATATATATGTACGCCGTTTTAAAATGCTTATATGCCCAATTTTTTTACTGAGCATTCTAAATTCCGTATTTCATTTGTATTGTACATTATTAGAAGTCCATGAGCAATATTTGCTCTCTGTTCTTGATCTTAAGCGAATAATACGCCCGTTTTACGCTTAAAAGAATATTATAAGCTGTTTTTGTGTTATTTTTACGTGTTATTGGGGATAATATAATATCCATACACAATCTGTGCTTCCTTTAGAGCAGTAGTTCTGAATCCCCAGGGCGTGGCAACCTAGGGAAGCATAACTGATATTCAGGAAGATATGGTTTACAAAAATATGTGTGGAACGTATTAACTTTATTAACGTTTCTTTCCTTTCTTAGGCATCGAGGAGTGGGGGCTGAAGATCTTCCAAAAGGGGGTCTAGACACAATACAGTTGAATATCACTGCTTTAGAGTTCTTAAGCCGCTTATGAGCCATTTTCACATTCTATTGTGGCTCATAAACTATCCATACGCTATTTCCACTTCTTATAGTGGATTATAATCTATGTATACGCCCCTTTCACTTTTTATTCCTGACTAAAATTCCTCATTTACCAGTTTAACCCTCATACTCCACAATGTGGGTGGGATACGACCTAAGGGTGGGTCTTCCGCCCGTACTCGCCCCTCTCATTGCAAGAGATCGAGATGACAATGAACCCTACCAGATAGACCCAATAGACCACCCTACTAGATATAGGAATAAGTAAATACGAGAGTCTTTGTTGAAAAACATTATTCACGATCACTAGTCATATTTTTAATTTTACATTTTTAAATTTTTATTTCGATTTTGAAGGCCAAAAATTTTAGTATATTTTATTTTTTACATTTTTGTGTTCGGAATGTTGGTTTCGCTAACATCTAAAACTAGGTAGACTAAATTGCATATTAGATCTAATATATACAACATTCTATGTGAATGCCAAAGACATTTTCTTTGTTTAGCAAAATTACAATTCGTTGGTCATTTTTTCTACAAAAAGGGTTTTATTTCATGTAAAATATTATCAATGAATGTTATTATACAACACAAATGCTTATTATGCACCTATTTCTACCAAAACCAAAAAAGATTTCGGCTCGGTTCCGACCCGACCGTACGATCTATTTCGTCTCAAACCACTGTACCGTTTGATGGTTAAAAACTGTCATGCGGATTATATAAGAAGCATATGCCACGTTCTTCTGCATATAATAAGCCATTTATACGCCGCTCTCAAATTCTAATGTCAATTTTAAATTGTCCATACGCTATTTTTACAATCTGTTGCGAATTATAAGAAGTTGTCTATTCTAATGAATTTCAGAAGCTGCTTTTTTTTTAAACCTATTTCACTTATAGCAAAATTACAAATAACGTAAACAGATCTCATATACAGTTTTTTCGAAAAACGAATCTTGAAATAGATTACTTACTCATGATTGAAATAGACTTTATCGAATCCCTTGAAATATTTACTATATACTATAAGTAGACAATAATAATATTTTTTCATCAGCACAGCCAATATTAAACACTATTATGCACAATTTATATAACCATTGTGAATAACAATGTTTATTTTACAGTAATTTTTTGTTTTTAGTTTCGCCTCTACGGGAAAATTTCTTTTGATTGATATGTGAAATAAGAAAAATGTATCATTTAAAATCTTATTTTCTTCATTTCCTCTAACAAGATGTTATTCTGAGAATGTTTTAAAAAAACCCAAAAAATGGTGCTGTCGTGAGAAAATTTCGAATTCTATTTTACAGAAGCCCTTATTGAGAAAAGAAGTTTATTAATCAGTTTAAATAAATAAACACATTCCGCTCCCCCCAAAAATATCAAATTAAAAATACGAGTTTTGATAAGAAATTTTGAGATCGGTTCTTTCATATAAACAAATTTTACTATCTACAATAAAAGAATATATATACGTATTTTTTTTGTTCTGGAGAGACAAGTGATTTCTTATTTTGAAGGAAAGACACGTTTTATAAATAAAACCAAAATGTTTCTTGCCTTCAAAATGGCGGTAAAGGAAAAATTTCAATCTTTTTCTGCCAACGTTTGATATCTGATATATTCTTCTTTTTCATGCTCGGGCAAAGGGGCTTTTAGAGCAGTTCGATTGCAAGGACGTTTTAAAAGGAATGTACACTTCCATATTTTTTTTTGTTCATTTTCTTTTCGATAGAAGTGTAAAAAGATACATTATAAAGGAATATATAAAGTGGGGGAAAGTATAAATTTTGCCAGCCACTATGATACAACAGCTCGTGTTATATATTCTTTAAAATTGCACGAGAATACTGAAGACTCGTTTTTGCAAATGCCTCCTACTGAGTTCTATAACGAACAATAAATATTTCTTTCTTTGTATCTTTATTATTTCCTTCGTGTGAGTTCTAGAGCGAACAATAACAGCGAGAAAATGCGAATTCTATATTTAAAAATCAAATTGTAGTATATTTAGTACCTATGTATAACAATGCAAACATGATTGAATTTGATAAAAAAAAAGATTAATATATTGCGTATATTGCTAAATTGTAACGAACATAAAAGCATTGTAAATCATCGACCATTATATTAAATAGAAGAATCATCCTTGTTCTCTTTCTACTTACAATAATTATATAGAATTAAAGAAAAAGATTCATATATTCGTGAATTCATCAATTATGGTTCAAAGCTAAAGATAAATTATGTTTATTCAAGCTTGTTTTCATTGACAGTTATTACATTTATCAAACCAAGCAGCATATTTCTTATTTCTATTATTACATTGGATAAAACTATTATTTTTATTTTATGTATATGTACCCACCAGTATGATGTAAATTTAAAAAAAAAATTCCACGGAATAAGTGATACAAAATTTCCTTTCACGTAAAGAAATAAAGTAAACGAGTTCATTTAACGATATAACATTGGTAAAAATTGAATTTTTTTTATCATCTATGATTTTCTTTTTCATTTGTCACGATTTGGTGTTGTAGTATCAAGAAATTTGCGTTGTCTATTTGGGAAAATATCGGTAAGCATGCCTAAAAAAATTCAGATACCATAATGCAAATACTATCTTTGGACGATTCGATACACGTCTTAAGAATCTTCAGACGATATTAAGAAAACTAATTTTTTAGAGTTATAACACACGAAAGAAACTATAATATGTATTATATGTATACATACTCATCAGTATTGAGAACAATATTTAGAGCTATCTCATAAAATATGACACAAAAACAGTAACCTTGGATGTAATCATAAAATGAAACAAACGTATGTTCATTTTAATAAAAAATGGAAAAAAAAATTGAGTAATTATTTTGAATCTATGAATGTTTTATGGTTAATTAAGTGTATTAATAATATTAATCCTTGTTAAAGGAACAACGTAAATCAATAAAGTTATGCATTGTATTAGATGAAAAACATTAAGATGAAATATGAAGGTCGTCTGCAATTTGATTTCACAGAGTTTTAATTCAAAGTTAAGGTACCGGGAAATATCATTCCAGTTTATTAACCCATTTCTCAGATGAGTTAATGCATACTCTCTTATTACATTTTCTAAAGTAAGAAAAAAAATTAAATACAACGCCCGTATATTTCGATAATAGCATTTGTTTTAATTTATTGTTTCTGAAAACAATGTTGTTTTTCTTTAATTGAAGAAAACAGAATCCATTGCAGCTTACATGGTGCAAAGCATTAGTTTACAACTTATAAGCCGAGATGATGCTTTTAAGAATACTTTTCTCTTTTTTTACCATCCTGAAAATGTTTTATTATTTCTAACAGTGGCACGTGATATAAAATCATTCTCCAATGTAGGGATGCGACATCGATGTTTTGATAAAGGCATCGATGTTTTAAACATCGATTTATTGAAGCCGATGTTTTTTTAACATCGATGTTTTGTGCTCGATGTTTTACGTTGTCTCGATTTTTTTTTAACGAAAAAGTACCATAAATAAAAAAAATTTACCCCATAGCATAATTTTCACGCTCAGTAAATGTAAGTCTGAATTCTGAAAAGGACGAATACAAAAGGGGGAACGATTCCTTAGCAAACAGACAAATGGCAATCAACAATCAATGAACCAATCAGAGCGTTTGGAATGTTCCTGACACTCCAGAACCTTCCATGGGGTTTTATTTTACAAATAGTATATACACGAGAGCAACCATTTAAGTTTTTGTTTTATTCTGGTATTATATAAGTTGACGTTAATATTATTATTAAGATGCCTCCCAAAAGTACCGTTTGGAAATGTTTTTGCAAAGCCTCTGACAAATTGGCGAAATGCAATATTTGCCTTAAGTCCCTCAAAACTTCTGGCAAAACCACGAATTTATCTGGACATTTGAAGGCAAAACATGGCGATATTCACAATGAGAATTTTGAGTCATCAAGCAACCAAGTTTTTGTCATTCGTGTCAGCCCAATCAGAGAGTAAAATTAAATCCCCCCCCCCACGAAGTAACATTACCCGACAGAAGTAACATTAATGTTACAGATTAATAAACCAGTTTTAAAAAATGGATGTTCTAAAACATCGATGTTTAAAAACATCGATGGTTTTTGGGCGATGTTTTATTAGCATCGATGTTTTAATATTGAATGTCGATGTTTTAAAACATCGATGTTTCGTTATCGATGTCGCATCCCTACTCCAATGTGAAACAACTCGCAACACAAACAGTATTAGGGAATAAACTACTTAAAAACTTAAAAGATTCCATCCCAAATTGTCAATGGATAACACAAAAGATAAAAAAATAGATTTATTAATGAAGGAAAATATAATAAATTTACAAGTTAATTGTGTCAAAGTAAAAGAGTCAACCTGTCTCAGTGGCCGAGAGTCGATCCCAAGCTGTCCAACATCTATCTTAAATATTCCTAGACAATGTTTGGCATTCCTGGACGTGTACAGTATCCGTCAGACTGCCAGATTTTCAGAAAATAGAGTGTAGGTTAGGAAAAAGTCTGATTCGGAAATAGTGGTTGGTAGAACAGTCATGCCCGGTTTCGTCCCTAAAGGCTGCAACAGCATGTCGTCTTGCCGAGTTTGGCATTTTAATCAAAGTATCCCTCTAATATTTATCATCAGTAAATTCCAAACTGTGTAATCTGGTGTTTATTTTTCATTGCATTTTTTATTAATATCTTTGTAGACGAAAAATGCGTTGAATTCTGTGAAGACTGTGTTATATTTTTAGCGTAGGATTATTTTCCTTCATAACGGTCTTCCGGAAAAGCAAAATTCCAGATGCCCGTCGTCGCGAGTTATAATTTTGGTAGCGCGTCAAACCCAGTCTGTATGGCTAGGGCAAGCAGTAAACAATTAAACAGAAATGCACAAAAATGCGTCAAAATTTTGACATACATATATGTATATATATGCATACGTGTATATATATATATATATATATATATATATATATATATATATATATATATATATATATATATATATATATATATATATAAATTTTAAATAAAAACATTATTAAACCTGACAACACCAGCACAATTCATCAACCTGAAAGATGAAGAATATAAATGACCGGGGGGAGTTGTGACCCCCAACACTCCGGTTAAACATGTTTTTACCTAGGCAACACTCCCGGAAGTCATTCTTCATCTGCAACCTGAGCGCCATAGTAAGTGTGCCATTGTTCATTAGTTTGATTTCGTGTTATACTTTTGTAAACATATATATATATATATATATATATATATATATATATATATATATATATATATATATATAGATAGATAGATAGATAGATAGATAGATACATCTAGACATAACACATATATACATATATACATACAAAAGAGGTAAGTAACGATAAGTAATCCTACGTTAATAATCCGCGGTAGTTTCGTCAGAAGAGACTACATGAAAATTTTTTAGTCTTTATTAGCGATACTAGCGGCACGTCCCCACTTTCTCCGGGTTGGACAATTATCTATCTTAAGTAGATATTAGGTAGGTATAATTTGTTTTAAAACTTTATGGTATAACACATTTTTCGTTTTTCTGAGGTTTTAAAAGAAATTGATTCTCCACATTTCCCGACCTAGAGAGACCAACATGTAATTGTCCATGAGTAAACTTCATGGACAAAAAAAGCGTAGTTCCAAGTGTAATTTTCTTCAATAAACCCTTAAACGTT
Source organism: Dolomedes plantarius (assembly GCA_907164885.2). NCBI lineage: Eukaryota > Metazoa > Arthropoda > Arachnida > Araneae > Dolomedidae > Dolomedes > Dolomedes plantarius. The sequence continues at coordinate 157,222,307 of OU015500.1, forward strand.
GCCAATTTCAAAAATCCTTTTTGTACTAATCATTACTTCCTCCACTTGAATCTTTAAAATACTAAATGTTTTATTGATAATAAATGGAAATGTAGTTTGATGTGTTGCTATTGTTACTTGACTATGGTTGACAGAGGAAAAGGGTAAAGAAGGATGAAGCAACAGCTCAACATTTAGGCCCCTAACGTTCTTTCTACTGATCAGATATACATAATCAATAGCCTATGTCCATCTGGAATAATGTGGCTTTCAAATAGTGAAAGAATTTTTCAAATAGGTTGAGTGGTTTCGGAGATTACCCTCCACATGCAAAAATCCGCTCTCTCTCTTTATATATTAGTATAAATTATCAGCAGATCTCGTAGACCGAAACCACTCTTCTGAACTTGTCCTCTACGCTTGTTAATCAATTAGCACTATACAGGGGAAATGTGTAGCTTTAAGTATGCTACGAACGCGAGTAGCATTATCGTCCTTTTCCAATTCTACAAACTTTAAAATATTGCTCAATAAAATAAATTCAAAATATATACAACCAGCCATCATCCTGATCCCGAAAAACACTTTGTTTATCCCGTGAACTCTTTTAACCACTTACCTGTGACGTTTATTTGAGAAAAATGCACACAAAATGGAATTTTTTCCTGCTTTATTGTGTGCATTATATCATAAAAAATGTTAGAAAATGGTTATTTTTTAAATATACAAAATTTTAAAGCAAATAACTACTAAATTTAATTATTTGACACGCGTGAAAAATAAATGGATATTTTATTCTAAAATTTCCAATTATATCAAAATAAATCAGGTGGCATCGTAATTTCAAAGCTAAATATTATAAGCAAATGTTAAACAATACAACATGAATTTGGATATGCGAATTTCACAAATCCTTTTTTGTATTATATATACAAAAACATGGCATTACACACAAGCCCACATCACACTCTTTACAACAAACTCGGTATCTGAGCCTGAAGAAAATGAAAGGCACTCTTCATCGGAATCTGAATCAGACATTGCAAATAAAACTTTTGCAAAAACAAAATTTTAGCATAAAATTTAATAAAAAAGAAAGAGCGGTTATTACAAATGACAATTTACAGTCCGAAACACTCATTCGCGCTCCCAATTCACGCCTTTATAACTGACTACACTGTTGTGTTCCCTTTTTAAAACTTTAGGTCTGAAATGGCCACTGACGTGTGAACCTGTGTGACCTTTCTTTTCGCGTGAACGTGCGACTTTAAAAGAGGAGACCCATTTAATAATAAATCAACACTTTATTAGGATAACGTTAGAGCATGACCGCTTAGTTTGCGTTATTGCTACATCTGCCGTCTTTTTTTCATTTACAGCGCTCACAACGCCATCTCTTGGCGAGCAAATAGCTTTAACAAAACCACCACAAATGAATTAAATGACGGACAAATACCGCCATCTATTGTGAAATAGTGTGCACGTAAAATCTATCGTAGCTGTAATGTCCTCCAAGTCTCAAATTTACCTCTGGAGGTGCGGAGTCAAGTGTTCCGGTCTCGTCACTTGACTTGATTCTAAAATACGGAACCGGCTTGTAGGGGGTAATGCTGGCCACCTATACGGTGCCTCCTTAAAGGAATGACCAGTGGTCTTGCCCTTTACTGTGAACAGATGCCGCCATTGCCATCTTACGGGCATTTGTAATAAATAAACTGTGAAAATATTGAAACTCCATCTAAAATGTCCGTTCGAAAGGAAAACGTACATCACGGATAAGAATCACTAAGTTTTCTCTTGCCTGAACTGAGTTCGGGCATTATAAATATTGACCATTTTGCTTGCCCGAAGTGGGTTCGGGCACCACTGATAAGGGATTAAAAATACAAAAATTCCTAATCTCCATAACAGAGATTCTTAACATTTTTACCATGTTTTTATTAACTTACTTTCTTGTTTGTTTGTTTGTGTGTGTGTGTTTGTCCCTTACAAATCTTGCAATCGATTTTTAACTAACTTCCCGACTAGCTAGACATTTGAAACTTTTAGAATAGCCCAGAACACGATGACAATGCATTTTGTTAATACTTTTAGATATCTTTAAGCAGAATTAAATTAATTTTCAGTTATTTTCAGACTGGTGCAGCCATCTATCAACCGGAACGGGAACGAAAAGTTAAATGCAAGTTAACTTCCAATTAACTTAATTTTCTTTCAAGTTGATGGGATAATTCATCAAAAAAATTTTAAAAAAGTTTTTATTAATACATAGAATTGTCAAGTTTATATGATTCAACAGAAAACTTAAAAACATGGTATATAAAAAGTTCTTCTTATCTTGTAATTATTCTGTCTAGGCCTCACCTCTTCCCCTGGCCCGGGAACATAAATACATAAATTTTGAAGCATTAAAATGTGTAAAGAAAATAACTCATATCCAGTAACAACGCAAACAAATTAGGGCCTGTTCACACAGGAGTCCGTTGCGTTGCGTTAAGGAAAAGATGACGTTGAGATTAAAATAAACCAATCATAGGCGTTAAAAATTTCATTGCTATTCGTTTGGAGGCATATGATTGGTTTATTTTCGTCTCAACGTCATCTTTTCCTTAACGCAACGCTACGGAATCCTATGTGAACAGGCCCTAAATGTATAAGTATACACTGATTAATTGCGAAAAAGTAAATTTCCTTAATGTTTCGTCTCAGCTGAAATAGGACACATCTGAAATCGTACTCCAAATTCTGTCGTTCACAATGTTTAGATTTCACGAAAGCAAGAGCAGAAAATGCTGTTTTACACTAAAAAAAACTGTAGAGGTCCAGATATCCAAACGATAGTTTGGATTCTTGTAGCGCCGACTTAAAAAGAAGCTTTCGTGAATAGTAAACAACAAAATAGCTCTATTCTTTTTACATCATTATCTCAGTGTAACCCTAAAATTTAATCAAAATTTTAGGGTTGCAGTGAGACAGTGAGAATAGTGAGATATAAAGTGATATAGAGAGAGTGAGAGATATATATATAGAGAGACAGATACAGAAATATATTGAGAGAAATATATATAGTGAGATATAGTGAGATAGTAATAAAAAATTTCAAAAATCGATAAATATCATATACCTAAGCGGTAAATTCAATTGACGTTTACACAAGTCGAGTTAAAATACGTTCGACAGATTTTTTTGCTAACCATCCGTGCATCCCTTGAATATCCGTCGCGCCTACATGGGGGGGGGGGGGAGCGCAGAGGTTGAGAACCACTGCTTTTCATTCTGGTTGCTGCGTCAATCTTTAAAGGATACTCTCCGGATTTCACGTGACTCTGCGTAATCTTTTTCTCGACTGCGAAATGCGTCAAGGGATGCCTGAAATTGATGAGGGAAAAGGAACAGTCGGGGGAATAGGTAACCCTCAGTGACGGACGATATTTTATGGCCATAAGAGGACGATATTTTACAGTTTTTGAAAGTAATCTCGTTTAGTATTGACGTCAAATACGTCAAGCATTTACGATCTTGTACCATCGACTCGTCCATCGAAGAATTTTGTCCTATAATATCGATGAAATTTAAAAATAATAGTAAAAATAATATAGACTATAATTTAGATGTTTCTAGTAGTAAATATTAGTATATTTAATTTCTACTATATATATATATATATATATATATATATATATATATATATATATATATATATATACTGGGTGGGCAAAAGTCCGTATAAACTTTAAAAATTCATAACAACCGGAAAAATAACCAAAATTAAAAAAGGTTTGCAGGGTTAGCAGCTCTAGTTCACGGGAATTTTTTTTTAAGACAGGAAAAAATAAATAAATAAACAGCCGATAGATGGCGCTGGTACGATCGAATTCTGTGGAAATATTCAAATGAGATGGTTATAAGAACGTGTGCTCCTAATCCACAAACAGTTTACCGTTGTAAACCGTGTATGGGAACAAGGATGCTCAGTGCGAAGGATAAAGCTTTGTTGGTGTAGTTTTACGTCAACCAGGACTCAGCGACCATTGCCTTGCGTAAATTCCGACTCGCCTGAAAAGTATTATCCCCTGTGGTTGGGTCATTTGGAACACCTACTTCTCTAATAAACAATTTAGAAGCATTCTTTTCGTTATTTGCTTATTTTTTCTTTCACTTGTGTACGTCAGCGCCACATGTCGGCTGTTTTTTGAGTTATTCTTTTTCCTGTCGTAAAAAAATTCCCGTGAACTAGCGATGCTAATCCTACAAACCTCTCTTTATTTTGGTTATCTTTCCGGTTATTAAAATTAAAGGTTATTAATTTTTTATTAAATTAATTTTTAATTATATTAATTTTTAATTTAAAATTAAAGGTTATTAATCCGGTTATTAATTTTTAATGTTTATACGGACTTTATGCGCACCCGGTATATCTATATAAGAGGCGGTGAAAGGCAAAGCGGTGTAATTCAATAAGTAAAGTGGTGTAAGTCAAGAGAGTTTAACGGCAAAAACTGCAAAACATTCCACCATAAATTGAACAAATTATTGAATATTACATAACAATTATTAAAAATTGCAAATAATAACTATTTATAATTCCACCCTAAATTGAGCATGGCGATTACATATTTGCCCCCAAATGAAAAATTTGACTTACACCACTTTGCCTTTCAACGCCTCATATATACAGTGATTTCCGCATCACGTTTGTTGTTACTGTTTTTGATTCTTATAAGAGGTTGATTCTTATAGCCGAAATTAGGTTTTTGGAAAAGCACACACACACCTATATATACATATATTAGATAATTTACCCTAAAATACTCTTTAATTTACTTTAATTATCTTTTGTTAAAATTATCTTTAATAAATTTAAAAATACAACTTAATTTCTAGACGAATAAGTAGATACACGTGATTATAGTAAGAGAAGAAAAAAATCCAATATTTGTTACAACATAACTGCTTAACAGTTTTAACATTTCAACTACAGGAAGGGAGCAAGAAAAAGTTTTCTATGGTAGTTTGACGTAAGGAAGTTTTCAGGAGGCTGTTTATACCTCTTTCAATACTAATAGTCTCAGCCGAAGATTCACCTTCTAGCTTACGTTTTACGCTTTGATAACGTGCTAAATCTAAATGTCACGTTTGCCTAAGTGATAGTGGACACTTCGCCAAAGATGTATGTGTTTCAGGTTCCAGGAAGCCGCAACCAGGATGTGGGAGGTAGGAAAAAAAGAGTCCCTATTTTTGTTTGTCAGTGGAGAAAAGAGAAATCGGACCCGGACAGGTAAAGCTAATAGGACAGTGGATCAAGCTAATAGGACAGTGTTGTGCTAAAGCCTTTAAGGGAAAACTATTATGTTATGTCTAACAAAGAAAGGGATGTATTTTACGACTATATTCAATCCCATCTTATCAATCTTTCTTTAAGAAAAAGAAACTTCGTGCCTTTTGACGGTTTAAGTGGCTTTTTTGGAAAAACGAAAGGAAAGCGAATGGTGTAAACTGATTCTTAAAACCGGTGGATTGATTCTTTAAAGCGGAAATTTTAACATGGAAATAATACATTTGTTTTTGTTTTCGCGATATTGATTCTTATAAACGGTTGATTCTTATAACCACTGATCGCTATAATCGGTGGTTATTGTATATATATATATATATATATATATATATATATATATATATATATATATAATAGTAAAAATAATCATTAACACTGGGTTATAAATGGAGAGTGTTTCAAAATCTTGCTACATGAACGAAATCATTTTCTAATGTTTATTTCCCGTTTTTCTTATCAGAAATATTTGAAAAGGGATTTCAGGAAGCATAATAAAATAATTTATTCTTAACTTAAATCGTGACATTTTAGAACAGATGAAAAAAAACACAATCTGTATGTTACATCCTCACGTCGCTACCACATACAATACCGAACTCAATTTATGATGTACGGTGGCTGTCAAATACAATTTATGCTTTACTGTCTATATACATCTGGCTCTATATCTGTACTTTAAATCTATGTGTCTCGGAATACAATATATTCCACAATGTACCGTCTTGAAAAGAAAATATCAAAATTTTCTCGAAGGTAACGATATAAAACTTCATACAACTAATCTTTCACCTGTTTTCATGAGACCTAGCTGTTCAAGGGATTTTGATTTTGACTAAAATCACTTAAAATTGATTGAGGTAACCAAAAATTTATACCAACAAATTCTATCACGAAAAAAAAAAATAAGAGTAGACAGATTGTTTTTGACTGATAATTTCAAAACTAAACATGTTTAAAATTTAGAATTTGATTTTTTTCTGGTATTTTAAAATGTACATAAATACAGTGGTACCTCGACTTACGAGTGTCTCGACTTACGAGTTTTTCGAGATACGAGCATTCTCTCGGTAGATTTTTTGCTTAGAGTTTCGAGCTAAAATTCGGTTTACGAGCAAGCTTCAGATACCCCACAGCTAGTTTGAGCAGCGAATGCAATGTTACGTGCTCATCAAATAAGAACACAAGAAGCATATAATATTTACAAACTTTATGTACATGTATTATACAATTGTATAATATTATTCTGAGACTACTATCCAGTCTTAAACCGAGATATTGGATTCTGAGAAAACGTTCTTCGTATTCTCAGAAAGAAGAATCTGGACATTACAGTCGCAGTGAACGATGCAACAATCGCCCAGCTTCCGTGTCTCACTCCTTCATTTTAAGAGAGTAGCTGGTAATAAAAGCGAAAGTCAGGAAAGCGAGGCGAAAAGATCAAAATTCAACGAATAGGATTTAATTTTTCAGTCCAACCTTTCTCCTCCTCTTCCATCAGCATCTTCAAGTCTGATCTCCAACGTAAATGTTGTACATTACACTTAATAAAAAAATTATTGCAGTACATTCTACTGTATTTCGCTTTTATACAATGTTCTTCATTTAGAAGCACGTTTTTCTTATTTAAAAACTTGTAACAAAAAATTGCGGTATTTTGGAGGAGCCCGGAACGAATTAATGGCATTTCCATTCATTTCAATGGGGAAAATTGATTCCAGATACGAGTATTTCGAGTTACGAGCGAAGTCACGGAACGAATTAAACTCGTAAGTCGAGGTACCACTGTATAATAAACAATCTACCCATTATTCGAGAAAACTAATGTGCGCAGTAAACTATGTGTTATACAAAACTATGAGTTATGTGTTAGAACGCACGTTATGTGACGACAGCGCCACTAGGTTTGCAAAGTGCTGTGGAGGGCACGCAGTGGAATAAGGACATTTGATTGATGACAAAATTCTTATATATAAAAATCATTTCATTATAGATGTGAAAATTACATGTACGGATGAATAACAATCTAAATATGAGACATAACATCGAGCCAATTGCTCATAACGAAAAAAATGTACACGGCTAACGAAAAGACACTATTTCCACACCGCTGACCGAGAGAGTGAGATTAACAGATGCCACAGACTGACTGAATGAGACATTAACAAACTGTCCTTTATATATGCAGTGTGTACAGCGAAGGAGTCCCTGATTTCAAAATTAAAAAACTCGAAAGCAAAGATCTGTAAAAGAATGCAACAAACAGCATGTTTATCGTGAAATCTGTAAGAATCTTATTCACTAATTTTCGAAATAGTTACAAGAGCTGCCACCAGATGGCGCTCTACAACTCGTATCAGTATGCCTCGTAGCCTTTGCAAGCAGTCTTTGCAATCACTGCATTCGCAACCTTTTAAAAATGTCCCCCATTCGCTATACGGAAGTGGCGCAAACAAACAATAAAATTTGCCATCACGACTTGTCGTGTCTTGACCACACAGGTCGCCGATTGAAGCTCGTCCAGCGTGGTGGGATGGCTCCTGTAGACAGTATATTTGAATATGCCCCAGAAAAAATAGTCACAGGGACTCAGGTCCGGCGAATATGGAGGCCAACACGTGCCTGCGCCCATAAAATTTGGCCAACAGCGCCATCTTTTAGCAGCTTATGAAACTATTTCGAAAATTCGTGTATAAAAGTCTTACAGCTTTCGCGATAAACATGTCGTTTGTTGCATTCTTCTACAGATCTTTGTTTTCGAGATTTTTAAATTTTGAAATCAGGGACTCCTTCGCTGGACAAACTGTACGATTTAAACGTTTGACGCGTTATACAGTTACAGACGACCAAACCTGGTCCGCTAAAAAAAGAGTAGTTCTTGTAGTAGTTCTAGTAGTTACCTATTTCCATATGGCAAATAGGTAAGAGAAAAAACTATTACGTCATATTTGCAACGGCTGAATACCACCGCGAAGTTTAAAAGACTGACACCTCAATCGCATGTTAGGAAGCGACAAGATAAAAGTAAACAAGGCGAATATCGCCACTTTAAGTATGCACCGCGCAATTTCCTATCACAAAGGACGGACGAGAGACATGGAGATGGAGATAGACTCTCTCCATCTCCATAGCGATGGAGATAGACGATAACCGCTTTCGCATTTTTTGAGGCCTGACGTTTGATGATATAGGGTAGACCGGCGCTTGTTGGCCCATTTTCTCTTCAATATTTTTTTAAAAGTTTATTAATTTTTTTAATTATTTCGTGTGTACAATCAGAACATCTTAAAGCATAACCACGTAGAAAAAAATTTCAAAAATATTAATTAATATTTTCTATATGAAGCTCACCAGGACATCAAGTCACTGGGCAGACCTGCCCCATCGAACGGAACAGGTTGGTATATATATATATATATATATATATATATATATATATATATATATATATATATATATATATATATATATATATATTAATGCGGAGGCCCTTGTTGTCGAACATTCGCCTATACTACGCCGCAATTTTATTGCCCATTTTATTGCGGGGGACCATATATCCGGACAGCAATACCCCCTATGAAGGGACGACATGATCGGAGGCATTTTTCGTGGCGCGACGCTAGGATTCTACCCGAGCAAACTCAGCACCGATAACCAGCGCGCTGTATCATTGGGCCGCCCCAAGCCCATATATATATATATATATATATATATATATATATATATATATATATATATATATATATATATATATATATATATACTCAAGAGCCAAAACATTATGACCACCCCTACATTTTGCAGTGAATTCGCCTGGATGACGTGGAAGGCACGTGATCAGGTGGAAGTGGTATTTAACTGCTGCTGGAGAGTCTGAAGAATCATTCTTTCACTTACTTCTCTGTGTGATGGGAAAGGCTGCGGATCTAAGCGACTTTGATAGAGGGCAGATTGTAATGGCTCGATGGCTTGGAACAAGTATTTCCGAAACTGCACGACTCGTGGGTTGTTCGCGACCTACAGTTGTTAGTACTTATGCAAAGTGGATGAATGACGGTGAAACCAGCAGTAGACGACATGGTGTTGTACGTCCACACGGTATCAAAGAAAAAGGTCGTCAGAGACTGTCTCGCATGGTGAAGCAAAACCGGAGTCAGACAGTGGCTCAGCTGACAGCCCAATACAATGCAGGGCCAAGTAGAATAGTATCGCAGCAGACTGTTCAGCGGACACTGTTGGATATGGGGCTACGCAGCAAACGTCCCACTCGTGTGCCTTTGCTGACCAAGCGCCATCGCCAACTGCACCTGCGCTGGACCCGGGAACATCGCGACTGGTCCATGGATCAGTGGGAGAGAGTTGCCTGGTCAGATGAATCACGGTTTGTCATTCATCACGCCGATGGCCGTGTCAGGATACGCCGTCTTCCAGGCGAACTGTTGCTCCCTCAATGTACAGTAGATCATACTCAGGCCGGTGGTGGCGGTATTATGCTTTGGGGGACGTTCTCTTGGGCGTCTCTGGGACCCGTGGTTGTGGTAGAGCGGACCATGAATGCTACAGGGTATCTGAACATCATTGCGGACCAGTTGCACCCCTACATGGCCTCTGTTTTTCAAGCTGGAAATGGAATGTTCCAACAGGACAACGCCCCATGTCACAAGGCTAAAATTGTGTTGGAGTGTGTGACGATATGAACACTTCTCCCAGGTAGCTGGACATAGATTAATTCAAGATACGGAGTTTAGGTTTTAAAATTATGTATTTAATTATATACAATATGTACACTTCAGTTACACCAAAATTTTACTGTCAAAATCGCCCTAAGGCACTGGGAGTTAAACTTCTTCCCCAAACAGTCAGAGTTTACTGACTATATGAAACGGCACTAAGCCCGGGATTCAAAGTTCCCAAAAATGTAATCTGGCCCAAGGCCGCAGGTATCAGTCACCTTCTGAGAGTAGATCTCAAGTCTCTCTGCCTCTTTTTCGGTCCGAGGTTCTCCAAGAAAACTCTAAGCACCTCCCTGGAACATATTTGGTCCTATCATGCGTTGGTTTTTGTGTTTCGACGTTGATTTGCTGAAATCGGTGACATCAGCTATTTCCAACATTCGAGAATTTCTCACGCCGAGGGCTTAGCGTAACGAACCGCCCTTTTGTGCATGAAGAATGTCGGACTCTCCGTGTGTGGCCTTTGTCGCCAGCTGACACCCTCTTGCCAGTAGATAAGTAGAGGAAATACCGCCCTCTGTCCGGCGATGACCATCAGTCAGTTAGCTTGACACCAGGGTTCCACCCAGTTCGCGCCCCCCTCTGTTGCCAAGGACAGGGGTGACAAAGACATATCAAATATTCACACGACTGACTGCTTGAAGAATTTCCTATTCTTCACAGCGTCCCCCACCCTTACATCATAGTTCAGGGATACAGTGTGGTACATATATGTGTTTTCACCTCTACACTTGAGCTCTGAGGCAAGCAACTTTAAGCACATAATTTACACTACTATACTTTAACTAACCTAAATAAACATAAATAACAACATACAAAAAAATAAAACAAAAAAAAACACACTTTCAAGTACAATTGTTGTAAGAACTAATTCTATTTACACCTTCATTCGCAAGACATACGGCTAAGCGTATCTGCATTCTGGTTAAACTTTCCAGCCCGGTGTTCAATAGTAAAGTTATACGGTTGCAGAATTAAGGACCACCGAAAAATCCTGGAATTCGTGCCGGTGTGATTTTTTAACCACTTCAATGGTTTGTGGTCTGTTATGATTTTGAAATTTGCACCATTTAAATAAAAATGTAGTTTCCGAACCGCGAAAATTATCGACGCGCACTCCCGTTCTATTGTCGAGTAATTCTTCTCAGCTGGGCTAAATTTCCGACTAAGATACAAGACAGGATGTTCTTCTGCCCCAAACATTTGTGTTAGTACTACCCCGATCGCAACATCAGACGCATCACATTGTATAATGAATTCGCGCTTGAAATCAGACGCATAAGGTGCGGGAAATTTTGTTATACACTGAATTTTACCCTTCACAGAAACTTTATAGGGTTTAGTGAATTCCTCTAACGTAGGGTCATGTACGCGGCTGAATGTACCATCGTAAATAAGCGTATGCCTTATCCGTATACTACGAGGTCCAGTGTCCCGAAGTTCGAGGACGCTTTTGAGGTAATCATCTTGATAAAATAATGCATAAAAGAAGCGAGATCGGCCTGCTAGTCTAGAACGGTTAACCTTAAACCCTTCACTTTCTACAATCAACGTGATAACACCTAACTTGCCAGCTTTAAACAATCCCTTCTGATCTGCTGATAACTCGTTAATCCAGGTTTTATTGTCCCAAGTAAAGTAACTCAGATGTACTGGAAGATCTGATCTGCCTCGTAGGAAATAATTTATGCCTTCAACGTTTATAAACAATTTGCCATTGGTCACAGAGGACAAAATATCTGTATTTGAGATTACAAAGGAAGAGACACGAGTTATACCTCTTAATTCGGTGGGTGAGTCCGGTAAAAGCTCTGCCGGTACATCTCTATAGGGTTCACAGTTTGTATTCAAGAATGAAACATTCACGTTCACTTTGGCAACTCCGCCGACTTTGATAATTATACCAACACGTTCAAACAGATAATTAATTTTATACAGAACAATTTTCACACTCATGCCCGATTCTCTGACAAAACCGACGGGAGTCTCCACATGGTGACTGGAGATCTCGACCAAGTCGAATCCGGAGATAATGCACGTTTCTTTAAAGCAACGCACTTTCATTCGCGAATTCTTCTCCCTTACATACAGAGTAAGCATGTCTCTTAAGTTAGTTAAGACTAATTCGCACGCTATTTCATACCATCCAATACTAAAACCCGCGTTTCTTGCAAGGTAATCGAAGGTTCCAAAATACATATAGAGAATTACATAATTAAAACATGAAAAGTTGCACGACAGCTGAACAAAACATTTACCAGTTCCTAACAATCTTTCAAGGGCTCTAGGTCGAGCACAAAGAATGAACTTATGAGCCCACTTGTGATAATTGTGAATTCCTATCAAAACATAGAATTTCTTTTGGCTCCTAAATAAATCGACTAGATTCGAACATAGTGACTGATCTATCGACGACATTCTACCAGCTGATTTACGTGTTATATTCCAAAGATACGATACCTAAATTTCACAAATAGATGACACGGTATATTCGCAATTTTCCCCACCTTCTGACAGGAAGTTTTCCAGATTTCTCAATTCTGATATTTGTAACTCATCACGATCGCCTTTCTTGGGGGTAACGTTTCCTTTTGCTTTAACCCTTATTTTTTCTAGAGCCTTTTCCCGCCCTAACGTGTACGGAGAGACTACGTTTTCGGTCACGCATGGTCCCTGAACGATTTTTTCCGCATCAGCCTTCAATTTCTCCTCAATCACCTTTAAATTCCCATACTTCCTTTGTGCAGAATTTAACTCTGACGGCGTACGACTCGGTGGGTGGGGGTCACTTGACTGGACATTACCCCCCTCTAACTGTAAGTCTATTTTCTCCTCGATCGGAACCTCTGCACTGAGAACAATAGCCGGCTCAGAAACGTTATCAGCTGGCTCAGCCCCGGATTCTTTCTCTATCGATTTGCTTTGCGAGCGCGTGAAGGCGTTTAGTTCCTGAACTCCAGCCCCTTTTCCCGCGCCTTCACAAAGAAGAGCAAAAGTACGATTCCCCAAAATGTACCTGTCTTGGTTTAGCGAATTATCGAACACAGCGGCCTTTGTGGTCACGCGCCCGAATGTCCCTTCTAACTCTATCCTGGCCACAGGGAGGCATTTTGCTTCCTTGTCAAGGGGTTGTTTTACCCAAACGACTTCACCCGTAAAGGTCTCTGGCGGTGCGTACTTCTGTGAGACCAGATCAAAAGTGGCTCCCGAATCTCGTAAGACTTGAGTTTGGACGCCATTGACCTTGGCCACACTCAAATATGGTTTCAACCATTTGTCCACATCATCGTTTTGTTCAATATTATTCAGAGTCTCTGCATCTCTCTTTTTTCGGAAAGGACACTTTGGACGTAAATGCTCCTCCGAATTACATTCATAACAGCGAAGAGGTTTTCGCTTATCAAACTCTTTAAATTTTGTTTCATATTTTAAATATGAGTTTTTGCTTGGGGAGGTAGATTGCCCATCAACTTGTTTTTCTGTTTTGGCTTTCCCCTCATTCCTAAACCCCAAATCAATTTGTTTTCGCACCTGAAATTCCTTTCTTCCATTATTTGTGATTCGTTTACCCTGTCTTACTGACTCGTAACGATCCAGTTTTTCGGCTAACACTGAAGGTGAAACAATGCTACCCCATTCATCTAAGAAGTGTTCCTGCACCTCGCTATTTACGCGTCTCTTAATTTGGTCCGCAATCACGAGTTGTTTCAAAGCCTCGAAAGTATTTATTCCTAGCCCCTCAATCCACCCATTAAAATAACTCTGCAATTCATAAGCGAAATCTTTCCACCTTGAATTTGCTTTGCGGGTGTGTTGCAGGAATTTCTGCCTAAAGGTATCTGGACTCAGTTTAAAACGGTCTAGCAAGATTTTCTTTACGTACTTATAATCTCTTGAGTCTTGTTCTGACTCACGTAAAACAATCTGTCCTACTTCTAGAGGCAATAACGAAAGAAGTTGGGTTGCCCATTCTGCTTCATCTATCTCAAGATTTTTAGCTTGGAGCTCAAACATAGCCAAAAACAAACTTATGTCAGTCTCCTCTATATTAAATTTCGGCATCATCCTCCTCATTTCTGGAGAAGATCTCCTTAGAGAGTTTTCTAACGGTTCAGGAGTTGACTCTCTACCACTTCCTGAGCCTATTATTTTGAGTCTCTCCAATTCGTAAGCGCGCTGTTCCCTCTCTCTCTCAAACTTTAACTGGTTTTCACGTTCAATCGCTTCTAACATTGCTTTCGCGTTTTCTTCATCATAACCCTCATCTGACATTATTAGTCTCCTAATTTCATTTTTGTTCATATCGGAATTGGCACAAACTCCAAGATCTTCCGCGAGTGAAACCAAATCAGCCTTAAGGGCTTTAGATAAATAAGCCATGATTTCAGTTAGAGAATTTAACCTTACCCTAAATTTTACACACAACAATTCTAACACAAAACACACAAAAATTTAATTAGCTCACTACAGTTTAAGCTTAAATTCAATTATGATTTACTAAATAACTTTGCACCTTCAAATACACTTTTATATTATACAAAACTAAATTATTTTACTGTGTTATTTTTAAAATTTGTTTTACTAGTATATTTAAACACAACTTTATCTATGAAACACAACTAGCAATGATTTAAGTTGAATGACACACAAAAAAGAACACTATTATTCAATTGCCTCAGTAACCCAATAGAGAAATGAAAACCATATAGTACTCACTGCTTTGACGACTGCTCTTGATGATCAGCATGAAGACGGAACAGAAGACCACAATGGTTCTGTTTAACGTTGCAAACAGTTAGCCTTAATTGAAGAAGCGGGACGTCAGTAAGATTTCGTGCACTACGTAACAAAGTCTAGTAGATTGCAGACAGGAAAGCACCACTCGACGATTCTCTCTAACTTTCAGTTCACAGAAATTGGAGTTTGACGACAAGTAGACACGCACAAGGCAGGTTCAGCAAAGTAATCCCACTTGCTATTTACCGGAATCACAGTTCGAAGAAAGTAGATCGGAACGCCCAACTTGGCAGGTCACTGTATAAATTACTACTCACAGGAATCTTCAGGTGGAGGGATCGATCAACACCGCTGCCACCACTTTAATTAATCTATATAATAAGACTGTGACGATATGAACACTTCTCCCAGGTAGCTGGACATAGATTAATTCAAGATACGGAGTTTAGGTTTTAAAATTATGTATTTAATTATATACAATATGTACACTTCAGTTACACCAAAATTTTACTGTCAAAATCGCCCTAAGGCACTGGGAGTTAAACTTCTTCCCCAAACAGTCAGAGTTTACTGACTATATGAAACGGCACTAAGCCCGGGATTCAAAGTTCCCAAAAATGTAATCTGGCCCAAGGCCGCAGGTATCAGTCACCTTCTGAGAGTAGATCTCAAGTCTCTCTGCCTCTTTTTCGGTCCGAGGTTCTCCAAGAAAACTCTAAGCACCTCCCTGGAACATATTTGGTCCTATCATGCGTTGGTTTTTGTGTTTCGACGTTGATTTGCTGAAATCGGTGACATCAGCTATTTCCAACATTCGAGAATTTCTCACGCCGAGGGCTTAGCGTAACGAACCGCCCTTTTGTGCATGAAGAATGTCGGACTCTCCGTGTGTGGCCTTTGTCGCCAGCTGACACCCTCTTGCCAGTAGATAAGTAGAGGAAATACCGCCCTCTGTCCGGCGATGACCATCAGTCAGTTAGCTTGACACCAGGGTTCCACCCAGTTCGTGCCCCCCTCTGTTGCCAAGGACAGGGGTGACAAAGACATATCAAATATTCACACAACTGACTGCTTGAAGAATTTCCTATTCTTCACAAGTGGTTCCAGGAACATGATGCTGAATTTCAGTTAATGTCCTGCCCGCCTAACTCACCGGATCTCAATCCGATAGAACACATTTGGGATGTCATGGGACGGCAGCTCAGAGTTCAAAGACCACCAATTCGCAATATCTCGGATTTGCGTGACCGTTGCTTAAACATCTGGTACAATCTGTCTCCGGCCATCTACCAAGGACTTGTGGCATCCATGCCAAGGCGGGTTGAAGCTGTGTTGCGAGCCAAAGGTGGGCCAACTCGTTATTGACAGGTGGTCATAATGTTTTGGCTCTTGAGTGTATATATATATATATATATATATATATATATATATATATATATATATATATATATATATATATATATATATATATATATATATATACACTAGTTATCAAAAATCAAGGAAAAATCACAAAAAGAGGGATAACACGTTCAAAACTAGGCCAATCTGTTTAAAATTTGAATATGGTATTAAGCAAAAGCTGCTGGACAATACTACATTACGCAAAATAGTGGCGCTGCTGTCGGAATACGTCATTTGCGAGGAGCATAAAAGTGCATGTACCAGAGCAAGGCGATAATTGTCGCTGCGAGGCTGAGATTAGACATCTGGCATAGCCAAATTGCAACAATGACCTCCAAGCATCATTTGACCGAAGAACTGCGATGGCGAGCTATTGAGAGACTAGAGGCAGTAAAAAGTGAGACAGAAATGGCCAGATGGCTAAATGGGAGTCCGTTGGTGGTTCATAGTCTTTGGCAACAATTTCTAATCATGGATTCGGCATCCAGGAGGTTCAACCAATGACGGCCATACGCTACGACGAATGCCGATGACCGATATTTGTCATTATATGCACGAAGGAATAGAATCGCTACTCCGTCTGAACTTCGTCTGAACGCATCCTCCCTCTCTGCAAGCTCCGGAAGGTTGGTATCAACGTCAACCGTGCGTAGAAGGCTTCACGAAGGTGGTCTTTTTGCGAGGTGACCAGCCATTTGTGTCCCGCTCACGTCACGCCATAGACGGGAACGTTTGCAGTGGGCACGACAACATGTCCACTGGACTCGTGATCAATGGAGGGTTGTTCTCTTGACGGATGAGTCTAGGTTTAGCCTCCAAAGCGATAGTAGGCGTATTTTGATTTGGAGAGTACCTGGAACTCGTTTTCATCCATCACACAACCGTGAAAGAGATGCATACGGATCAGGCAGTGTCTGTGTTTTGGGTGGTATCTCTTTGGATGGACGCACAGAGCTCCATGTCTTTTCCCGTTGAAATCTGAATGCTCACACCTGTAGAGATCGCATCCTTGATGCTTGTGTGCGCATTTTATGTCGGGGCAATAGATGATGATTTCGTGCTACAGGACGATTACCTCGAAACCGCACAGGGCTCGTATCGTGGATGCTTATCTTGAGCAGGGAACAATTCAGCGCATGGAGTGGCCAGCTCGATCACCGGACCTGAATCCTATCGACCATGTTTGGGACGCTTTAGGACGACGTATATCTGCTCTCAATCCTCCTCCTGGGGCTCTAGCCAAGCTTTCAACTGATTTGCAAGAACAATGGCTCTCACTTCCTACCGAAATCATAGACCGCATAATTGACAGCATCACACATCGCTGTATGTGCTGTATTGCTTCTCATACGCCATATTAAACATACGCCATATTAAGGTACTTTTCCTATACCAAACTGATACATCCGATTTGTTCAGTGTATACATATGCTAGTTTCTATAACACCATAATTGTTCTTTTTATGCTATTTTATACTAACTATGTGTTGTATAATGTGTATAAGTTTCATTAAATTCTACTCGTAACTCTTTGAATAATCGCTATTTTTGTGACTTTTCCTTAATTTTTGATAACCAGTGTATATATATATAATGTATGAATGAACAAAGTATTGCTGCGAGAAAAAAGTAGGAAGCATTTCAATTGCATTAAATATGATTCCAAAAGCAACAAAGTGCAGAAAAATAAATGTTCCATTGTTAACCAATTGGAAGTAAACTTTATAAATGATTTGTGACTTCGACATAACATCCCTTCGACTCCCATACACCGCACATTTCATTTATTCATTTGTTTTGCACCGTTCAATTTTCTTCGGTTTTTTGAAATCGTTTTTTTTTTCCTCTTTTCTAAAACCAGTGACTTAGATGAGGGTTGCGGCATGAATTATTTATTTTGATGCGCGGTGGGCGGAAAAATCAAAAGTAATCAATTTAAAATTCCCGTCTCCCCGTTTGTTTAAAGCAAAAAACATTTTTATATCGCTAAATATTTGTAGTACATCGTATAAATATATATATGTGATGAATGGGTCTTGTTTTATAGACGGAGAGAACTACATTAATTTTTTTCTTCTGGTATGAAACAGTAATGTGTGTTTTTGTAAAGCACAGTAAACTACTAAATTTTAATTTCGGTACAAGGTTGTTTCGCTGGTTCTAAGGAAATATATGTTTCGAGAAAGAGTTCATAACAATTTCGGTTGGGTAAATTTAAAGGGCGTGATGTAATAACTATTACATTACATGTTTTTAAGGATTTTGAAGATTTTTTATTAGTAAAGAAAAATTGTTGGAATAATGCAATATTAAAAGGTTATCTATAAAACCAGTTTTAATGTTTTAATCATATGGGGATTTTCAGGAAAAAAAACTGTGTCACAATGTAATGATTTTACTTTAATTAGTGGCAACACAACTCACGCATGTTTATCTTGACCTTTCAAAGTGATTTTTGAAATGTTTACCTCAGAGATATGACATTTTGCATATATATTCATTAAAGAATAACAACACTAAACCCATTATAAAATTTTATAAATATTTTAAAAAGAAATTATAGTTGAAACATTGAAATTAAATTAGCTTTTTTAAACATGTTCTTTGCGACTCAATTTTTAAGTTTCCCCCTTAATTTAAATTGCTTATAAATACGTTTTGAACAAAGTTATGTACTTTTTGTACTTTCGTCGAATAGTTAATTTTTAGGAAATACTTTTATTCTTGTACTCTAAATTTTCGTGAAATTTTTGTACTTTTCTACATTTAAGTTAAACTTTGACCTCGTTTAAGTTAACCTGAATGACCTCGAATCCTAAAATGGATGCATATATATAAAACGCGTAATGGAAGTTTATATATATAAAACGCGTAGGTATGCTGCACAAAAATCGGTGATATTTCTACACTCCGAATGGCAACGGTTGCAACTACCAGATGTAAACATTTGCGGCCAACCGCGTGTGTGTAGTGGTTCGACGATAGCAAGTAATTTGGTACAATTTAATTACTGTATTTTACACGTGAATAATTTTAATTTATTCACAAGATAATTTATTGTTTTGTTCCATCGGTTTTTCTAAATGTATGTAAGGACAAACTTTTGATAAATATGTTTAGACAAATTCAGTGTTTAGTCATGGACAGTTGTATGTAGGTTTATCTACATACAGCTGTCCATGTAGATAAACCTACCATGTAGGAGTCCATGTAGGAGTCCGTTCTTTTGATTCTGCCACTGTAGTATCTCCTGTTTCTGAAATACTCAACTATGTTAACAAGAAGTTTGAGGAATAGCATAGTAAAATATTTATAATTGCATTATAATATCTTTATAGTAAGTAAGATTACTTGGCTACACTTTTATTAGTAGTACTCGCTAAATTTTTACTCCATTTTATAAGTGAAGAAATTTTTCCAAGAATTTTTTATTTGGTATGATTAAGCGTAGATATCTGAATTGTGAAGAATAGTACATATAGAGAGTGATGTAATCCACACTATATTTTAGTACTTGCTGAATTTGTACTCCTTTTTTAGTGAAAAAATTTGTCTCTAACAGTTTCATATTTGATGTAATGATAACGCGTAGATATCTTAATTTTGAAAAATATTACATACAAAGAGATATGTAATTTTTAAAATCTTTGTTGTTGGGTTTCTCAGTCTTATCTTTAACTCTGTTCTGAAGTAATGGAAATTCCCATTTTTAATCACGATATTTTAGAATCAGCCTTATAGAGAATTTTGCAATGATTATAATTTTTTTGGCTGAGATCGCACTACCACTTAACAACGCATATTTATGATGACAGGTCATAGTAACATTCCTTACATACGTTTCTTTCAGTTGAGTTGTTTTGCAAAAGAAAGTATAAAACTAAAAGCGACCATGCTGGTCGCGCAGCGGCTAGTTTTGATGTGTTACAGGAGTCTTTATTATAAATTTCAAAAAATTTCGTGAAATATTATGACGGGAGGAGCATTTTGAAGACTTGCAAATCTGGAAATGACTCATTTTGAGAAAAAGCCATTTAAAAGATGTTTTTTTACCTACCTAATAATACTTACTTTTCTAAAGCCACCAAGTTTTCATTTTACATTTCACTACATATTTTAAATACATTTCATTCCAATATTTACATGTTTTAAATTATTAATACACCCCCAAAAATAGTTCCAAATTTTGCTCGATTTTCGGTGATTTGAAAGTCCACCATCCCCTTAAGGGGTGTTCGGCAAACAAAATTCGCAAAACAATAGCTCACATTTATCTACTTGGTTGAAAACATACAGAATTAAAAATCAATAGATGATTCCATTACGAGGCACAACGGTTTTACGCCCTACTATTTATGCATATCATTTTGTCCATTAATACTTCATGCATTTTTATCACGGAAAAGAATTTTTCAATGACCGAAATTTCAATGAATATATCATTTATTCCTCGCAATAAATATTTACGTAATTGTGTACACAGTTCTGTATCTTTTTTTCAACTATCTTCGGCAAAAAGTAAATTCTCACATCATTTTCTTTAAAACAAAACTTCCCAGATTTAAAAAAAACATTTAGACGGACATAAATCAATATTTTCATGTAAAAGATAAAATAAAAATCTTCTTTGCAATCATTAGACTTCCTTCTCGTCTTCTTCGGCTAAAAGTAAATTCTCACATCATTTTCTTTGAAACAAAACTTTCCCAGATTTTTTTAAAACCATTTAGACGGACATAAATCAATATTTACAGGGAGTTAGGAATCCTTATTATTCGAAATTACCACAAAAATCAAGCCATGAACTTTCACAACTCAATTGACAGTGATCTTTTAAAAAATCTAGCAGACTATGACCATGCAGACCCCACTAACTGGAAAAAGGGCAAGAGCCACCCTGAGTCTTCCTCCTAATTGTTGTTTTGTTCCTTGTCATTTAAACAAAAATATAAATATATAAAACAACTATACTGGGCCAAAAACAAGGCAAAAAACAATAAAAACTAACTAAATGCTGCATCACTATTGTGAAGCAATCAGAAGATCCTGGAGCCGACCAATCAGAACACTCCGTTTTTCTCCCATCGATGAATACACTCCCTCACCATTGACATCTTCAGAAATCTCTGAGTTAGAAGGCGTTTGCCCAGGGAACGCAGTTCATCCGAGCTTCTTATGGTCCTATGGTACTTTAGATGTCACTTTTATAATACCTGAAAGCAGCCTGTTTTGGAACGCCTCCTGCATACTAGAGAGATAAGTAATAAATCAGCAGACAATTCCGTTTACATTTTGAATTTTTAGAAGCAAAATTACAAAAATATTCATGTATTTTTAATATTTATAACAGTACAATTTATATAAAAACGCATTTATGAGGAAAAAATATTCAAATTTTTTTGTAGTTTTTTATTTATTTATTTATTTATTGACTAAAGTGACGGGCACTTGTATTTTCCCCGTTCGTCTATTTAACGCCGAAAATTTATTGGTTCTTTTACAATGGGAGGAGCTCCTACCTGAAGCAATATACCTCCCTATGAGAGAACACCACGACAACAGCCATTGTCAGTATATGAACCCGAGTCCACTCCATCGAAGTGACACTAACCACTACACGATGTTTCCAGTCTCGAAACAAGAATAATACAAGACAAAATTTTGCATCATGGGTCATCTCAATAAAATATTCGTTGTAACTTTTATTATATGCTTTAACCCTTTGAGAGACGCCGTTTGCACAGTTCAAACGCCTAAATCTATTCTTTTTTTTCACTTGCATTTAATGCATTCAAATTAAATGGGCAGAAAAATGGATAGCACTGCCCTCTGTTATCAGTTTAAAGAAGTAAAAACGTTTTGCATACTTAAATTTGAAATATTTTGTAGATTCTTTAGGTTAAAAAATATCGGGAAAAATATCTGCACCGTGCAAACGGTAGAGGTTGTTGCCCCTGCAAAGGTCAGCAAATGAGGGGGGTAAATTTTAAAGATGGTTGTAGGAATTTAAAGAATTTTATCAAATACTTTTGCCTAGTTGCAAATTATATTAAAATTTATGTCATAAAACTTAATACACGTCCACTGCTATAAAATTAATCGTATAGTCCTGTCTTTATTGAAACGGCCATCGCATTCCGTCTTTTAGCAGAAAAGTATGAGAGATCCCGTGAGAAATTTTAAATGTGTAGATTACGATGTAATTGAAAAAAAAAAAAATTTTAATTCACCTGGTGTCTTCCATTCCTATTTCAAACACACTGCGGATAAGAATAAATCATACGACACTGTCTCGAGGAAATAAAAAGACGATTGGATCACAGCATGTTATTAAGAATTTTAACATAACGCTGAAGTAGTAATAAAACAGCAACGAACGTTCATATCGGCAAGGTGTAGATAGATACTAGGATATTTTAATCTGCGAATTTTTTTTATTTTTACGATTTTTCTATTAGTATTACTAGCCGCCACAGATGTCCACCCCTATTCGGCGTCCACCCTTCAAAACGACCCCTTTTTTATGGAAACATAACTGGCCGCCATAGAGAAATGTCCCTGTATACACACGCATAAATACTTACAGAATTACTCTTCTATATGGGCCACATGTAGATTAGTGGTGGCGCGTTCGTACTTAGGGTGCTCAGATCGACACCCGACAGCCGCTATTATATACCTCTTTGTCTAGGCCGGATAGGGATCACCTTCTTTCCGTAGACCGGAAAGTCCAGTACGAGGTCAGAGAGATTTGGGGAGGGTACGACCGTACCTGATGTAACCCCTAGGGATGCTCAGTTGAAATTGCGGTGGTAACTAGCTAAGATCGATTCCGAATCTTGTGGTGCTAACTAAACCGGAGCTGCACACTTCAGTTCGAAGCCTGTATGGACCTGGTCTGGAGCTTACAGCCAAGAAGCATTAGAAACAAAGACAACAAGAGCCAGCTCCCTCATACACACACACATAGACACACAAACATATATATATATACATATAAATATATATATATATATATATATATATATATATATATATATATATATATATATATATATATATAACATTAAGAAACCCTTTTGCCTTTTCAAATCCTAGCTTATTCTAAATTTCCTTGGGCGTTCGAAATAATTTAGCTCTTGATTCTGAACAAAGCATGCGTGGCGTGGGTACGAATATTTCATTACCTACGAGCAAGTATTTACGCCACTCCTAAGCATTAGCCAATCAACTTCTCCTTTCAAGATCACATGACGAACCATCCTGAAAAATCTATATAAGGTTCGGCATCATGTACATGTTAACACTCCCAGGATTTCTGTCGTCAGGTAAACATGTAGTCTTCAGATAAAATAAAAGTTTGTTGAGAATTACGGTGTGATGTGTGTGTCCGGGGTGTGAGAAAATTGTGGGGCCAGTTCTTTATAACTACTTTCGAGATGTCAAAAGAACGCCACCGGCCAACGGCATTGTATGCGGGAAAATTAAAGTGTGACATCGTGGCCGGACGACTTCTAAAATACTTCGACCTGCCCATCGCCTCCCGGTCATGATGTTACACACACACACACACACACATAATATATATATATATATATATATATATATATATATTATATAAAACAGTTCCGTAACTGACTGCCTCACTGTCATACAACGCACAGACCAAACCGCTGGACCAAAAGGGCTGACATTTTGCTTGGCGATTCTTCTTATGGTGTAGGGGTGCACTAAAAAATATTTTTGAACAATTCTTCCTAGATTTTTTAAAAATTAATTTTTTAAGCTGTTTCAGTAACTTTTTTTAAGTTTGCATTTTTTATTTTATGTTACTTATCGGTGTAAGTATTTGCGTAATTTGGGTAAAACCATGTGCTCCCCTAATTGTTTTGAGCAGTGTATATATATACACACTCAGTGCAGCTTCTTTAGGTTAGTGGATGGGGAAGGCAAGGAGGTAAAAATGGAGGTTGCTCCTGGCTGAGTCGGATCCGACCCTTGTGGTGTCATTATAAACCGGAGCCACACCCCTGAGCCCGCAAGCCTATATAGTCCAGGCCTGGCATACATTCCAGACAGGGGGAAAAATCAACATCAAAAAGAACTCTTATATATACAAAATATATATGCAGGATTACATAGTTACATAAATGTTGTAAAAAAGTACACACCTGGGTCAAATAAAATCTTTTAAAACCATTTTCTTAAAATATTCAATGAAATATTTCGTAAAAATTTAATACAAAAGTGCCCGTCATATTTTTGCAGAAATTCTGCTCATTTTAGCGTCAATCTGTCATGTCGCAACCTAACATAACTCACTTAAATTCAACAACAACATTGAAGGCTATATGCTTGAAAGCATCAGGCAGAGATAATTTTTTTTTCTTTCTAAACCCCTTCTGTGCCTAGCGAAGTTATCTGTTGTGAAAAGTCTTTTTTTTTCCTGTGATATTGGAAATGCGACTTTTTAAAAGCTTAATGCAAGCGAAATGCTATTATAGAAAACAAGTAAATTGAAAAACGATAAAAAATATATCCCAATCGATGTTATTGTGACACGATAAGAAGATTTATTGCGACGCATTCAATATTTCATAATATACACGTGCATATTTACTCACGTAATGATTTTTTTTTTCTTTTTGCTGCATTCCACTAACTTTGTCCCGTTGAATTAGGATAAAGGAAATTTAGTCTGAATAAAACATACTATTATTTGAATAAACAACTGAAACAATTCGTTTAAGACTCAGTAAAATGTACCCCCTCATATATATATATATATATATATATATATATATATATATATATATATATATATATATATATATATATGAGTGTGTGCGTGTGTGTTTTTTCTAAGATAAGAAACCTGAACACCCTGTTTCCTTCAATATACCTCTCTTGACATTTCAAGTACCCTTTTAATTAATATATTTCCCTGTCTATTCTATTTTTGGAGCGAAGGTGTGCAGGAATTTTCATGGAGTCTGGAAAATTGTATTCCTCCACGTCTTTTGGGACATTCCTCGAATCTGTGGGAAGCAACCTATAATTGGACTTTTTAAATGTGATCTGAAATTGCTTCCAGATTCTTGTACAGGGTCAGAAGTATGTTGGAGCGTTATGCGAAGAAGGAAAATATTAAATACCAGAAAGACGAATAAAAGATGGTTTCGAACTGTGACCCCTGGGAGGCGTGATTGATATTCAGGGGAGGGTGTGGATGAACAGTAAAAAATTTTAGGTAGTATCTTCTACCGAAACTACTGCGGGTTATTAACGTAAGATTACTTATCGTTGCTAACCTCTTTTGTAAGTATATATGTATCTATATATATATCTCCGTGTATATATATACATACATATATGTATGTCAGAATTTTGACGCATCTTGGTACTTTTCTGTTTAACTTGTCCAAGCGATAGACTGGGTTCGGCGCGCTGCCAAAATTATAACTCGTGAGGTCGGACGGACGGACGGTTTTAGCTTCTGAAATTTTCTTTTCCGAAGAATCGTTATGGAGGAACGTAATCCTACGTTAAAAAATAATAGTACTAATAAAGAAAGAAAACCCTTGAAGTGCAGGGACATATGATATGACGCATTTTGGTACTTTTCTGTTTACCTATTTACTGCTATTGTGTTTAGAGCGCTGCCAAAATTTTAATTCGCGACGCAGGACATTTTTTTTCTTTCCGGAAGACCGTTATTAAGGAATTTGATCCTACTTTAAAAATATGTGTAGAGTGTATTGTTCATTCCTACGCGATTCTAGGCCTAGGTTATGGGTGAGGGGGGGCATAGGTTATGAAGACCATCCAAAGGGGTACTTAGACATAAAAAGTTTGAATATATCTGGTTTACATTTAACTTGAACAGTTGAAATAGTATTTACAGTAACGACCTCTAACAAGACTGCTGAAATTCTGGTGAGTACACTTGTTTATAGTCACACACACTTATATATATATATATATATATATATATATATATATATATATATATATGTCAGAATTTAAATGGGAATAGAATGATTACCTTAAATTTAAAGGGGGCTTGGGTATTAAATTATATTCGTAGCGTAATTCGCCTCTAATTGTTCGTATTTCAAGACGCGAATTGGGAAAGGGGAATTCCCCTTTTCTCTTTCGTTTGGGCTCTGCGCATGTGCAGGGAGAGTTGACGCTTGGAGAAGCCCGCGAACTTTTGTCAGAACGCGGGATTTAATCGTTGCTGCTGGACGTGTGTCAGCTGGGTCCACAATATGAAAATGGCGAGCGCTCAAATATGCGCTACTTGGATCAGTGGTTGCTGGAAGGGGAAATAAATTAGACTTGTTTACGTTTGAACTATGTTTGTTTATTGGATTTACACTACTTACCACTCGCCACCAGTATTAAGATGATGACTGCAAATTAATGTGAGAACAGGCAAACCACACGACTGTCATATATATATATATATATATATATATATATATATATATATATATATATATATATATATATATACAGTGGGATCTCGATCTATCGTTTTTCAAGGGACCGATTGAAATGAACGATAAATGCGGGAAAACGATAGATGCGGAAACATTACAAAGCAATATAATCGTTGGGACTGGATAAAATGGACGACACATACGGAAAAACGATAGATCCGAAAACGATCGATCGAGATTCCACTGTATATATATATATATATATATACACACACACTATGTACATATATATATATATATATATATATTGATATTGACGTGTAAAATGTAAGGACCAACAGTGTTCCATTACTTTGAACGTGAAAAATTAAATACAAAAGCTAGAGGTGATTTGTATAAGGATACCTGATCAGTTAGAAAAAGGAGGCATATGGGAATTTCCAGACAGTCACAATGCATGGTTCGTGAGAGGGATAAACTCGATAAAAATAGCTTTCTGAGAAAAGTTAGGGAATAGAAATTGAGTGTGATCTTCGTTGTAAGATGTTAAAGTGAATTTTATCTGTGTTACATGTTACACAAATGTCTAGTAGGATACAATTAAATGATTTTACAGCGGGTAGAATAATTGGTAAGATTGAAGAAGTAATGCAGGGTGAATAGTGTAGCCGAAGAGCATATGGCACATAGCATAGATTCACCTGTGTGGAGACCCTCATAGCAACAGGGAAGATTTTGGAAAGATTGGTGGCGGTCGACCACCGAAGAAAACGACACTAAGTGTTGATCAATATATCGTCCTACAGGCCAAAAGAGGCAGACGTCACAAGGCAGACAATATTGTAAAGCAACTTCTGATGGCCACAGGAAGTGTTGCGATTCACGGTGGCTAGACGTTTGCATTAACGTGGCCTATTCGCCCGACGGCTACAATATTGCATTCCGCTAACGCCTGTACATCGGAGACTCCTTATAAAATGATGCAAGGACCACACAGATTAGACTGACAAGTAATAGAGTACGGTACTCATCACTGATGAGAGTCTGTCTAATTAGCGATTTTGGACCTTAGATAATCTGGAGAGAGGTGAAAACTTGATATCATTCAGCAAGCATTACCGAACGAGATCGGTATGAAGGTGCAGGTGATATTGCCTGCGGAGGCATCATGCTAAATAGTCGTACTGACCTCCCCATTTTCAAAAGTGGTTCAGTAACATGAAACCGCCACACCAGTGAAGTGATTATTTCTCCTGTACGTCATTTTCCATCTACTATTGGTTCTCAGTTTCTTTTTATGGATTATACTGCCAGACCTATTCGTGGGCTTTCAGTGGATGAACTGTTGGGAACTGAGAATATCATGCCTATGGAACTTCCTAGCATGCTAAGTTCCCAGACCTGAGCGCCCCACACATATACCAATAAAACATGTGTGGGACGCTCTGGGAGGGTGTAGTACGGCACGTATACCTCCACTTCAAAATGCCAATAAACTGAAAAGAGCTTAAAAAGAGGAGTGGACAATATTACAACAGCAGCTCATAGTACAACTCATTTTTAGACATGGTTAGATGCTGCAGAACAGCCATTGTAGTTAAGGAACATCATATTCCCTACAGAGCACCACTTCTTTCCTTCATTCCATCGTTGAGAAAAACTCCTTTGTACGATGATATGTAATGCTTTCTAGCTGTTTCTTAATAAGTTGCCCAAATTATCGTTCGTATAATTTTTGCATGCGCGTTATATTATTCATCCATGTAGTACAAATTGAGGTCAGTGTAGAGTGAATTTAAGTCATCAAGGTTGCTCCATAACGAAGAAACTGCGGAAAACCCTACGGTCCTTTACGGTCAAAGTTTTGCGAGCCAATATATATATATATATATATATATATATATATATATATATATATGTGTGTGTGTGTGTGTATGTGTGTGTGTGTGTGTGCGCGCGCTTGCATGTATGAGATAACATAATTTATAACCATTGAAACAATACATTTAACTACTCCTTTTTTAAATTACGGTCCATTCTATTATTTAATATATAATATTGTTTCTTTCAAAATTAAATAAAGTTACTATTTTCCAGTTCTTCAAGTAACATGGCAGTTGGAAGCAATGAAGGAGATCTAATGGAATCCTAAAGTAGCACCCTGAACTTAATTAAGGTCTTTAAGGAATTAAACTCTGTTTTTAATGATCTTAAACCGATAGTTGTCCTAATCAAGATTTTATTTCAGATAGGTACCATAAATCATTTTTCCCCCAAGGAGAAAAAAAAAACCTACTTTAACCGTCGCCTATTTGGTTGTGGCAAATGCCTATTTTGTAATACTACCTTTCAGTTCAATTGGCCACCGCAGAATCCGAGGCAACGAGCTATGCGACGCCCTAGTTGCATCTGTCCGTCAAACATCCAATAATGAGGTATCTTACAACTCGCTAAAGTCGCTTGCGAGTGAGACTTTTAGGAACTTTCTCTCATAAGAGCTGTTGTCGAAGGAGTCCATAAGAGATGTGGTCGAATGAAATTGCTGAAGTCCCGAAATGATCGCGGAAGAAAGAGATCGCCTTGTTTTGCCTAGAGACAGGCCATTATTGCCTACTAAAACATCTGTTCCCATATAAATAGCATTTAAGAACCCTTTTGCAATCTCTGTCATCGATAGGAAGACATGGACGTTACACATATACTGTGTTTCCCAGCTCTACCTCCAGTTCCAATGAGAGACAGATATATTGGACAGCAAGGAAACTTTAGGGTGCATGCACGTTTTAGTTCTCTTTTGCTTGTTTGTCCTTGTTTATCTTTATATATAGTCTTATAACCACCCATTAGAAAAAAACCTTTCATTTCTGCATTATCTCTCCATTCTGCAATACAAAGCCGAGAGCAGAGCATAATGTCAAGGTATTTTTTATGTGTATGTTTTGTACGACGAGGAATTTGTTAACATATTGTAGTTAATTTTTAAATATTTGTTGACAAAGATTCCTTCTTAAAATTTCAAATCATGAATTTTTTTTTCTAATTAGGAAACCCTTTCTCTGAGACATTCCCACAAAATATCGAAATAGGCTGGCTACTTTTTATCTGGAAGTAAAGTCAACACGGCTGCTGAGTCAACACTGTGGTTGAGAAAATTAATTATTAGAGTTATTATATTCTTTCCAGTCCGAATAATTTCAATTGTATTGAAAATATGTTAAAAGAAATCATATGACGCGTTATGGCTTTAAATATCTGATGAGCCTCAGATTAAAATAATGAGCGAAATTCTTAAAGTGTATTTCTTGAAGATAAAATATATTATTTCGGACATTTTGAGGGATTGCAATTAGTTCTCTTGGATTCAAATTATGTTTCTTATCCAAAGCTTTTGTTTGATAACAATACTTCATAAAACTCCCATTAATTTCTTGTTTATGTAAAAAACACAGTTTTCCAGTGTTGCTATTTCTATTTTAGATTTTTTTCGTTATTAAATATTCATGTTCTTCTTTACTGCACATTCAAAGTTCTTTTTTTATTTTTCAATCCTTCTGTCTTTCTAAACTTCGCAAAAGGGATAAAAACTCACGCTGTTGCAAGTGTGTTTGCGCGTTGGGTTCATTAATTTGTAGTTTGAAGTTTAAGTGCTGCATTCATAAATAAATAAATCTTAACCACTGCAAGATATTCAATATTTTTTGCTGTTTTTATTTGCTGTACTCTGAATAAAACTGCAATAAAAAAATAACCTTAAGAATTGAATTTTCACCTACGGCGCTTTTCCGAAATTTTTTTTTCACTCTACGAAATTGAATATAAAACTCTATCAGACAGAAAATTCAATATTAAACACCTTTTTTTAAGCTGTATTTCCTTTGGTACCAGCCACTTTTGATCTTCCTTTATTCCTTTCGTATGTCTTCGGAGAACTCTCGGATTTACTTAAATTTTTATAACCAATTTATTTCTCTGTAAATGTATTTTTTAAGAATGAGGGCAGAAATTCTTTGATCCATAAAATATTTTTTTGCGGAAAGGGAAGAATTCGAAGTTCTACAGTGTTCTGAATTTTTCATTTCAAGAGTATAGTGGAGTTACTTGGACATTTCTAGTTTCAATTAACTCCCAAAAATAGGGTTTCAATGAGAATCGGAACTATAAATCAGTGTTGAGTATAATCTAGGTAACGAAAAAAATTGCTTGAGGTTAATTTATACCATTGAATTATTTAAATTAAAAATATTCTTTAAATTTATATACTATATTTATAAAATTATTTATATTTTCTTATATAATACAATATTGTTATATAAAAATATTATCTGAATACCCGTGCGTCGCTACGGAGTACATTCAAATTAAATACAACGGTCAATGTATGCAATTAATGCCAAAAAAAATATTTATTATACGGATATTTTTATAGACAAAATAATGTTGAAGAAAATATTCAAATATTACACAACGGTCAATGTATGCAATTAATTTGTATGTTTAATATGCATAAAACATACTCATCTGTATTAAATTATTAGAAAAACTTCTATCTGAATTACTCTAGGGGTTATATTTTATCTACTATTTTATCTTATATTTTACCATATTTTAATATTTTTTGTCAATTTATTTCGTTTTTATGCAAGTGACGCAAAATGAATTTGAAGTATCACAAAAAGAAAAGAAACCACATGATGAGCATTTAATAAATTAAATTCTAAAAATGAATTATTAAAAATTCACCAAAAATCAGAAAATGGAGGTACAAATTCGATAAAGATTCCATTTTAAAGGAATGTTTATGATTTTTCTGGTGGTAGGAATTTTATAATCCTCGGAAATGTTATTTTAAATGCAAACTTTAAAAAAGTTACAAAAACAGCTTAAAAATATATCTGTCTTAGAAATATATCTATAATAAATACAATGATCAATGAACGCAATTAATGCCACAAAAAAAAATATATATATATTTATAAAAGATCGTAACGTACATTTTTATAGACAAAATAACGTAGAAGAAGATATTGAAATTAAATACAACGGTCAATGTATGCAACTAATATGTATGTTTAATATCCATAAAATATACTAATTTCAAATAAATTTTTTAAAAAAGTGGTTAAATTTTATCTTTTACCGTATTTTAATATTTTTTTCAATTTATTTCATTGTTATGCAGGTGACGAAAAATTAATTTTAAGTATCACAAAATGAAAAGAAACCACGTGATCAGCTTTAATTAATAAATTCTAACAATTAATCTTTAAAACTTCATTCAAAATCAGGAAACGGAGGTAAAGATTCGAAAAATATTTCCTTTTAAAGGGATTTTTATGATCTTTCTGGCGATATAAATTTTATAACCTTCAAATTATTTTTTTAAATGCAAAATTAAAAAAAAAACTACAAAAACGGCTTAAACATTTAATGTACAATATTAAGAATGATTTTTCAAAAATCTTTATTAGTGCACCCCTGCACTAATAAAGAAGAATCGCCTTTCAAATTTTCAACCCTTTAGATCTAGCGGTTTGGTCTGTGCGTTATTTGTCAGTCAGTTACGGAACTGTTTTATATACTATAAAGATATGATATAAAATTATTTTATAAGGTGTCAAGCAGTCTTGCAGCGCTGTACTTACATTGCTTCCATCAGCTTCTACCTAGCTATGTGATAATGACTTTTCAAAATAAGTTGATATAAAAACCACACAGCGATCGACACTGAAACCGGAAGAATAGCTCACTAAAATATTACAGCTAATATCGAACAAATATTATTCAAAGTCCAGGTTCACCTTTCTCATTAATTTATTTTTTCTAATTTGAATTTTACATATATAAATGTAGTTTATAGTTTTCAATGTTTTAACATGAAGCTTGGGATTTTAAAAGCATGCTCTTTTACCTGATCTGGATATTTACATTCAATCCACACACACACAATATATATTAATATTTCAATATGAAATTTTGGTTACATGATATTTGACAAAACCGATTGTAAAAAGTAAGCGAGTCTTCTTAACTTAGGAATACGTTCCTTCACAGCGGTCCTCTGGAGAGCAAAATTTCAGATGCCCTGCGTCACAAGTTATAATTTGGGAAACACGCCGAACCCAGTCTGTATCGCTTGGACAAGCAGTAAACAGTTAAACAGGAAAGTACCAAAATCTGTCAAAATTTTAACATACAAACACACTGACATACATATATATATATATATATATATATATATATATATATATATATATATATATATATATATATATATATATATATATATATATATACTGCTCAAAACAATTAGTGGAGCACATGGTGTTAACGAAATTACGCAAATACTTACACCGATAAATAACATAAAATAAATCATCCATAATTTAAAGCGTAGCAGGAAACAGAAGAAGAAAACTTCATATGCAAATCAAAGTTCATGACGTCAAAAACCAGAAAAAGAACATAAAGGCGGAAATTGGGATTTTGCAGAAACGTCTGTTTCACTGCCTTAACTGTGAAATTCGATTGCTCAGTTATTCTTTTTTATAAAAGGTGACTTGAAAATGTCTCAACGACGTGATTTACCGGAATCCATGGCATGGCGTATTATAGGCAGACTTGAATCCGGGCAAACACAACGTAGTGTCGTGGACGCTGTTGGAGTCGCCTGAAGTGTCGTTGCACGGCTGTGGAATCGATTCCAAGAAACAGGGAATGTTAAACGTCGACCAGGGTAAGGTCGGCCACGCGCCACTACAGCAACTGATGAGCGGTATATACTGTTAACAGCTTGTCGAATCAGAACAGACAATGCTACTCAGCTGCAAAGACAGTTGCTCTTGGCAACATGACGAAGGGTGTCCAGCCAAACAGTACGTAATAGGCCTCATCAGGGAGGTCTCTATGCACGTAGGCCAATGGTCTGCATTCCGTTGACCTCACGCCACCGTGCGGCCCGAAGAAGATGGGCTGCTGAACATCGAGATTGGGAGCAACATGAATGGAGCCAAGTTCTGTTTACAGACGAGTCCCGATTCAGTCTGGAGTGACACACCCGACGAGTTTTGGTATGGAGGGAAAGCGACACTCGAAATAAACCCACATTAGCTCGTGAAAGGTCACAATACAGACGAGCTGGTTTTATGGGATGGTGTGGAATAAGCATAGGTACCTGCATATCATTCGGAATGGTACTTTCACGGCCCGAAGGTATGCAGACGAGATACTGAGACTTCATGTCATACCTTACACTGCAGCCATTGGAGATTCCTTTGTTTTCCAGAATGATAATGCCAGACCGCATACAGCTTGTCTTGTGGAGAACATGCTTGAAGCTGAAACAATACAGCGTATGGAATGGCCAGCGTGCTCTCCTGACCTGAATACAATCGAGCATGCTTGGGACATGCTCGGATGACGCATTGCTGTGAGACCAAGGCCTCCTTTTACTCTTCGAGACTTGGAGATTGCACTTCTTGAGGAGTGGAACAGTATTCCCCAAAATCTTATCGATAACATCATCGCGTCCATGGAAAACAAGTGTGCAGCAGTCTTTGCTGTTCGATGAGACCACACGCCATATTAAAACTCTTGCATCATTTCCAAACAATACTTTTTTTATCGTTTACATGTAACCAAATTGTTGCCCTAAATCCTCTTTTCATGTTTTTTCCATATTCTCAAAGAATTAAAGCTGAATTATAAATTTTTTTCTGCATTACGCATTGATACTCGTGTACTATACATTTTATGCCAACACGTGGCTGTCTCGCACGGTTTTCTTAACTTCTTTGCTTGCTCCCCTAATTTTCTTGAGCAGTGTATATATATGTATATATTTATATATATATATATATATATATATATATATATATATATATATATATATATATATATATATATATATATATAGATAGATAGATACATATATTGCTAACACGTACATACATATATGCATACAAAAGAAGTAAGCAACGATAAGTAATCCTAAGTTAATAACCCTCGGTTGTTTCGTTAGAGTAGACTACCTGCATTTTTTTTCTGTTATTAGGCCAAGTAAATAAATATCCACAATCTACAGTTTTTTTTAAATAGTTTATCAAAATTTGCTTATTTCATTTTTCTAATTTTCTTTTATTTTCCTTCTTAAAAAATGCTCCAAAAATGTTCATTGGGGTTCGTGTGATTGTTTTTATTTAGAGATAGTGGATGAAGGTGAAAAAAATTTTGCACTCCAATGCTATGAATATTGAAATTAGGTACCTAATTTCGATATCATATAATGAGGTCTAATATGAATTTTATTGAATGGTTGACATAGATCTACGTTTTATTTTTACACGGTTGACACGTTCCTCAGAAATCCGTGTGAAAATGAACTGCGTTTCCTATAGTAAAATGGGTGATATGTTCCTAAGAAATCCATGTAAAAATAAACCATTTAAAAATGATACATTTCCTATAGTAAAATGAGGGATTCATTCCATGCCATTTGAAAAATGAGTTAGATGAAATGAAGAACTATATTTAGTTCGAAAGACCATGTAAAAAAGTAATAAAACTACTTTAAATGTTCTAAGTGTATAAACCACTGAAGTATGCTTTCAATTAATAACTGTGCTTATTTATACTATAAATATAATCTATTGAGTGTATGTGTACCAGGCTACACAAAGACTGTATCAAAAAAAAATTCGTTAAATTGAAAGAAGTTTCTAGTAAAAATTTATAACATAAAATAGAATGTTTAAATAAAAACTAACTAAAAATTACTTGCTGTACAATGGTACATTAATTATTTAATTAAATTAATTTCGTAACTTGTTTGTAGCAGTGCTGATAGTTTTGTTAGTGTGATAATAAATATTTGATATGTACATACATATGCACTTACAAGACAATGATCTTGAAATCGTGTTAGACTAAATAAAGTGTGCAAAAAAGAGACTTTGATTTTATTGGACCGTGTAACTTCAAATTCGTGTAAAAATGAGTTGGATGTAATTTACATTATCATAAGAAGTAATGTACTACAAAGAAAGACTGTAATAATAACCACCAATTATATTCGCGGTGCATATACGTAACTACTTGTTCTAACATGGTATACTTACAATGTATAACCTATTAAAATTGTAATAAAATATTCACGTTTTCATACATTTATAGATACTTTGGGAAGTACACTTCCATTACCATTTATTTCACTACAGTAACTTTCTTTTTTTTTTAATTAAGAAACACGCAAAAAAATTTTTAAGGGGCTTAACAAAAAGTAACTTTATAATTAAAAACAGAAGATATTTTATAATGTTGTAGAGTAAATTATAATATTTTTGGAAAGAAGAATTCTCTTAGTAACCGGGAATTAAACAGTAAGCCATTTTAGACTGATAGTTCAGTTAAAATATATTGCGGAGTGTTTAATTCTTGAGTAATTAGATCTTTTTGTCTCTTATCAATGCTATTTGAAATTTAAAAACTGTTCTGCAACATGATTATTTTCATAAAGAAATCAGAAATACAATTTTATGCATACAAAATCAAGCATATTTCAACGAACTAATACCTACAGATATACATTTTTTATTATTATTTTGTGAAAAGAACTCTTTCATCCGGGGGATAACCGAGCTCAAACTATGAAGCGTAGTTCTCTCATCTACAGTGGTTTCCAAAATTGTGGAAACATTTTGGAAAATGTCTATTTTTAAGGTCTGATGGCTCATAACCCCATTTAATTTTTAAGTAATACCATGAAATTATATATCAATGCAAAGTACATTTAATCAACAATGTAATGCAATAATTGCTACGAACCATTTTTTATTAGAATAGAAATTATAAGGAAGAAAAGTGAAACACATACAAAAAGGAGCTAGACAAAAATTCGCACTTGGTGAGTTAATACTTAGTTGGGTAAACTTTACTCTTAATTACGGCCTTACAACGACTTCCCATGGTGTGGACGAAGTATGTTAGTTCTGCCATTATAATGTGACACCAAGATTGAATTATCCTACCAGCACGCGCGCTCAGCAATTTTACATGACGGCGCGCAAGACGTACTTTTTACGACAGATGTTATTGTACCGTTTTTGGCATGAAAAACGACATAAATCAGTGAATATTGATAATAAATTTGTTAAGAAATAAAACATTGGCCTTATTGTTGCAAAATGCAAATGATATCACATTCAAATGATAGTAAATTATTTTTAAATGCTTTTATAAATATTTGTACACTTCAAAATTTCATCAAACATATTTATATAAATTATTTTCAAAAATGATCCCATTTCATCCTCTATATCCTTGGCATGGTGTTTTAGGCCAGGTAACACTTTCACAATATTCATCTTTTTCGTCTTTGAGCAGTTTCCATACTTCTCTTTTCGCCACTTAGAAGATTTATCCTTACCAACATAGATCATGTCATCATCATTTCTTTCTTCTGAATCATTATTATAATCATCATTCGAAATATATTGTTCAGATTCACTACTGAAATTATTTATTTCTATATCTTCTTCACGCAAATCGCTATCGTTTTGAAATTCAAATGTTTCCTTCCTTTCGTTTTCTTCATCAGATAATTCTTGAAAAATGAGGGGAAAATTAGCTGGTTGTATAAATTTTTTTGCCATGAAAATCAATATAAAAATTATAGGTTTGAATTTATTTAAATTAAAACAATACACGTAAATTATTAACCCAAAATTACAAAATATTTGAGAAAAAAAATATTTTCCGAATTTTCACTCACGATCACGCGCGTGTCGTAAATTTTACGAAGAAGCTACCAAGTAGCACAAAACCCCGGTTAACAATAAAAATTGTCATGTGATTTCCTGTTGACACATTCCAGGATGTGGGGAATGGTTGAAAGGAGGAATAGAAATGATCTTCAGATATGCGAAAAAAGTGCATTAAAGACCGAATTTGTCGTAAAATTTGTACTGACGCGCGTACTGGAAGGTTATAGCTTCTATTAATTGAGTTTTAATGCTGGAGTGCTTATGTGTAACAAGTTTCTTTAGAAAACTGCATAGATTTTCAATTGGGATAAGATTTGGACTATTCCCAAGCCAGACCAGCGTTGGAATATGATTATCTTGAAGCCATTTTCTGCCGTTTTTAGCAACATGACATGGAGCTAAATCCTGTTGAATATAAACGCTTTATTATCTGGGAAAAGATCACCTGCGGAAGGCTTCGGTTTGAGCTTAAGTATTTCATTTATATATTTTTGGGCATTCCTATTCCCATTAATCACGCAAATTCTATCCACAACTTTTGATGTCATACAACCTCATACCTTAACACCAAATGGGAGTTTCATGGTACATGTAATATAATCAGGATACAACACTTCTCCAATTACTCTCCTTACGTATTTTAAGCCCTGACTACCAAACAGGGAGATTTTGGTCTCGTCAGACCAAATAACACTGTCCCATAGTTCCTCTCTCCAGTTAATATGTGTTTTAGCCGAGTTTAATCTGTCCAACCTTTGTTTCAAGGATGAAAATGACTATTTTTCAAGGAATTCAAGCATTTAGACTAAATCCCTACTGTCTAGGCCGAACAGTCCTTATACTCGACTTCATATTGACTTGCGCCATTTCGACTTTTCTATTAATTATTCTATCATCACTTGCTGTTGTGCACCTTTTATTGCCTTTACCAGTCTGGTTGTGTAGTGCCTGAATCTCATTATACCTCTTCAAAAATATAGAAATGCCACCTCTACTTACGTTTCCACTAATTTGTCTTCTAATTTCTTCATAACTGTAGTCTTGTTCACTTAATACTACTATTTTAAATCTCTTTCTGGGTGACCAGTCAAATCTTCGCGCCATGTTTTTTACTTTTAGGATGTTAAGGACGTTCAAAATATCAATTTCATAAAGCACTGTCGAACTCCAATAGCAATAATATAACGCACTGACCAAACGTCCTCCAAACATAGATCCAAAACTTGCGAACAACAGCTGAATCCTACTCTGGCCTCATTGGATCATTGCCAAACCCGTATGTCACCTGTTTGGCTCTCCAAATACCCATGTTCATTGGCTGCATTCAAATGAAGTGAAGCTAACTGCATACTAACCTAGACTAGTTGTGTTTCCTTTTTATTTTTGGTTATTTGTCTATAACTTTTGATAGAATACAGATATTTGGACAAACTTTGTTACATTACATTTTTGATTGATTATCTTTCCATTGATATATAATTTTATGGTATTACCTTGTTATGAGACCTCAAGGCCAAAAAATACATCTTTTCCTAAAGGATTTCAAAATTTTAGCCTCCCGTGTGACAGAGGCTCTCGGACTATGCTTTCAAGACTTGCAAGCGGTCACATCAAGTGCCTTTCATTCAATGACGACAGGAAAGACTTCCCACCTGCACGAAGTCCGACGACCACCAGGGTTCAGCAGAGCATATAATGGATTGCATGGACCTCTCTAGAGAGGAAATCTATCGCGATCCTCTTCTTGTGCTCGACTTCCTGAAAGTCAACGGACTTACGGATCTCGTCTGAATTCGCCAGACACTAGAAGATAGGCAACAACAACACTATTTTGGCCACCACTGTAACTGAGAAAGACTCCGCACTCTGCCAATAAAAATTGCACATGTTTCCGCAAATGAAAGTTTTCTTCTTTTTTTGCTGTTGTTGCTGTTTCTGTGTAACGCATCGTGACTTATCATGTGTGACATAACGTCACTATAGTAAAAAAATAATCACTTTTTCGAAATTTAAATATTAATTATAATTATTATTACTAACTTTTATTATTATTAGTATTATTATTATTACCTTATATTATTATTATTATTATTATTATTACCTTATATTATTATTATTATTATTATTATTATCTTTATTGATCATTATCAAATTATTAATATCATCTGATTAATTAAATACTTGCTAGCTGTATTTCTATTAAATAACTTTGCTCGGTTAACTTTAATCAGTTTTTTAGTTTTTACATATTCCCTTATCCTTAAAATATAACTATAATTTTTCAGGTATGGTTTGAATTCTTGAAAAGAATTCAAACCATAACAGTTCAAACCATAACATTGTTATTATCCATTAAATTCATATTCATTTTAAATAATCTACAATAACAATATCCATAATCATGTTCGCAATCGCA
Source organism: Dolomedes plantarius (assembly GCA_907164885.2). Classification (NCBI taxonomy): domain Eukaryota; kingdom Metazoa; phylum Arthropoda; class Arachnida; order Araneae; family Dolomedidae; genus Dolomedes; species Dolomedes plantarius. The sequence goes on from OU015500.1 coordinate 157,262,113, forward strand.
TGGCGATTCGAATTTAATTCTTAACTGTAAGAAAACTGCAAGCCACGTGTAATATAGCTTTCAATGTATTCATACGCAGATTTTTCCCTCTCGAACTTTCTAGAGGAAAAGATAATAACAATGCAATCGCAGTTTTTTTTTTAAAATTAGCTTTAATATTCCCTTTTGCTACAGCTAGTATTTATTATTTAGTTAATTCTCCTTTCCTACAAACCTTATTTTGTTGTTTTGTGCAAAAGGAGCTGTGTTCTACTTATCAGAGCGTAGACTCACAGGTTCGATAGTGTGAGTCGGCAGCGTCAGGAAGGTGTGCTTGCATTTTTTTTTTTGTCAGAGAGCGATTTTTGTCACGACGAGAGTAGGTGCTCGACCAGAGTAGGTGCTCGAGAGTAGGTGCTCACAGGGCCAGATCACTTATCAACTTTTTGTCTCCGTATCAAAAATGGTTCTTTGAACCACTGGCTGCCGTGTTAGTTTGAAACTCTATTTTGTTAACTGTTTTTGGAATAGAGTTCTTGTACGAACATATTATAATATGAAATAAAGATTTTTTTTGACGAGAACAGTCAGTGCCATTTTGTGTCGATCACCACAGCTACGCGAGAATCTTCTCCAGTTCGTTTCCTACTATAATCACTACTTCTTTACAAGAATGTTGCCCACCTAGTTTACCACCATATTTGCTGTTTCATCTGAAATGGAAAAATTTCAGCAACATCGACCATTCATCTGTCCAGCAGTCTGCATCTGTACTCATCATTAAAAACTGCTGCCCCGGCTGTTAGCAGCTAGATAAAACATCTACAGCGTCGCCGGTTCCTCGTCAGATATGTCACATGTGCGGTTGGACTATTCTACTCTCTTCCGGGAGTTAACCCTATTCTACTGTGGCTTCAACAAAAGTTTTGATTTTCCCATTGCAGATAAGTAGCTTTGCTAATTAAATGTAAAGAAATCTTATCAGATCTTTAAACAACTCTAATGTACTCCACTATACGTAGCATGTAATATTTAACATATGAGGAGGTGAAAGGCAAAGTGGTGTAAGTCAGTAAGTCAAATGGTGTATGTCAAAAGCGTTTTACTGCAAAAACTCCAAAAAATTCAACTATAAATTGAACAAATTATAATCCATAATAATTATTATAATATTGAAAATATCAATTATTTGCAATTCCACTATAATTTAAACATGGAGATTACATTTTTGCCCTCAAATAAAAAAAATTGAAAATCGGACTTACACCACTTTGCCTTTCACCGCCTCATATATATGGCCACCCACAAAATTTATCATGCACACATGTATCACGCCGATATTTATCATCATGAGACATTCGCCTTTTGATATTCATCAAGAAGTCTTACTTTATTATGGGAGCACCATTTCGGTGAATCTCACAAGTGGAAGGTAAACTATATCTGATATATTAAATGTGGTATATGTATGAATCATACGCATGATGTTCCCAAACGAGTGACGTCACTATTCCCTAAATTATTTTAATACTATAGTCGATATCTGCATATTAAAAAGGGGGGGGGGGGTGACTGCTTAGCCAAATATTTGAATTCTGGCCTGTTTTCGATGTTAATATATCATTACGAATTATTTTTCTGCCATGTCTCGTTTTATGCAACTCGTGTAGAACTCACGCAGCATTCTGGTCGATTAAAACTCATCGTTATGCAAAAGGATGAATAAACAAAGAAAGATTGTAACTAACATAAAGATATGAATGCGTGCCAGAAGCACTATTGGTAAAATCAAAGGAGTAGAACGGGATGCAATTATAAAGGCTAAGGGTGAAAATCCATGTATGATAATTCAGATTTCAGTTCAGATCTTTGAGTTGTATTCTTTACTTGCATAGTTCTGTTTCATAATGGGACAGTGTTATGCAGCCAGGTGTATTTTCTTTTTGCGATATTTTAATTTTACTAAAATAATATAAAAGTTACTATTAATTGACTAACAAGTAACCAATAGGTCGTGATTTTCAACACTATGACCTCGTGAAACGCGAGCGAAGCTCGAAAAGATCACCTCAAAGACTAAATAATCTAGTCCAGACTGCAAATGTGTATAGTGGCTAATGGAGAGCAGTTTCAGCAACACAAATAAATGATCAAGAAGATAGGGAAGTGTCTCAGTTTCTTTATTCCACTCGTTATGCCATGACAATTTTCAAAATCGGGATCAAACAAATGTTCATTTTCTACATTCTGTTTTAAGTATTAATGCGCGCAAAGTACCTTTTCTTACTAAATCGACGATGCTGAACAACTTTGTATTTAACTTTTTCCCCGTATCTCTTATACCGTTTTTGAGATATAAACGCTCATTCCAGAATTTGCCGATAGATGGCGTTGTAAGTTGTCTCATCGAGTAGCACATAGCTTTTTACTATACCTAGACACCAACTTTATGCCCTAAGTTGCAACTGTTTAGATGTTAAGGGGTGGGTAACGGTTATAGGTGGGAACCCTGTAATAATTCAATTAAAAATAATTCAATTTATAAAATGTAACAGTGACAAAGCACTTGCTTATTGGATAGTTTAAAATTTTTAAACAAATATTGACTTACACGTGTGCGTTGCGGATATAAAACCTTCACATCTTTAATCGCTCAATAACATAATCTTAAAATCCATTTGATTACATAGCCAAAAGCAAATTTATGTAACTGACATATGGGTTTTCAAGAATAATATATAGCGAAATGCTTGTAAATACTTTACCAATACTTCATCACCTTCTACATATTTAAACAGTAACACATAAAAAAATAGTTAAAAATATTTAGAAATAGTGTTTTAAAATTGTACAATATGTGGCACAAGATATGTTTCATTATGTGTGCCGATAAATGCAGTCAACGCAAATTAAATGCCGGGCTGTCTTTACTAGACATTTTACTTTCATATTGTGCGTTACTGTCTTCCCTTATTCAATATCGAACAAACTGTATCCCTAAATTTTTTTAAACAATATCCGTCATACGTGCTTTAAGATGACTGCAACAATCATAAATCATTTTGAAATAAATGGTTTTTGTTCTAGCCGTTTTATGTTACTCTACAAAAGAACACTGATATTATTCGAAGGCGGGGAGGGGGGGGGGGGGTTATGTGCGTTTATGAAAAACAATCGTAAAATCTCGACATAAATTCCTTAATGTGCACACGCGTAATATATATGACACACGGGTACCGTAAATTTATTTTTAAATAAAATATTACGTTTCATTTCTTCACGAGGGATATTTTTTCTTGTGCCCGTCATAAAATATTAGGGATTTCAGACATTGCTTGGCCCTGGTTTTGTTTATTTATTTTTTCCTTAGTCTTTTGTTTAAGAATATCGAATGCGTATTTTCATGTTGGAAATAATGAAAGCGATGGTTCAGTGAATTTTAAGTTCAGTTGTCAAGGGCCGTTTCTTATTTCAAATTTACTCATAACTAAAACTGACACGAAAACGTAACATTTTTTTCTCATATGGCGAAATTTTTGGCGGCCTTTTTAAAAATTTTTGCGACTTTTTTTTGGCGAAAATTATGGCGAAATAAATGGAGGCATTTATTTCTTGTTGTTTTAAAAATAAAATTGATTGCGTCCTTTAATGTAAAGTCCAAAAGATAATCCGTCCTTCTCGAAGGTATACGGATGATTTTGAAAGACGAAAAATCTCCAATAGCAATCAGCTTGACTAGAACCATACAATACAAAATAAATACATACTATAATAAACATTTATATAATCCCATACAACACCTACACTATCCATATACTATACTAGGTGAAAACCCGTACTTCGGAACGGAGTACATTCAAATTAAATACAAAGGTCAATGTATGCAATTAATGCCAATATATATATATATATATATATATATATATATATATATATATATATATATATATAGTATATACAAAAGGGAGAGAAATAAAGAAGATAAAAGATAAAAGAACATGTTGACACCAAAAAGCCCTATGCAACTCCAAAGCGGCAAACAATAATATATATTAAAGATTGATATTTAAAAACTATAAAAAGAAAAAGTCAAAAACCGTTCAGCAGCAGTATGAACAATTGAAAAATCCCACAGAAAGAATACTTATATGGAGATGTACCTAAGTGACTGGGGGGAGTTGTGACCACTCCTCTCCGATTAAACATGTTTATGTGCCATGGCAACACTCTCGGTGGTCTGGTACATCCCCTAATTATAAAGAAGTGCCTTTAACCAAACTAAGAGCATTAAAATAAGAAGTCGAACAATCTAACTAAAAAGTACAACACAATGACATCAAAAAAGACACTATAAATGAAAAAGAATACTTAAAAAGAATATAGCCCAGAATTAACTATGGAGATGATAACCTAAAACGTATCAATATGCAAATGCACCAAGGGGTTGTACCCTTAACCAGAATAATCACAACATGAATACCCATACGTTAAAACCATATGTTTACTTAAAATCTGCAACAAATAAAATAGACAAAAGGAATGAAAAAAAAAGCAGCTCAATCTATCACTATGTAAATTTAAACATTTAAGCTTTATAAGCAACACATATTATTGTGATCACAAAAAGAAAATGATTACACCAAGTCAGAATCAATACCTATACACTAGATCAACACAAAATACAAAACTAAATAGCTCAGGATAAATCCAAGTAACAATATATAAATAGGTATTTAGATGAAAATGCACTCACCTGTATACGTAAATACCACCCTCCAACACCTGAAGATCTTTTTGACACGTCTTAAGATTTTATTTCAATAATGATTCAATTTTGTTATAAGAATCGATTAATGCAATATTTCCTGGGTATTTTCAAAAAATTGCTAGTGATATTGAGAAGAAAATTTCTTGTGAATTCTTTTAGCTTAGCTAATTTTATAATTTCCCGTATACCATACTCTAATATATCTTTATCGCTATTCAAATAATAGTTACGTAGGAATTGATTGACGATTACATTTCTTTTAACATTTTTATGGAGGCATGTGAGCCATGATAGCATTTTGTTAATTGGAAATGTATAGCTATCACGCTTATCGTATATACTATATTTTACATTTCTATCTTCACATCTCAAACATAAGTACAAATAATTTTTACTTTTATCCATATTTTGATCTGTTTCTATAAGTTTTAGACTCTCTGGAAAAAAGCTAAATGTTACACAGTGTGAATCCTGTTTAAAAAATATCAGTACGCCATCAACATATCTAAAATATAACATTTTATGGAGTAACGATGTTCCTGTTTCATAATGATGCAGATAAAGATCCGCAAGGGCAGAAGAACACCCTCCCCCCATGGGTATGCCTCTTATTTGTTTAAAATATCCCATTCCATTAAATAATACTTTCATAAAGAACCAGCTGTAATAGTGTTTTATACCTATTTCTTGTTATAAATTCTTGTAGATCATATTTCTCATAGAATGCCATGATGATATCATACAAATCCTCCAAATTAATGTTGTTAAACAAATCTTGAAAATCGTAACTCTTAATTGAGGTTATGTCTGTTAATGTTTTAATTTGGTTTATTAATTCATAGTTATTTTTAATAAAATAACATTCATCCGAATCATTTTTACTGTAAACTTTTTTGAGCATTTTTAAAAATTGATTGTTGGCTATATTGAGATAAGTATTACAGCCTACAGTTATAGTCCTAAATTTAATGGGATTTTTATGAAATTTAGGTACCATAATTAAATATAGGTAGTTAATTTTATTTAAGTCAATACCCAATTTTCGGTATAAAGCTTTTATTTTGTTATTAATTTCATTTTGAGACTTATTTATTTTACTACAGAGGCTGTTCACACATTTTTTAGACGATGTATATTGCATTCACAAAACTAAATTACATAAATTTTTTGTGTTTTAAATGTTCTATTTGACATCCCTTATTCTGAACTATCTTTCGACACCGGAATTTCCAGGATAATAATGACTTTTGAAGTGTCAGAAGAGGTATTCTATCCCATTCCTCCTGAACAGCTTTCCAGAGTCCTGTAAGGGTTTTGGGATGACGTTTGGATAATGCAGATTTTAAAAGTCCGAAAGCACAAAAATCCATAGGTGATACATCGGGAGATTTAGTAGGGATATCAGTGAAGGGTATGGCCTTGATGTCAGTTTTTTGTTCCATTTCTTTTAGGAAATTTACAGTGGATTTTGATGTGTGACTGCTAGCTTTGTTCTGATGGAGTCTCACAGATTGATGGCACTGTAGGTAAAGCGATGGTATTTCATTCAGAAAAATTGGCTATAAAATATGTTCCTGATAGTATTTGGAGTTAATCTTGACATTTTCCCCCCTCTCTTTATTTTTAACTTGCCATTATAAGAAACACCAGCAACAATCATGAATCCCTTAGAAAAACTTTCTTTCGATTCTTTGAACCATGTACTTAAATTTTTTTCTCTCCTTTTATGATAATAAGTGGCTCTTTTTTTGTTGCAATCATTTAAATACACCCATGATTCATCTATTGTGACAATTGTTTTCCATTTTTCTTTGGATAAGTGTTTCTCATATAGAATTCTGCAGCGTGTCCTGCGTTCAGCGATATGATTTGGAAGAAGACGATGCACATCGCGTTTTTTCGCTTTCTTAAGATTTAAATCAATGTTTATCATTTTGTTTACAGTGGACACCGAGCATTTTAATGATTTTGCAACTGTCCTTTGACTAGGGGAATTTTCTTTTAACATTAAACAACGTACCTTTCAATAGTCGAAGATGTCCGTTTTTTCCTTGGATACTTGTTTGGAATTTTTGTCCTACTTGAGGCTCCAATTTGACGTTTTTTTCCTTTCTTGTTGACGATATTACCTATCGACGCTTTAGATATCACAAAACCATGACTCTCACATCGTTTTTGGATAACGGAGTATGCATATTTCTCTTCGGAAAGAGCATAAATGTAGCCTTCGAACCACTGCTTTGTTAAAAACGCCATTTTGAATAAAAACAAAACTTTCAAGCCGGAGAAGATAATTTTGACTTTTAAAAACATAGTACAATTTCAATTATTTCTTTTGCAGCAAACGATTTTTTATTACCGCTTACCAAAATCGTCTAAAAAATGTGCGAACAGCCTCTGTATATATGGTAGTATCATTATACACATTGGTTAAATAATCATGAAAAAACTTTTTACATATAAATGCGTAATTTGAACTAACTTTATCTACATAAGTAATAACTAAATGTTTTTGCAGATTTATTATCTCGCTTTTTATATTTTCCAATGAATTTACTTTATTTATATTGCCCCTCATTTTAAAAATATTATAATGTCGTTTGAATAATCCGATTAGTAAATACCTCCATTCATCGAGAGAGTTTAACGGGTAGCTATATTTAATAGCCATGTTATAAATAAAAGTCTCCAAATCTTGTATAATCGTGGGTAATACATTTTTTGTTATACCTAAATGGTAACCAGTACGAGCCTGTTCACATAGGAATCCTTTGCTTTGAGTTATGGAAAAGATGATGTTGAGACGAAAATAAACAAATCTTAGCGTTAAAAATTTCATTGCTAATCGTTTGGAGGCATATGATTGGTTTATTTCCGTCTCAACGTCATCTTTTCCTTAACGCAACGCAACGGACTCCTTTGTGAACAGGCCCTACCCCGCAGCATAACATTTTTTAAGTCGCGTTTTTTAACTATTTCTAGATCACCTGTTAAAACATGTCGAAAAGTTTTATTAAAAAATGGTGAATCATTATTACATAAACAGTTGTTAGTATCATTAATATTTAAATTTTTAGACACTTCATTATAATTATATATTTTTCGGCTGGATGGAGTATTTTATTTATATGAAACCTTTACTTTTACATTACGTATAGGAAAAAATGCATCTATATATTAATAAATAAATATTTACAATACGTATACTGAGCACTTGCAGTAGTCCCATACATTAAATTACCTCAAAAGTGCAAAACTATGACAATGAGATACAGCACATTTCCATACAACAAAAGTCAGTACACACACATACCAAATTTTAGTCAAACACAGTATAGGAAACTTCTAATGTAAAATGGATCCAGCCTGTAGCTTAGACAAAAATAGAATTCAGAGGGAATATAAAACACATAAAACAATTTTGTATTTTTATAGAATTGCAACAAGTCTTTTCATATCAAAATAAGGTCTAGAAAAGTGTATGTATATTTTATTAGGTTTAAAAAAAAAAGGCTTTCAAATGTATAAGCAGCATCACGGGGAAACCAATATTTTAGACCTAAATCATCATAAAGTAATCCATAATCAGTCTTTATGGCTGCTGTGTACTAACCCTATTGAATTCGCTCACCGCAACGTTAACCTGTGAAGAAAATGTGTCTAGTATTGACAACTACATAAATGCCGAAAATCTAATAAAAATGGTATGTTCAGATAGGCTGAACTTTTCTCCACCTTGCAAAAGGAGTAATTTCATAAACTGCTTCCACCAAAGGAATTTGGGAGAGTTAAGACACACTAGACCAGATTTTTCGCCGAATAATTTCCATTTTAAACTATTATTTACGTCTTTTTAAACTAAAAATGCCCCACTGGGTAAAATAGCTTTCTCTATTGCGGACTGCAATTTAAAAAATTTCAGGTAGTCTCTTCTAATGAAACTGCCTCGAGTTATTAACGTAGGATTACTTATCATTGATTACCTCTTTTGTATGTATATATACATGTATGTGTTACATATATATAAAGTAAAAAATAAACAAACCAAATAAACAAAAATTAAAAAGCAAGCATAGACTGCTAAATCACTTCAGCATAAAACATATCCTGCAAAATTAAAATTCAAAATAGAGAAATAAAAATAGGGATATATGATAAAATGTTAGATTTTAACTTCGAGGTTATTACGTTTACCAATTTCCATAGCAACTTAAACTATAAAATTTATTATAACATCTTTTACTCACAAATTTACAGAATAAAAAACATATGTAACAACGATGGGGATGTTTTTGGTTGCTTTTAATATTTTCGAGGAAAACTTAAGTAAAAACAATTTCCCTAAAAATTTCGGCAATTTAAAAGTTTTTAAAAAATGGTATTTAGACTCAGTAATTTCTAAAGATGTTTAGAATAGTATTTATGTTTTCATTTGGTTAAGCTGTAATGGGGGGTGGCACTGTAGTAATGTTACAATGACGTAACTTCTAGGATAGAATTGGTTGCTGTTTCGCCATAACCGTCACTTACGGAATTGAGATGTGTATGCATCTTTTACTTTGCATTAGGATTATTTGTGTGCTTGCATGTACGGTGCGTTGAGCAGATACTGTAAGTTGTTCTTTGTCTTTTTATTTTCTTTTGACTAATTGCTTCCTTGGGGGACTCGGGGTTATTTCCACACACACACACACACATATATATATATATATATATATATTCTATATATATTATATATATATATATATATATATATATATATATATATATATATAATTGTCAAAATTTTGATGCTTTTTGGTACTTTTCTATTTAACTGTTTACTGCTTGCCTAAGCGATACAGACTGGGTCTGGCACAAATTATAATTCGTTGCCAGAACTCGCTTTCTAACTCAGCTATATATATATATATATATATATATATATATATATATATATATATATATATATAAACAAACAAACACACACACACACACACACACACACACACATATATATATATATATATATATATATATGTGTGTGTGTGTGTGTGTGTGTGTGTGTGTGTGTCCAAATGTTGACGCATTTGCTACTTTTCTGTTTAATTGGATACTGCATGCCCAAGCGATAGAGACTGGGTTTGGCACACTACAAAAATTATAACGCAGACGTAGGAAATCTGAAATTTTGCTTCCCGGGGGACTGTTATGGAGGAAATTAATCCTACGTAAAAAAAATAAATAAATAAATATTGAATCCAAGTCGGCCTTCTTGGACACATTTTCTCCATAGGTTAACATGGAGGTGAGCTAATCCAATAGGGTTAGTACACAGAAGCTTTAATTAGAGAGACTTTCCTGTTCCAGTTAAACAAATATTTCATAATATCTAATCCTGATAATACTTTTCATAACACTAAATTAAAGTAATTTTCCATAAACATGCATGCACCATCATCACAAATTATTTAATTCATAATATATTTTAAAGTGATCCTTTTTGGTTAATAATAAATTAGAGGGAAAGTTCATCCCTTACTGAGCACAGCCCATGATAATAACTCAAGCAATCAAAATATTTATCATCGAAGATGCTGATTAAACAAGGCACGTCCAATTGCATCGAAGACTGACAATCCAGTGCTTATTCTTAATGCAACGTAAGAGTTTATTCCAAATGAAGTAATTTATCTACATGGCATATACGTGCGTGCAAACCTCGAATGTAACGTGCCCCTGCATACGTTTAAATCATTTTCCTTTGTTTATACAACACGAGTAAATGCGGTCTAGCTAGGATAAGAGATTTCCGAGATTGATTTTCGCTGCAATCATATTAGACTTGTTGTGCGGCATAATTTATAAGGAAAGTTTTGGCAACAAACTGGAGATGATAAATTTCTTTTAAATGCTTCTGAGGCAAGAAACACGTTAAAAAAAATGACATCTTCATTGGGGGGGGGGGGAGATATGTAAGCATCCGTTCGCTTTTGTTGAAAGTTTATTTGAAATTTTTCCTATAACTACTTTCATTATACAAATTCCTGTGATGAGAAATGGCTAAAATGCTACATGAATAAATGAAACATTGCACTAGAATGTATATATGAAAAGGTAAGGAGGAAATAAGTGACATAACATTTTCTCTCTTATAATAAACTGATGTTTTGAGATGTATCATTTGTGGAGTTTTCATAGCGACAATCACATATTAAGCGCGGAAAGAAACATGCACATTAGCTTGAAATTAGTTCCTATCTTTTATTTTCATTCTTGGTTCGACGAATATTTATTCAAGCAACGTCATTTATTTTTATTTTGTTGATGTATGATGCGGTAATAAAACATAAATATAATATTACAACCATATTGTCGTGTATTCACACTACACCGAGGTTCTTTCTCTGGCATAGGGACAGTGAGGTAGATAAAACTAGTCGTCTAAACGACACAAACATTTATTGACAATTTAACAAAATATTACAACGAGTACTCTGAGCACGAGGTAGGCAAGCCTATCGTATCTTACCAGACCCCGTCTCCTACTAGAGACGCTCTCCGTCTTTCCTTTCTTACTGACTGCCCGACGACCCCCTCCCCTCTCTTGGGTTCAACGCCCCCGCAGCCAATCCCTGATTGGTAGAGGGGTGGGGGGAATCACGGGGCACAACACTTTTGCTTTAACCAGCGCTGTTAGTCAAACATTACACTACACATATATTGACACACATTAAGGACAAACACTACAGCCAGGAAACATGGACAGTTACATAACAGAACATATCGTTTCAGGCGTTAGGCAGCGTTAACAGATTGATGACGTGTGTATGGGCAACTTGACGATTGTAATTCTAGCGCCAACATAATTCAGCCATGAAGCACTGAAGAAATCAAGACAAATTTGACCGTTCTTTTAAGTTTTGCATTCCGTCTTATTGAAAACTTGACGCGTGATGCTGCCAATCCAGTGTTCTATAACTTTAACTACGTTTGGATAATGCAGATTTTAAAAGTCCGAAGCACAAAAATCTATAGGTGATACATCGGGAGATTTAGTAGGGATATCAGTGAAGGGTATGGTCCCAAGGGTATATACCCTTGATACCAGTTTTTTATTCCATATCTTATAGGAAATTTTGGTGTGGGACTCCTAGCTTTGTCCTGATGGAGTCTCACAGATTGATGGCACTGTGGGTAAAGCGATGGTATTTAATTCAGAAAAATTGGCGATAAAATATGTTCCTGGTAGTATTTGGAGTTAATCTTGACATTTTTTTCCCTCTCTTTATTTTTAACTTGCCATTATAAGAAAAACCAGCAACAATCATGAATCCCTTAGAAAAACTTTCTTTCGATTCTTTGAACCATGTACTTACATTTTTTCTCCCTTTTTATGATAATAAATGGTTCTTTTTTGTTGCAATCATTTAAATACACCCATGATTCATCTATTGTGACAATTGTTTTCTATTTTTCTTTGGATAAGTGTTTCTCATATAGAATTCTGTAGCGTGTCCTGCGTTCAGCGATATGATTTGGAAGAAGACGATGCACATTGCGTTTTTTCGCTTTCATAAGATTTAAATCAACGTTTATCATTTTGTTTACAGTGGACACCGAGCATTTTAATGATTTTGTAACTGTCCTTTGACTAGAGGGATTTTCTATTAACATTAAACAACGTACCATTGCAATAGTCGAAGATGTCCGTTTTTTCCTTGGATACTTGTTTGGAATTTTTGTCCCACTTGATGCTCCAATTTGACGTTTTTCTTCTTTCTTGTTGACGATATTACCTATCGACGCTTTAGATATCACAAAAACATGACTCTCACATAGTTTTTGGATTACGGAGTATGCATATTTCTCTTCGGAAAGAGCATAAATGTAGCCTTCGAATCACTGCTTTGTTAAAAACGCCATTTTGAATAAAAACCAAACTTTCAAGCCATAGACGATAATTTTGACTTTTAAAAACATAGTACAATTGCAATTATGTCTTTTGCAGCAAACGATTTTTTATTACCGCTTACCAAACTCGTCTAAAAAATGTGCAAACAGCCTCTGTATATATATATATATATATATATATATACTGCTGGCCATTAAAATTGCAACACCAGGAAGGAAAGGAAGTAACAAAACTTTACTTATTGTACGTATACAGCATAGTAGGAAGAAAACGATTAAATATTTCGGCCATTTGGGGGTATACAGGGTCCGAAATTAGTACACAGAGCCGCCACCTCTGGCAGCTGTGTGTACAATTATTAAATAGCAGTCAACTACAAAGGAGTTTGGTGGACCAATTGAAAAAAAAATCGTTCGCTAAGCTGCAGTATAAAATTTTCAAGCAAGCTATTTTTAAGCAAGGGAATATAAAAGATCGTCGAATATCTAGTTGAATGCTCAACAGTTCAACTTTAGATCCTGGTAATGCGACCTTTAGCATGATAGGTGCGTAATTATGTGAAACTTTCCGTTGGCTATGAAAAACCCCGATTCTTATTTCGCGTTGAAAATGCTGTATGGTGGAAGCGTTTTTCCTCAAATATCCTTCAAGTTAATAAATACCATGCCTACCGTTACCTTTTTCGTCCCGATTCCTAACTGTTAAGATTGAGTTTGTTTCATTCTTTACACTTTGTGATCTAGACAGCTGTACGATAGTTGTCATCAACGAGCTTTTAAAATTCCATTTTTCATAGTGTTCATTAACCAATAACCTACAAAAAGATGTTTAAGTATTCGTTATATAAAGCTCAGTGATTCAAACACGATTAATGAAGCAATATAAGGTATATACTGAACTTTAATGATGTAATATAAAACTTTATACATAAAAGAAGTGACGCAAAACAAAAGGAGTTTAGAAGAAATCGTTGAACGTCAATCTCGAGCACATTAATATGTCCTTCTACATTCCGTAGACTTCAAATTGTTACTCTGTGGCCGTTTTACTGTTCATAACTTTGATGCATGCTACTTGTTAGTAAATGTATATTGTAAAACAACCAGTTCTCCAAATCTTGAGGCCGCAAACTCGAGGAAGAGTTATTTTCGATGTCTTCGCTCAAAATATAAAAGTTCCATAGGGTCCAGTTTCTGTAAGTTTCATTTCCTTGATTATTGCGTAACCTTTTAGCCGCCCCCACCTGAATTGGTGAGAGCGTTGACCGGAGAGCACCGCTTGGAGGTAGGTTACGAAGCCGCTCTCCATAAATCACCACCGCCTTACGCTCCCGATGGTATTGGGAACGTAGCTCGGTGGCTTCGCCTGGTGGTATGGCTGGAAGATGCTTACTGGTAGGTGGAAGAAAGATGGTGGTAAGAGGATGGCTGTAGCTCATGGAAGTTCGGTGTTTTTTTAATGTCATAATCGGGAGTTCGAGTCATTATCGGTAATAAAGTCATAAAATTCGAGTATAGAGTGCAAGAGGTGGAGTAGTGCACTACAGTTGTCAAGATCGGCAAAAATGGACGCAATCGATGCAGAGAAAAGGCAGTCGATGTTAAGTGACGCCGCAGAGACGAGGCCCTTTACTAGTCATACAGTTTCTTTCGGTAGAGGAAGACCTGGACAATTGAAAAATTGGCCAACTTCTGCCACTTGAGTGCGCGCTTTTTGCCCTTTTGGCTAAAAGTGGGGAAAATGGCTCGAAAGTCCTTAAATCGAAACTTGTATGGTTTGACATCGCTCAAGTCAACTTCTTTATCATGCAGCAGACGACTCCAAGTCCGTAACAGAGTGGCGTGTTGGTCTCGGAACCAGAGATGAGCGATGTCGATGACAGGCCTGCGGCGATGCATATTTTCGAATGTTTCGTGGACTTTATTCATAGACGAGATGCAGTCGTACATAGACCTGGAAAGCAAGCAAATAGTCGTTATACTTTCATTCGAAGATCATTCATTTTAAGATAAAAACTTTTAGACTTTGATGACATCAATTTTTTTTCAGATGCCTGTATGTTGTTTCTTGTGGATCTCTAGCAACTGACTCACAACATTTTCCTTTAAAAAAGTGTTTACATTCCGAAGTCATATTGGCGTCCTTATAAATCTCTATTTTAATTTTAGCCACAAAAAGAAATTTAGGTATATACTTTTAATTAATTGATTTTTTTAAATATAGAAGAATTTGGATACTGTAACTGACTTTTGCTAGAAATTAATTGGCCACTCTGATATTTGTCAACAGGTTATGTTATATCATTCCTTAATAACAGTCGCCACACATATATGAGCTCGCAGTGGAAATTTGAATCTGCGTCAGACCGTATTCCCGCTCATCAAAAGTCTCGAATTTGTCAGAGGAATTTCAAACATTGGCTTAAGTAGAGGTTTATTTTGAGAGATAATTGAATTAAATATTTCCAGCCGCACGAGTAACTCAAATTTCAAGAAACGGAAGAAACTATTTCTCATATTTTTTGGAAAGGTTGTGGGAACAAAGGACGTTTCTGATCACAACATTCTCGGTCAATTTGCCATTATTCAAAATCCGAGAAGTTTTATTTTCCGTCCATTTTCGTCAGCTTAGAGTTTACATTAAACGACGCCGGAACTCTTGAAACATATCGATGTCAAAACTTTCTCTTTCGCTGTTTCAATTATCTTTTCCTTTCCAAGGCTGATACGTGTATCATGCATAGATGCCAACGTATAGTTCAAAGTAAAAGGACTCTCAAGCAAACCATTTATGCGTAGCCGATCTTTACTAAATGTATAATTTCAATTTGAGGTTGGGAAGAGGCGTTTAACTTTGAATTTCCCCTTCCGAGGAGCTTTCGAATTTCGGTGAGATAGATTGGCATGAAGAAATTTAGGTACATTCCTTTAACTAATTGATTTTTTTTTCATTTAGAATAAATTCGTAACTCTAACTGATTTTTGCTAGAAATTATCGATGTAAAAAGTTCCTCTCTTGCTGTTTCGATTGCATTTTCTTCTCCAAGGCTGATAGGTGTCATGTATACACGCCGATGCGTAGTTCAAAGTAAAAAGACTCTTGAGTAATCTGTTTATGTGTATTGAAGGTATAACACTCCATCGAGCGCGTTGATCTGACAGATACACGCGTGTCAATATCTCTGCTTTTGTTCCCTAAAACTTGTTCTTACGACTTTGACCTTATCAGTATATGTCCATCTGACCGCCTGCTCCTTTGGAATGCAGTAACGACCAGTTCCGTGTAGGAGTATTTCCCGTTTTGAAGATTGTTTGAACTTTTGCATCTGTGAGATACACGCGCCCGATAACGTTTGTCTTTTGAAGCTTTACGGAAGTATTAAGATTCCCCGTACGTTTTTGATTTATCCTTTCCCATGATGAGTGCTAAACGCTTTTTAGATTTGAATAATCAAAAAGACCTTGAGCTAGTTCATAGTATTCTATTTAGTGATGGAAATGAGGAATTAAATGAAGAATTTTATAGCAGTGAAAGTGATTATAATGATTCACAATTTTATGATGATGCTAATAAATATGATTTTTATGTCAGAAAAGACAATAGTACTAAATGGGCGAAATGGATCGGAAGAAAAAATGTCAAAGGTAGATCGTAGAATACTATCACAAAATTACCTGGAGTAATTGGAAGTGCGAAAGGTATAAAATCTATATACGGCTCTCGGAACTGCTTTTTTCTCTGACGAAATATTGGAAATAATTGTGAAATACACTAAAAAATACATTTCTGCAGTTTCTAATCTACGTAGTAGAGAAAGAGATTCAAGGCTAACAGATAATATTGAAATAAAAACATTTATCGGTTTGCTTCTATTAGCTGGTGTTTTGTGAAAAATAAAAATTGTAAAATATATAAAAAACTAAAAAAAGGTCCGGATGTAAAAGCCTGGATCTAGAGAGAATAAAAATAGAAGATTTAAAGTAATACAAATTAACAGAAAACGCATAAAACAGAGATGTATCTGACAGATACAGCGCGCCCGATGACGTAAATTTCGAGACGCGCCCGACGGAGTGATAACTAGAATTTGAAATGGGGAAGAGGCATATAACTTTGAATTGCCCCCCTTCGGTGATCTTTCGAATTTCGGTGAAATGCATCGGTTGCTTCGAAAAACATGCCGTCTAAAAGATTTCCGAAAGAAAAGAACGCTATCTGATCGGAAGAGATCGAATCTATAAGTATCCTACCGAAAGGTGACTTCACTTCATAACAATAAGAAACTGAACGTGAAAGAGAACTGAATACCAAACACAGAAGCCTGCGAGAACTTAGAACTGAACGAGACTTTTCAGCTCGCGTTTCTATTACTTGATGTCAAACTGATGGGATGCAGCGAAATGGCCGTGAAGTCCCCGTCACAAAAAAATATACAAGAAATTTTCAAGCAGAACGAGGATTTTTTTACTGTTCGAAACATCAGAAATCGGAGGAAATGCGGGAATTTCTAGAATTGAAACCAAAAATTGGGAAATAAAAAAACTTTCGCCCGTAGTTTTACAAAATCGTTTCTGTTTGCTGTCGTTTTCGAAACCATTAAACCATTTTCCTTTTTTGCTATTTGTAATCACACCTGACCACGCTGACCACTGCTTTGGCTCTCTCGGACCACCGGATCGGAACTCCTGCTTCAGACGATGCACTTTTAAGAGCATTGCCCGAGATCGAAAGCGAACACATTTTTGCGTGTCAAGTAAGAAAGTTTGAAAAGGAAATCAGTGATACCAAAACGCTCGACGAACGAGTACTTACAGTTCGACTTTGTGATGCCTTCTCAGATTTTCTCTCGCTTTTTTTCTTTCAAAAACTGGACGGCGCCCGAATCTGAAGAGAGAAAAAAGGAAGAACGTCAGGAAACACGATTCTCTAAATATCAATAAAGGAATCTAATGATGGGAAAACTTTATGTTAAATATCTCATTAATCAACAACAAAATGACATCGATTTGTCTGTTCTCCTTCCACCATTATGTATCGAATGATGTATATATATCCTCTACGATCCGATGAAAATAGAGTCTGCTGCAAAACGAACCGACCCCAGTCCCTTCCATTGATGACACACCCTCGACGTTTATAATTTTATAAAAAAAACATACTCCGAACTTTCTATCATTACATATTTTTAATAATATCATTTATATTTCTTATATATTAAAAATATATGATATCTTTCAATAAGGTGGCAAACAGTCTAACAGGGCTTGCTTCCATTCGCGTTTACCTGCATGTGCGAAACTGGGTTTTGAAAATGATGGCCATAAAAACGAAACAACGATGATATGAGAGCCGCAAATATTGAACAACTGATATCCGAGGTACAGGTTCCCCCTTCTCGATCATTTTTGTCTATTTTAATTTTATACAGATAAATGAATTTTTTAATTTTTTATGATTTTTTTATTTAAAGAAAATGGGTCGCGGACAAAAAAAAGTTTGAGCCCCACTACGCTAATCCATAGTCTCAAGCAACCGATTCTCAAATCATTAAAATCGGAAAAAAATGGGAAGGAAGGTGTCAGTTGTACTTACAGGCATTTCAAGGCGCAGCAGTTGACACTCATTTCTCAGTTGTTATTTTTTTCTTAAAGTTTTCAAAATAGTTCAATCACAAAGTTTAAAATACTTAAAATAGCTCTCTTAAACAACCTTCACGTTCGAAGTTTTATCAGAGAATGGGAAAAATCAACACTTCCTCTGTTGCAGCTAAACAATCGTAACTATTTAAAAATTTTCAATTGTTGGGATCTATTTGTTTCCGCATTTATATCAAGAATGGAGAATGTAATCAATTGTTTCAATTTCCGAAACTGTAAACAAAAATTGAAATGCAATCCTGGGAACAGTTTCGGATGATGCCTTTAAAGGGCCCGAGGTTGAAATATATTGGGAACCCCTTCTGATGTTTTTTAAATACTAATTCACTTAGTTAAATACAAAAACAAATTTCAGGTAGTCTCTCGTACCGAAACTACCGTGGGTTATTAACGTAGACGGAGCTCGTAACTCGAAATACTCGTATCTCGAATCAATTTTCCCCATTGAAATGAATGGAAATGCCATTAATTCGTTCCGGGCTCCCCCGAAACACCGCAATTTTCTGTTACATGTTTTTAAATTAGAAAAATGTGCTTATAAGCGATGAACGTTGTATAAAAACGCAATACAATAGAATGTACTGCAATAAATTTGTTTTATTAAATGTAATGTACAACATTTACCTAGGAGATCAGACTTGACGATGCTGAAGGAAGAGGAGAAGAACTGAAAAATTAAATCTCATTCGTTGATTTTTTACCTTTTCGCCCGGCTTTCCTCGCTTTCGCTTTTATTACCAGCTACTCTCTTAAAGTGAACGAGTGAGACGCGGAAGCTGGGTGATTGTTGCATCGTTCACTGTGGCTGTAATGTCCAGATTCTTCTTGCTGAGAATCCGAAGATCGTTTTCTCAGAATCCGTAGAAGGGGGAGAGCTTGCGATCCTAGGTCCAAGGTCATGTCATCTCTTAGACCCCGTGGGAATTTCCGTTGTGAGGGATTGAAGCTATCTCTCCGCGAGAGAGGTTGGGCGCTGTTCGGTTTCTGAGGGCGATTCAAGTTTGGGCAGAGCAAGCTGCCCCTGGTGGTAATTATTGAGTGTTAATCTCTCATGAGGTTTTAACCATGTTGCTGGTTCTGAGCCCAGGGTTGCGACTGTTCCCTCTCAAAATCGACCATTCCCAATTTAGGCCAGGTCGTCTCCTATCTGGGATTTGTAACGATACCGTCTTCTCTTAACTATTCTTATTAGTCAGTGGCAGTAATTGCTTTAATCTTAATCTAGGTTTCTTGTCTTCGTGTTTTCGCTCGCAGCCATTAATTAGGTGCAGTCGTTTCGTCTGGGCTCCCTCTTTTGCCACCTTCTTTAACTTATATTGTCTTGATGGTTGGTGTGTTCGAGTGTTCTTCGGCAGAGCTTTTTGTCTTCCAAATTAAGCACATTTATATTTCTGGCAATTCCGTATGTTCTGCTTGGAGCCTGACTGTGCCGCTTGTTCTATGGAGTGGGTCCTGTGGGTGGTGTGTGGGACCTTGTCTGTGTCGTGCCCGGAGTAGTTGCCTGCTGCGGGTCTATCCACACCATCACGATTAACACAGTGGGGCTTCGGCCAGGTCGGGCCTGATGAGTGCATTTTGGGAGTGTTAATCTCTAGGTTTAAGACTGGATAGTAGTCTCAGAATAATATGTATAAAATTGTATAATAATTGTACATAAAGGTTGTAAATATTACATGCTTCTTGTGTTCTCATTTGATGAGCACGTAACACGGCATTCGCTGCTCGAACTAGCGGTGGGATATCTGAAGCTTACTCGTAACCCGAATTTTAGCTCGTAACTCGAAGCAAAAAATATACCGAGAGAATGCTCGTATCTCAAAAAACTCGTCGAGACACTCGTAAGTCGAGGTACCACTGTATATGTATCTATATACAGGGTGTCCCAAAACGACCGCATAAACTCTGCACTGCTAGATTCCTCGTTGGGAGTACATAAAAACTGCCCAAAGAAGCGTTCCTGTACGATCCATAGTTTACGAGAAAAATACGAAAAACAAAGTATGACGTCACTGCCGGTGCAAGAAAAAAACACTTTATTGGACATATCAACAACAATATTTGCATATCTTTCCAGGCGATAATGTTTAAAACGTTCGCCGCGCATATCGCGTCATGCATACGCGCGCGCCATGGAATGACGTTAAACCACCGTTGAACTGGTATTTAAAAGGCTGCATCTTGCAGCTACCGGTAGTCTTCGTATGGTGGCCATGTACTCCGTTCGTGACTACTGCGACATGTACTTGATGTACGGCCGATGTAATGGAAATGCCTTACGAACTGCTATGGAGTATGCCCGTCGATATCCGTCCCGCCGTCCTCCCGATGTCAACGTCATCCGTAGGCTGGACGACAGACTGCGAAATACGGGAAGCGTCTTGCCAACAGCCAATCTTCACGATACTGGAAGACCGCGGAGCGACCTGACGGTAGCACAGGCGGATGCAATACTGCAGCGGGTAGAAGAGACGCCCGAGGTAAGCACACGCGCATTAGCCCGTGAGATGACTTCGAGTAAAAGTGCTGTGCGCAGGCTTTTACGGTCTGAGAGGCTACACCCATTTCGGTACACAACCGTGCAAGGTCTGAAAGTCCGAAAGCACAAAAATCCATAGGTGATACATCGGGAAATTTAGTAGGGATATCAGTGAAGGGGATACCAGTTTTGATACCAGTATACCTTGGTACCAGATACCCAGTTTACCTTGATACCAGTTTTTTGTTCCATTTCTTTTAGGAAATTTACAGTGGATTTTGATCTGTGACTGCTAGCTATGTCCTGATGGAGTCTCACAGTTTGATGGCACTGTGGGTAAAGCGATGGTATTTCATTCAGAAAAATTGGCGATAAAATATGTTCCTGATAGTATTTGGAGTTAATCTTGACATTTTTTTCCGCTCTCTTTATTTTTAGCTTGCCATTATAAGAAAAACCAGCAACAATCATGAATCCCTTAGAAAAACTTTCTTTCGATTCTTTGAACCATGTACTTAAATTTTTTTCTCCCCTTTTTATGATAATAAATGGCTCTTTTTCGTTGCAATCATTTAAATACACCCATGATTCATCTATTGTGACAATTGTTTTCCTTTTTTGTTTGGATAAGTGTTTCTCATATAGAATTCTGCAGCGTGTCCTGCGTTCAGCGATATGATTTGTAAGAAGACGATGCACATTGCGTTTTTTCGCTTTCTTAATATTTAAATCAACGTTTATAATTTTGTTTACAGTGGAAACCGAATCACATCGTTTTTGGATAACGGAGTATGCATATTTCTCTTCGGAAAGAGCATAAATGTAGCCTTCGAACCACTGCTTTGTTAAAAACTCCATTTTGAATAAAAGCAAAACTTTCAAACCGCAGACGATAATTTTGACTTTTAAAAACATAGTACAATTGCAATCATTTCTTTTGCAGCAAACAATTTTTTATTACCGCTTACCAAAATCGTCTAAAAAATGTGCGAACAGCCTCTGCATATATACAGTCGAACCTCCATATATCGAAGTAGCAAATTGCCGAAAAAAAATTCGATATATAGAAATTTTGATATATAGAATTGATCTTAGTTTTATCATAATTCTCCTAAAACATTAAAATTAAAGCTAATTTTCGTATACGAAACTCCATTTCCAATTTATATGCGAATCACATTAAATGAAAGTTAATAACTAAAAAATGAATTAATATGAAGGATTTATTGAGTACTACATACCTTTAAAAAAACAATAATCCAGACAGTGGTTACAATGATCACAGTTACATTCTTTTTAAAAAAACTACGAATATCTTGCTGAACAGCCAGTTTTGCGGAAAGTTCAAAGAAATGTTCGTATTTATTCAGTCCACTAAAAACTTAATCAGGGACCATTTTCCACGAATTGAAGTCCACGACGTATTGTTTTAAATGTCAAAAATTGGGAGATTTTATTCTAAAGTGGAATAAAATCTCCCTATATGTCGTGAAAAAAAAATTTCGATATATAGAGATTTATTCGATATATAGAAACAATTTTTCTATGCAATGAACATGGAGATTTGCTAAGAGTTCGATATATAGAAAATTTCGATATGTGGAAGTTCGATATATGGAGGTTCGACTGTATATATATATATATATATATATATATATATATATATATATATATATATATATATATATATATATAACACATACATGCAAAAGAGGTAAGCAACGATAAGTAATCCTACGTTAATAACCCGCAGTAGAAGAGACTGCATCGTTAGAAGAGACTGAATGATTTTTTTTGGGGGGTAAACAAGATTTTCACGTTTGATCCTGTTGTATACCCTGAGTTGTGTGTAGTCTGTACCGACAAACACTATACCTGTCAATGCATAAGTGTTGTTTAGGGAATTACGATGGTTAACTGTTATGATAGTTACTTTGTTTATAAGACTGACTTAGTGATTTCGAGTGTCACACTAATCTGTCGCCACTCGAGGACCTTAGGGAACTGATCCTAAAGTCAGAAAATCGACGAGAAACACTGCTTTTGATGGGGTAACCACGTGTAAGGCATTTTATGTTTGCCTGTGCCATAAAAGTACACCTCATAATAGTTAAAAAATAAATAATAATTATGGTAGCTTAGGAAATAGCTAGAAAGAAATCGCAAACATTCATTACAATACATTTATTGGCATAGCGTTTGGGAATAAATGTCATGTGCGCGCATATATTTTGAATTACGTACAGAGTTCATATATATATATATATATATACACACATACATACACATATATATGTATGTATGTATGTATATACATACATACATATATATATATGTATGTATGTATATACATACATACATATGTATATATATATATATATATATATATATATATATATATATATATATATATATATATATATATATATATATATGACAGTTCCGAGACTGACTGACAGGTAACGTACAAACTAAACCGCTGGACCTAAAGGTGGACCTAAAGGGATAAAAATTTTGCATGGTAATTTTTCCTATAGTGCAGGGGTGCACTAAGAAAGATTTTTGAAAAATTCTTCTTAGATATTTTTACTTTCAATTTTTAAGCTGTTTTATGAACTTTTTTTAAGTTCGCATCATGTAAAATAATAATCTGGTGGTTATAAAATTTATATCACGAAAAATATCATAAAAATTCCTTTAAAATGAAATCTTTTTCGAATCTTTATCTTCATTTTCTGATTTTTGGTGAATTTTTAAAGATTAATTTTTCGAATTTGATACACTAAATTCTGATCACTTTCATTTTGTGATATTTTAAACTAATTTTGCGTCCCATGCATAACAACGAAATAGACAACAATTCATTTTTTTTCTTGCTAAAGCGGCAGACGATTGGATATTATCCAAAAAATATTAAAATACAGTAAAAGATAGCATCCTCAAACTGTAGCATATTAACTGCACTATATTCTTTAGTATGTTGTATTAGATTTAATTTGAATATTTTCTTCTACATTCCTTTGCCTATGAAAATATCCGTTACGATTTTTTTATAAATATATTTTTTTTGCATTAATTGCATGCAGCGAAGCACAGGTATTCAGTTAGTTATATAATATACTATTGGCTCCATTGCTCGAAATCGAGCCAATTTCATTTCATTCTCTGAAAAACAAATGCCGTTCTAACTTACGCAGCACAATGCTTATTGAAATTTAGCATTTCAGTCTTTCCATGTAATTTGTGAACTTTAACTAATTGTCACGGGCACTTAAACTAAACAGCCAAGCTAGTTTCTTAACTTCTATCATAGACTCCTCTTCGATAGGTGCTGTTTCTTCTGGTTGCGGAGCATGAGAATATATTTTGCTTAGTTTCAATGAAGCAACAGGGCGTCGAATCGTGCTGTTGGCAAAACTGTTATGGCCCCTTCTTAGACATCTCGTGGGAGGGGGCAAAAACTTTTTTCCAGATTAACGTCTTTAATGGGGGAGATCTCCCTAAAACCTTCAAAAAACGCAATTTTTTTATTATGATTTACTTTTGAAGAATGGAATGTAAGGAATCTTTTGAAAAGAAAAATGAAGTTGATACTATAATTACAACCGATTTTATGGCCAAAAACCTAATAGTAAAGTAATGTATAAAAGCTAATAGTAAAGTAATTCATATAAACTTTATACTTTAAATGGTTATTTTTTACTAAAAATTGTTATTTTCAAACTTGTGCGCACTATTTCTTCAAAACTTATCTTCACAAATTGCAAAAAAATTGCATACATGTTTATCTTGTATGTTTATACAATTTCTACCTAAATTTAAGTAAGTACTATATTTTTTACATTTTTTAAAATTTTATGATATTTTGGACATTACAATACATTTGCCTGAAAACAATATTTTTATGTGAAATATGGTAATTATTTTAGGTGTCCATTAAAGTATAACCCATGGATAGTATATACAAATAATTCAGCATATATATATATATATATCTTACAGCTTTTTAAAAAAAACTGCGTGCAATGCATTGACTTAAGATACATATTTTATAAAACATTGATTATTTTTTTACATAAAATAATTTCTAATAATCTCCCAACAATTCTGCCTTTGTTTTCTAATAGATAAAGCTTTGTACAATTCACCCTAAAACTTGGTTTAAATTAATTTCAAATTAACTGTTTCTCAACACATTAAGCTTGGTAGTAAAATCAGTGTATCTTTGCGCGTGCAAAGGAGATCTTCCACCTTAATAGAAAATAATTACTTTTAAATAGTATAGATCATTAAAGTCAACTAGCATATTAGAAACCGTCGAAATTCAAAGGTTAATCTTTTTGGAAAGGAAAAATTCATATCAAGTAACAAATATAAACTTGAAATGCTTGAAAAAAGAATTATAAATTTATTTAATATTATAAATTTATATTAGAACTATATATTTAATTAGAATTATAAATTTATTTATTTAAAGACCTCCCTTTTGGTACCTCAACCTTCTTTTTATGTTCAGCAGTTCTTTTAGAATCTAAAAGGAAAAACACCCTCGTAAAACGAATATATAGATGAAGTATTTACTTACTATAAGACTGATCATAGAACACCACGAGCATTTCAAATGTGACACTTAAATGAGCGCTTATGTAGATAAAGACAATGACAATAAAAAATGTATTAGAAATAGAGTGTTTTTAAAATTTATAAATCCAGTGTGCGAGCGATAAAAGGAATTGTAAACAGAGAAGCGAGAGCGCACATTTTCCCAGTAGACTTAAAAGAATAACCAAATAGAATAGTATACACCTACACGGAAGTCGCGAATAAAGAAATTTATTGACAAAATGATAATAAAATAAGACGATTTTATAATTTAAAAGTTCAGTACTCTCAAAGAGAAAGCGAGTGAGCACACGCCATCTAGCGGAAGAATTTTTCTTGTAATGCTTATACTTAGTAAGATTTTTAAACAAACAATACAGTGTATAATTTTAAATCAACAATTCATCAGAAGCGGAAAACGTAATCTTTAATATGGTACCTCATTTATCGATTTTGGTTCAGTATGAAGGTAGAAAAGGGGATCGCCAGAAAAAATCACCTTTTAGAAATAATATATATATATATATATATATATATATATATATATATATATATATATATATATATATATATAAAGATGTGGAAATAGCGCTATCAAAAGTCATTCAACAGGCCACGCCTCCGGCGCGTGCGAAAAGAATTTAAATGCTGCGAATTTGAACTCACGAGCAAACAGAGATTGTCTAGCTGGTCGGCGTCGCCATATTTACCTACGTAGACATAGGATGTCTCTTAAGTTATTAAAGTTTGGAATTAATATTGTTTTCATGTATCGGGCCTTCTGATTTGAGCATCATCCCTTCACTGATGACTCGGACGTAATATCAACACGCATCCTTCTGGTCTAGTGTCAGAAATAAATAAATAAATAAATAAATAAATATATATATATATATATATATATATATATATATATATATATATATATATATATATATATATATATATATACAGGGTTCCCACCTATATCCGTTACACCCCCCCCTTAACTTATAAACGGCCATAAAGCTGGTGCCTAGTTATAGTAAAAAGGCTATGCGCTACTCGACGGGACATCTTAAAACGTCATCGCTCGGAAAATTTTGGAATTAGCGTTTTTATCTCAAAAATGGTACAAGATACGGGAGAAATTCAATTACAAAGTTGTTTAGCATCATCGATTTAGTAAGAAAAGACACCATGAGCTCCTAAATACTCAAAACAGAATGTGAAAAATTACCATCTATTTGGTAGTGATTTTCAACACTATGGCGTCGTGAAACGTAAGCGAAGCTCGAAAAGATTACCTCATGGAGGTCCAGAGTGCAACTACATATAGTGGCTAATGGAGAGCATTTTCCGCAACATAAATAAATGATCCTGAAGATACGGCAGTGTCTCAGTTTCTTTCTTTCACTCTGTATGACATGAAAATTTTGGAATTAGCGTTTTTATCTCAAAAATGGTACAAGATACGGGAGAAATTCAATTACAAAGTTGTTTAGCATCATCGATTTAGTAAGAAAAGACACCATGAGCTCCTAAATACTCAAAACAGAATGTGAAAAATTACCATCTATTTGGTAGTGATTTTCAACACTATGGCGTCGTGAAACGTAAGCGAAGCTCGAAAAGATTACCTCATGGAGGTCCAGAGTGCAACTACATATAGTGGCTAATGGAGAGCATTTTCCGCAACATAAATAAATGATCCTGAAGATACGGCAGTGTCTCAGTTTCTTTCTTTCACTCTGTATGACATGAAAATTTTGGAATTAGCGTTTTTATCTCAAAAATGGTACAAGATACGGGAGAAATTCAATTACAAAGTTGTTTAGCATCATCGATTTAGTAAGAAAAGACACCATGAGCTCCTAAATACTCAAAACAGAATGTGAAAAATTACCATCTATTTGGTAGTGATTTTCAACACTATGGCGTCGTGAAACGTAAGCGAAGCTCGAAAAGATTACCTCATGGAGGTCCAGAGTGCAACTACATATAGTGGCTAATGGAGAGCATTTTCCGCAACATAAATAAATGATCCTGAAGATACGGCAGTGTCTCAGTTTCTTTCTTTCACTCTGTATGACATGAAAATTTTGGAATTAGCGTTTTTATCTCAAAAATGGTACAAGATACGGGAGAAATTCAATTACAAAGTTGTTTAGCATCATCGATTTAGTAAGAAAAGACACCATGAGCTCCTAAATACTCAAAACAGAATGTGAAAAATTACCATCTATTTGGTAGTGATTTTCAACACTATGGCGTCGTGAAACGTAAGCGAAGCTCGAAAAGATTACCTCATGGAGGTCCAGAGTGCAACTACATATAGTGGCTAATGGAGAGCATTTTCCGCAACATAAATAAATGATCCTGAAGATACGGCAGTGTCTCAGTTTCTTTCTTTCACTCTGTATGACATGAAAATTTTGGAATTAGCGTTTTTATCTCAAAAATGGTACAAGATACGGGAGAAATTCAATTACAAAGTTGTTTAGCATCATCGATTTAGTAAGAAAAGACACCATGAGCTCCTAAATACTCAAAACAGAATGTGAAAAATTACCATCTATTTGGTAGTGATTTTCAACACTATGGCGTCGTGAAACGTAAGCGAAGCTCGAAAAGATTACCTCATGGAGGTCCAGAGTACAACTACATATAGTGGCTAATGGAGAGCATTTTCCGCAACATAAATAAATGATCCTGAAGATACGGCAGTGTCTCAGTTTCTTTCTTTCACTCTGTATGACATGAAAATTTTGGAATTAGCGTTTTTATCTCAAAAATGGTACAAGATACGGGAGAAATTCAATTACAAAGTTGTTTAGCATCATCGATTTAGTAAGAAAAGACACCATGAGCTCCTAAATACTCAAAACAGAATGTGAAAAATTACCATCTATTTGGTAGTGATTTTCAACACTATGGCGTCGTGAAACGTAAGCGAAGCTCGAAAAGATTACCTCATGGAGGTCCAGAGTGCAACTACATATAGTGGCTAATGGAGAGCATTTTCCGCAACATAAATAAATGATCCTGAAGATACGGCAGTGTCTCAGTTTCTTTCTTTCACTCTGTATGACATGAAAATTTTGGAATTAGCGTTTTTATCTCAAAAATGGTACAAGATACGGGAGAAATTCAATTACAAAGTTGTTTAGCATCATCGATTTAGTAAGAAAAGACACCATGAGCTCCTAAATACTCAAAACAGAATGTGAAAAATTACCATCTATTTGGTAGTGATTTTCAACACTATGGCGTCGTGAAACGTAAGCGAAGCTCGAAAAGATTACCTCATGGAGGTCCAGAGTGCAACTACATATAGTGGCTAATGGAGAGCATTTTCCGCAACATAAATAAATGATCCTGAAGATACGGCAGTGTCTCAGTTTCTTTCTTTCACTCTGTATGACATGAAAATTTTGGAATTAGCGTTTTTATCTCAAAAATGGTACAAGATACGGGAGAAATTCAATTACAAAGTTGTTTAGCATCATCGATTTAGTAAGAAAAGACACCATGAGCTCCTAAATACTCAAAACAGAATGTGAAAAATTACCATCTATTTGGTAGTGATTTTCAACACTATGGCGTCGTGAAACGTAAGCGAAGCTCGAAAAGATTACCTCATGGAGGTCCAGAGTGCAACTACATATAGTGGCTAATGGAGAGCATTTTCCGCAACATAAATAAATGATCCTGAAGATACGGCAGTGTCTCAGTTTCTTTCTTTCACTCTGTATGACATGAAAATTTTGGAATTAGCGTTTTTATCTCAAAAATGGTACAAGATACGGGAGAAATTCAATTACAAAGTTGTTTAGCATCATCGATTTAGTAAGAAAAGACACCATGAGCTCCTAAATACTCAAAACAGAATGTGAAAAATTACCATCTATTTGGTAGTGATTTTCAACACTATGGCGTCGTGAAACGTAAGCGAAGCTCGAAAAGATTACCTCATGGAGGTCCAGAGTGCAACTACATATAGTGGCTAATGGAGAGCATTTTCCGCAACATAAATAAATGATCCTGAAGATACGGCAGTGTCTCAGTTTCTTTCTTTCACTCTGTATGACATGAAAATTTTGGAATTAGCGTTTTTATCTCAAAAATGGTACAAGATACGGGAGAAATTCAATTACAAAGTTGTTTAGCATCATCGATTTAGTAAGAAAAGACACCATGAGCTCCTAAATACTCAAAACAGAATGTGAAAAATTACCATCTATTTGGTAGTGATTTTCAACACTATGGCGTCGTGAAACGTAAGCGAAGCTCGAAAAGATTACCTCATGGAGGTCCAGAGTGCAACTACATATAGTGGCTAATGGAGAGCATTTTCCGCAACATAAATAAATGATCCTGAAGATACGGCAGTGTCTCAGTTTCTTTCTTTCACTCTGTATGACATGAAAATTTTGGAATTAGCGTTTTTATCTCAAAAATGGTACAAGATACGGGAGAAATTCAATTACAAAGTTGTTTAGCATCATCGATTTAGTAAGAAAAGACACCATGAGCTCCTAAATACTCAAAACAGAATGTGAAAAATTACCATCTATTTGGTAGTGATTTTCAACACTATGGCGTCGTGAAACGTAAGCGAAGCTCGAAAAGATTACCTCATGGAGGTCCAGAGTGCAACTACATATAGTGGCTAATGGAGAGCATTTTCCGCAACATAAATAAATGATCCTGAAGATACGGCAGTGTCTCAGTTTCTTTCTTTCACTCTGTATGACATGAAAATTTTGGAATTAGCGTTTTTATCTCAAAAATGGTACAAGATACGGGAGAAATTCAATTACAAAGTTGTTTAGCATCATCGATTTAGTAAGAAAAGACACCATGAGCTCCTAAATACTCAAAACAGAATGTGAAAAATTACCATCTATTTGGTAGTGATTTTCAACACTATGGCGTCGTGAAACGTAAGCGAAGCTCGAAAAGATTACCTCATGGAGGTCCAGAGTGCAACTACATATAGTGGCTAATGGAGAGCATTTTCCGCAACATAAATAAATGATCCTGAAGATACGGCAGTGTCTCAGTTTCTTTCTTTCACTCTGTATGACATGAAAATTTTGGAATTAGCGTTTTTATCTCAAAAATGGTACAAGATACGGGAGAAATTCAATTACAAAGTTGTTTAGCATCATCGATTTAGTAAGAAAAGACACCATGAGCTCCTAAATACTCAAAACAGAATGTGAAAAATTACCATCTATTTGGTAGTGATTTTCAACACTATGGCGTCGTGAAACGTAAGCGAAGCTCGAAAAGATTACCTCATGGAGGTCCAGAGTGCAACTACATATAGTGGCTAATGGAGAGCATTTTCCGCAACATAAATATATGATCCTGAAGATACGGCAGTGTCTCAGTTTCTTTCTTTCACTCTGTATGACATGAAAATTTTCGAAATCGTGACCTAACAAATGTTAATTTTATACATTCTGCTTTAAGTATTAATATGCGCAAGGCATCTTTTCTTATGAAATGGATGATGTAGAACAACTTTGTAATTGATTTTTTCCCCGCATCCCGTACCGTTTTTGAGATAAAAACGCTCATTCCAAAATTTGCCGATAGATGGCGTTGTAAGAGTTCTCATCGAGTAGAGCATAACCGTTTTACTATACGTGGACACCAACTGTATGGCCGAAGCTGTCACCGTTTAGAAGTTAAGGGAGGGGGGAGTGTAACGGATATAGGTGGAAACCCTGTATATTCATATCATTAATCTGATATATTTATTCATACTTTTGAAGAAAAAATTAAAGTCCCCTTTACAGTGTCTTATTTAAATCCGATTGAATTCCTCATAATCTAACAATGAGGAGGAAACTAGTTACATGTTTAGATCATATATCTATGGTGTCCTATATAAATAACTTAAGTCGAAAACATTGATTTAAATAAACCAAGTTATTGACTTTTATACGAATCGCAGATAATTTCGACTTGTGTCTTTTGTACAAAGAAATGTACAAAATTGATAGACTTAAGCCTTTTATATAAGTCACATTTTTTTTTTGCTTGTATCAATACTAACAAATATCTAAAAATCACTGTTTTTGACCTAAGCCCTTTATACCAGGCACCATAGATATATTCGATAAAATTAAATAAATATAATTGAGGAGCTATGAAACCACCAAATTTTTCTTTTCGCAAGAACACCGATATTATGTTTTTCTTCAGATTTTACTAAGACCTGCACAACAGTGCGATGCTTTCCACCACGTAAAATTCGAATTAAGTCTGCAGACGTTAAGAATGGCAGGTGA
The DNA here is from genome assembly GCA_907164885.2 of Dolomedes plantarius. Classification (NCBI taxonomy): domain Eukaryota; kingdom Metazoa; phylum Arthropoda; class Arachnida; order Araneae; family Dolomedidae; genus Dolomedes; species Dolomedes plantarius. The sequence goes on from OU015500.1 coordinate 157,293,773, forward strand.
GGTGGAATAAAAAAAATACATCAGGGGGATATAATTTTGTTGGGATACTGAAACAGGGAAGCAGTAATCATATTAGGAGATGCTATTTTTTATCGGAACGAGATTGTTCGGGGAAGAAAACAGAAGTAAATGCTCCCATTATCTGTAATCGATGGGGTGACATTAGTCAATATCGCCGACAAAGGAATGTACCCAACATCTAAAACAATTTCCATAGATGCGAGGGATGGAACTCTGGTGAAGAAACAAATGCGATTACTTCTATACCGTGATATACAAATTTCCTGGAGGGGTCGCCCACTTCGAATGGAACCATGTATCATTTGTTTTTTTTCAGACAAAAATGTAAGTCAGTGATGGGAAAGTCTGTGATTAGCATATCATTACTAGAATATTAGAATCGTTTGAATGTAAAGAGAAAGTTCTAAGAAGCAAATAACAATGTATAAGGAAATGCATGTTTATACGGGGATTTGCCGTATCTTGATCAATTATTTATCGTCTGTAATTCAAACAAATATTTTTTACGAATATATGTAATCATATAACAACCTTAAATCTTCACTTTTCTATAATTTAAGAGATGGAATATTACGAGTTAATTGAACTGAGTGACTAATATATTTAACGTTTGCAATTTTCAGTTTAATTCGATCTACGACTCTGATTTTGTAACCGTTATTTAAATTGTTTATATTATTTTACATGAAATTATTGGGATTGGGAGTTTATTATATTATTAATTATATTTATTATTAATGATTATGATTTTAGTAATTTATTGATTAAAGATTGTGGTTAGTACATTGATGTGCTTCCCAAATAATGGAAATAACTCTGGTTTATATTGACAAATTAATTTATTGAATATTAACATACATAAATAATACACTACAATATTACTAAATATTTCATCCTTCCTCTACACTTACTATATGTATACACTCATAATCAAATAATCAACACACTTTAAATCGATTTTGCGCGTTCAATTAATTACTACTTATTCTTCTAATACATATACTTTACACCCTTAATTAATAATTCTCATCTCTCCACTACTTGGCGCGCACTATCGTCATATATATACTTAATCAATATTTAGCGTTACTGCAACATCTATCCATATCCGCATTATCATTCATTACTTAGGACAAGGTAGCATGGCTTACGACAAAATTGGGAAACAACAGACAATACCTCCGTTTGATGATACGTCGGGCACTGTTGACATCATACCGCTGGCAGTCGCATCTTGGTTTTAGACATCTCAAGAGTGGGATCGCAGGGCTTGGTTGATCACTGGAGTCTCGTATTCCGTTGACGCTCATTCATCTGTCGGTAGTATCGTGTTCTTTAGCAACTCACAGGTGCGACCGCAGGGCTCAACTTGATTTCTGGTGCCTCGTCTAGAATTGAAGCTCCTTCATCTGACAGAAGTATCGTGTTCAATATTTTTCTATATGGGCTACTTCGTTTCCATCTCTATCAACTCTATCTCTATTTTCTCAATCCATCTCCATCAACCGTCAAATCATTTCAGTCTATCTCTATCAACCGTCAAGTCTCAGTCTATATGTCGTGCCGCCTCTTTTACTCAAAATGTCTTCCATTACTTAATTCTTCGTCTCGCCCACTCTGAAATTTCATTGGTGTCTCCAGTCCCTTTTCACAACATCCACCCACCATCATTCGCTTGGGTTTTTAATTATTATTTCTTTGGTGACCATTCCTAGTTAAGGGGCGTATCTTTCTTCCTGACCGCTATTTCGTTGTTCCCACGGATGGATTTCTTCTTCTTGTGGGGTCGACTTTTATGACCCTCAATAAATTCTGCCTCCCTGACTTGCAAGACTTTTATATCTCCTTTTATTTTCTTCATTCTTTTGCGTTCTGAGCCCTCTTTCAGCGATTCGTTTATGGCCTAAAATTGCTCTTCACTATTATTTACCATCATATCTTCCAATTAACTTGCCTTCTATACCTATTTCTTTGTGCGCTTTCACGATGTCGCGAAACTCTGCGACAATTTTATATTGCGAAAAGAAACTGTTGTACTCCTTTCACTGCATAAAAGACAGTTTGAATTTTCCCCAAATACTTTGAAAACGTCATGTAGAATGCATAATGTATTTCGTTACCCAGCTTTCATACTAGCATGTAATAGAGAGAAGCTGCCGTATGCGTATTTTAGGACCAGATATCAATGACTCAAAATCATGGGGTGCAGGTGTAAAAAAGGATTGTTTGACCACAAAAGAGAGATCAGGAAGTTCAGAAAGTTTCACTGCAGACGAACTAAAAGCAGATGTGTAACAGCTTGAAATCATTCACTACGTTAGTCTGAAAGGTGTGGTTTGGTTTGGAGCGCTACGGTCCGCATTTTGATACACAAGGGCTAATTAGAACGGGACCTACAGTTTAAAGCCGATTCCGAACGCTACAAACATTCATGCCAACAGTGGGACTCGAGTCCACAGGATCTGAACCGAATGCCAGCGCATCTGGAAGGCGTTATCGAATCAGAAGAGAGAAAAGTTGTTATTGCGGCCGAAGATTCGATATCAGAAATATTTAAAGTATCCTTGTTGAACCAGCGAGTCACAATTGGCATCTGAAGCCTAGTAATGCGGTAGTCCGTCCCACAAGATTCCTAACTTTATAAGACATATCTTCCTAGACAGAAATAACTCTCGGTTTACAATCAAGCCTTATTCATTGTCGCTTCATTGTGTCATCACAACTTTCTACTACGTACTTTAGCGAACAACTGTTTTCAGCGATGACGATTAAAATAAGATGAACATTTTCTGATCAGCATGTATAAAACTCCCTATGAATTTCAACCACTTCCTTCGAACCAGACATTGATGCATTAATGGTACAAAAACAAGGTCAAATCTACCACTCATTTTATTTTTATGTTGTCCCTTTTTAATGTTAGGATACAAATTTAGAAATTAAAAAACATTTTTGTTAATTTTAAAAATTAATAATATTATATACTTTATATGCGGCCCAAGACATTCCTCTTCACTCCGATGCCTTACAAGCAAACCAAAAGATTGGACATCCATGATAAAAAGCCTCCACTGAGTCTTTTCCAAGATGGCGGGCAGTGTTCTATATCCTTTGATCTCTAATCTTAATTTTCTTTTTGATTGTAAATTAACCTGCTTGCTATCTTAGTCACGACGTCGTTTTTTTTTAACATTAGGTACTCTAAATTAAATCAATAATGCTCTAATAACGTAATTCAATTTTTCAAAAAACGGGAAAAAAATTCTTCTCTTCAGCTATTCACTCGAGCGATTTTTTGGCTTTGAACACTGATGCACGTTTTTTAAAAATCCTATAATGCAGTTTTCATGTCAAGTATATAACATGTAAAGAACTGGAGCTACAATCGGACTTTAAACAAAGGTCTAACATACAAACAACAGTTCTTTTGTTTTAGTATAAATGTTACGGTTACATTTTTAAACATAAGTGATAAACATCATAAAAGAAAGCTCATACACAATTATCTATATAGTATATAAAACAGTTCAGTGACTGACTGACTGACAGACTGGCAGATAACGAACAGAGCAAACCGCTGGACCTAAAGGGCTGAAATTTTGCATAGAGATTCTTCTTATAGTGTAAGGGTGAACTAAGAAAGACTTTTGAAAAAAATTCTTAGATTTTTTTAAAATTAAATTTTTAAGCTGTTTTTGTAACTTTTTTAAAGTTTGCATTTAAAATAACATTTCCAAGGGTTATAAAATTCCTACCACCAGAAAGATAAAAAAAATCCTTTAACATGAAATCTTTATCGAATTTGTACCTTCATCTTCTGATTTTTGTTGAATTTTTAAAGATTCATTTTTAGAATTTAATTTATTAAATGCTCATCATGAGGTTTCTTTTCTTTTTGTGATACTTCAAATTCATTTTGCGTCACGTGCATAAAAAAGGAATAAATTGACAAAAAATATTAAAATATAGTAAAATATAAGATAAAATAGTAGATAAAATATAACCCCTAGAGTAATTGAGATAGAAATTTTTCTAAGAATTTAATTCAAATGAGTATGTTTTATGCATATTAAACATACAAATTAATTGCATACATTGACCGTTGTATAATATTTGAATATTTTCTTCTACATTATTTTGTCTATAAAAATATCCGTATAATAAACATTATTTTTTGGCATTAATTGCATACATTGACCGTTGTATTTAATTTGAATGTACTCCGTAGCGAAGCACGGGTATTCAGCTAGTATTCCTTGAAAGCATTTCTTGTCGTACCCCCCCAGTTTAAAGTCGTTCTAAATGAAGCAAAATAGTTCACGGGAATTCTGCATTCCAACGTTGGTTAATAATATCAGAAAAAGAGTAATGTTCGTAGAAGATATTGATATAATGGCGGCGTGTTGTCCTATCAGAGCTGGCAAATCGCATATCTAAGATTTTGCAATGGGATTAGAACGAATTTTCTGTTCGAATTTTCGGCGGCACAAATGAAGAAGTTTTCAAAATACGTTCCCTTAATTCGAGACTCCAAAACAGGATGCGAAATTACAGGTAGACATTATTACTTACAACATGAAAAGATGTTCGATGCAGCACAGCTGCCGCTGAAATATCCTTATAGTAAATGGATCAGTTTTTTTTTTCTTTGCCCAGTAATAGCGATGCTGCGTAAATCACGGCAGATTAAACCAGTGGCATCATTTTGCAATATATAACGATGCAATTTATTATTAATTATTCGAGTGAAAAAATATTTAAACTAATTTCCTAGACATAAAAGTTACTAAAAAAATGTTTTCCCCTTTCCAGTGATTTAAAATTTATTAAAAATTATTTTAATAATTAATTGATAAAATTTTTTAAAAAACCTTCCTTATAGAAAGAAGTTAAGCATGCAAATCGAGCCATTGTTTCATCATATATATCTATCAAACATTATGTTTGATTTTACCTTTATATTTTATGAGTAAATTTTGAAATTTTAAAAACACACAATAACCTGTATATATAAAACAGTTGCGTGACTGATTGATTGACTGACAAATGACGAACAGTAAAACCCGCTAGACCAAAAGAGCTGAAATTTTTCATGGCGATTCTTATTATTGTGTATGGGTGCACTAAGAAAGATTTTTGAAAAATTCTTCGTAGATTTCTTTAAAAAATTTTTAGCTGTTTTTGTAACATTATTTAAAGTTTGCATTTAAAATAATAATCTGAGTGCTATAAAATTTATATCACGAGAAAGATCATACAAATTACTTTAAAATGAAAAAAAATACGAAATTTTAACTAACTTTTCTGATTTTGGGGGAATTTTTAAAGATTAATTTTTAGAAATTAATTTATTAAATGCTGCTCACGAGAATTCTTTTCTTTTTGTGATACTTTAAATTAATTTTGCGTCATGTGCATAACAACGAAATAAATTAACAAAAATGTGAAATACAGTAAAAGATAAAATTTAACTACTAGACTACAGAGGCTGTTAGCACATTTTTTAGACGATTTTGGTAAGCGGTAATAAAAAAAACGTTTGCTGCAAAAGACATAATTGCAATTGTACTATGTTTTTAAAAGTCAAAATTATCATCTGCGGCGTGAAAGTTTTGTTTTTATTTAAAATGGCATTTTTAACTAAGCGGTGGTTCGAAGGCTACATTTATGCTCTTTCCGAAGAGAAATATGCATACTCCGTTATCCAAAAACGATGTGAGAGTCATGGTTTTGTGATATCTAAAGCGTCGATAGGTAATATCGTCAACAAGAAAGGAATAAACGTCAAATTGGAGCCTCAAGTGGGACAAAAATTCCAAACAAGTATCCAAGGAAAAAACGGATATCTTCGACTATTGCAATAGTACGCTGTTTAATGTTAAAAGAAAATCCCCCTAGTCAAAGGACAGTTGTAAAATCATTAAAATGCTCGGTGTCCACTGTAAACAAAATGATAAACGTTGATTTAAATCTTAAGAAAGCGAAAAAACGCAATGTGCATCGTGTTCTTCCAAATCATATCGCTGAACGCAGGGCACGCTGCAGAATTCTTTATGAGAAACATTTATCCAAAGAAAATAGGAAAAGAATTGTCTCGATAGATGAATCATGGGTGTATTTAAATGATTGCAACAAAAAAGAGCCATTTATTGTCATAAAAGGGGAGAAAAAATTTAAGTACATGGTTCAAAGAATCGAAAGAAAGTTTTTCTAAGGGATTTATGATTGTTGCTAGTTTTTCTTATAATGACAAGTTAAAAATAAAGAGAGTGGAAAAAAAATGTCAAGATTAACTCCGAATACTATCAGAAACATATTTTATCGCCAATTTTTCTGAATGAAATACCATCGCTTTACCCACAGTGCCATCAATCTGTGAGACTCCATCGGGACAAAGCTAGCAGTCACACATCAAAATCCACTGTGAATTTCTTAAAAGAAATGGAAGAAAAAACTGGTATGAAGGCCATACCCTTCACTGATATCCTTACTAAATCTCCCAATGTATCACCTATGGATTTTTGTGCTTTCGGACTTTTAAAATCTGCATTATCCAAACGTCGTCCCAAAACCCTTACAGGACTGTGGAAAGCTGTTCAGGAGGAATGGGATAGAATACCTCTTCTGACACTTCAAAAGGCATTATTATCCTGGGAATTGCGGTGTCGAAAGATAGTTCAGAATAAGGGATGACAAATAGAACATTTAAAACGCAAGAATTTTATATAATTTAGTTTTGTGAATACAGTATACATCGTCTATAAAATGTGTGAACAGCCTCTGTAATTGAGATGGAAGTTTTTTAAGAATTTTATTCAAATTAGTATGTTTTATGGATATTAAATTAAACCTATATATAAAACTGCAATTTCCCCTCAAAGCGTTTTTCGCCATGTATCGACGATAAATAAGTCTCAAGGCCAATGTTTAAAATACGCTGGTGTAGATTTAAGGGAAATTTGTTTCTCCTACGGTCAGTTTTACGTAGCTTGCTCACGCGTAAGTTCGCTGACGAGCACGGTAATATTAGTTCCACCCAATGAAGAAACAATATATATTTTTTGTTTATAAGGACATACTGTAAAAAGCAATTTCTTTATTTTTCATTGTAATTATCCTAAAATGTACTCCGTAGAGAAGCGCGGGTATTCATCTAGTTTCATCATATATATCAAACATTATGTCTTATTTTACTTTTATATTTTATAAGTAAGTTTTCAAATTTTTGAAACACACAATAATTTTTTTTATAATTCCAGAACTGGTGTAAAATCCATTACCATATGCGGGAAAATTGATAAATAAACTTTTGTGCCTCGTTTACAGAATAAGGATATAAAATAGTTCCCCAATGTTTTATTTAAGATTTTCAAATTATTGAAATTAATATAGATTGGAAAAAATAACTGTTTTTCAGCAACATCTTACCTATAAAGCATTTCCCGAGAGAAATATAAACCGAGAAAAGTACGCAGAACCAGAAAACTAAATAAGAGTGAGATTACAATCTGCTATGCAAATCCCCCAATGCATTTTTCAGCCTTATAATGCTATTAAACGGTGCTCTTACATTCAGTCAAAACTGACACATTAATGCTACATCTGCTGAGAATTTCTGGAGAAAAATATTTAAATCAGTTCGTGGCGGTGTCAAAGAAAATGAAATATTTCTTAATCTGGGATAGCAGTTTAATATCTATCAATGGGAATCAGATAACAATCAAGTGACGTTCAGGTGGAAGAAAAGAATCGCTGTTTACGAGGAAGGGTTTAACGGCTTACAAGCATCGCTCTTTAATATATTCATGCTTTGTTGTTTTTTATTACTAAACAGATATAATCTAAATGTATTCCATTATGGGGTTATGTTGCAAACGATTGTTAGATCACGTTGTGTTTTATGTATAAAACAGAAAAAGTTAGAATATATCGTAAATGTTACAGTTTTTGTTGATAATTTTTAATTTAATTTAATTTAATTTTAATTTATTTAATTTTATTTTTATTTTTTAATGTATTACAATTACAGATATGCGCATCTTTGTGCTTATAGAAATATATAGAATTTTTTTTTTTTTTTTTTTTTTAACCAATGCGGAGGCACTTGTAATTAAACATTGGCCAATACTACGCCGCAATTTTACTGCCCATTTTATTATGGGGGCACCATATAGGCGGACAGCACTACCCCCCCCCTATGAAGGGACAACACGAACGGAGGCATTTTTCGTGGCGCAACGCCGGGATTCGATCTGAGCACCCTCAGCACCGAAAACCAGCGCGCTGTACCACAGGGCCGCCACAAGCCCATATATAGAAATATATTACAGTATAAAATGGAAGTACAGTATATATAGAAATATATTACAGTGTAAAATGGAACCATCTGTTAACCTATCGAAACATTGATTTTGTTTGTAAAATAGAGTGACAGCATGACTATCTTTCTGCGCCTTTTACAATTGGTTTGCTGTTAAAAACTGGGTAGTACTTATAAGAAAAATACTAGAAAGTTATGAGGGATTTCTAATTAAAGGTCACTATCAGCTATGATATCAAAATATTCATCTTTACCTAAACACAGCATATAATAAGCAATTATATCTGAACTTGTATAATTGAATTGGCTCAAAAGTATGAGGGAATATGTAACAAATTTCATTTAATTGGACAAAACTGCAGGGCACCCAAGGCAAAAATTTACACCTCTAGTTTACAGGTGGTCTTGGAACTAAGTTAAGCCCTTTTTAAGTATCGCTCCCCAAAAAGGCATAACCAATAAGTATGTATGTAATCTAGATCCAAAACTATCTGTACGGTGGATGTGTATATTTTGTTTTCAAGAAGGTTCTAGAATACGAAGATTATTTGTTCTTCATAAGAATGCCTCTTGTGAGGATTTTTGCTCTAAAATGTGTTTTATATAAAATACGTTATCCAGATAAATATCCTAAAGCAGGGGTTGTCATCCTTTTTCTTACATTGATCCCTTTTAAAAGAATGATTTTCTTCATCGACCCCCTCACATTTTACTCTAAAATATGCAGAATAAGACATAATTATAATACTAATAATTTCACATAAAGCACTTATCGATAGCAATTTGACTTAGAATAAACAATTTGAACAATGTGAACAGAAAATTTGAAAAAAGTGGTTCATTAGGTTTATGTTTTGTTATTTTTGTAATACTTTCATTTTTATTTTCATAAATATAAACAAGATTTCAGAAATACAAATTGTAATTGCACAAAAGTTCGACTTCAATTAATGTGGTCTTTTTGCTAGATGTATTGATACAATTTTTTCAATGTTTGGCCTCTAATTGCTTATCATCGTATAGTCAAAATATCTAACATAACGAGAATAAATATATATTTTACTAAACAATTTTACTGACTTATATGTAATTATAATATAATTTCTTTCGACACATATACAAAAGTGTCATGATATTCGACTTCAGATGGGTGGAACACTCCGCATTATGCAATTCTGCATTTATACATATTAAAACAGATATTTTAATCTAATAATTACATTCTTAAAAATTTAAATTTAATTTTAAAATAGAAAAAATAATCATCGATCCCGAATAAACCCCTGGAATACTATAGACCCTTTTTAAACTTCCATCCAAACCAAGGGGTCCACCTGGACCCCGTTGAGAATAACTGTCCTACAGTACCTTTAACACTTGGTTAAAAAAAGAGAAACAAATTCAAAATTTAAAGAATGTCTGATGAGACAATAAATGTATTTAATTATTATTTTCCTTTTATTTTGTGAAAGGAAAAGTTTTAAATTTCTCATAAGGATTTATAAAAAAAAAATTTATTTCGGTAATGTTTAATAATTGTGAAAAACTAAAAAAAAAAAATATTTTTCAGTGAAATTTTCGATTTGGAAATTTTCAGTTTCTTTACTCTAAATCCTGAAGATTCTATTAAAATAGAAGAAAAGAACGACAAGTAAAATTTCATTGGGAATTTTGTATTTTTTTTTCGTTCTTTCATCTTGAAACCTAGAATAGTGCTCAAAATATATCCTTAAGAAGATATCAAATCAGGAAAAATTCCATCTTGAGCTAAACCGTACTTTTAGGTCAACAGTACAATAGGATAAGTAAAGACAGCACTGCAGTAAAATATTGTATTTTGGGAATGTAATCATGGAAGTAAGAAGAAATTCTTTCTTTCAAAAGCTTTAAAGTATGTTTTAAACCCAGAAAATTTAAATTATTTCTTTTCAGAATTTTCTGTCATGAACTCGCTTAAAATATGATTGGCTGTACTGTGGTTCAGATAACCTTTTCCTAACGGATTGGGATAGCATGTATCCCAAAAATACGGGACCAAGAATGGATATATATATATATATATATATATATATATATATATATATATATATATATATATATATATATATATATATATAAATGGATGTATGTGTGTATGTGTGTGCGTATGTGTGTATGTTCCAGCATCACTCTGGAACGCCTGGAGCAATTTAAACCAAACTTGGTACACATATCACTTACAATCTCGAAAGAGACACCGGGGGTTAAGACACCCCTAGCACCCCTAGGAAGGCAGGGGGCAGGAGGGCACATCTAAAAGTAATGGAAAATGACTGATATTAGTGTCGAATCCATAGTTTTCGGGGTCTCTGAGATTAATGGTGACACTCCCCATGCAGTCTATGTGCAAGTTCAGCCCTCCACCCCATCAGCATTGTGGGGGGGGGGGGGGAAGGGGGTATGTATGTATGTGCGTATGTGTGTATGTTCCAGCATCACTCTGGAAAGCCTGGAGCAATTTCAACCAAACTTGGTACACATATCACTTACAATCTCGAAAGAAACACTAGGGGGGGGGGGGTAAAACACTCCTAACACCCCCTAAGGGGCAGGGGGGCAGGGGACAAATGTAAAAATTATCGAAAAAGACTGATATTAGTGTCGAATCCTTAGTTTTCGGGGTCTCTGAGATTAATGGTGACACTCCCGATGCAGTCTATGTGCAAGTTCAGCTCCCATCAACATTGGGGGGAGGGGGGAGGGGGAAGAAGGAGTTAAAATAAAATGTCCAAAATACCGAGAGTAGTGTCAAAACCAGAGTTTTCGTGGTCACTGAGACAAATAGTGACATTTCTGATGTTGTTTAAGTGCAAGTTCAGCCCCCCCATAAGCATTGGGGGTAGGGGGGGAGGGAAGATTTGGTGAATATAAAATGTCCATAATACCGAGAGTAGTGTCCAAACCATAGTTTTCGGGATCGGTGAGACGAATAGAGACATTTCTGAGGCCGTTTAAGGGCAATTTCAGCCCCCCCTATTAGCATAGGGGTAGAGGGAAGGGGGGAACAGGGGGTGGAATATAAATATTCAAAATCACCGGGAATAGTTTCGAATCCGTAGTTTTCAGGTTCTCTGCGACGAATAGGGACACTCACGATGACGTTTAAATGCAAGTTCAGTCTCCTACCACCAATATGGGGAGGGGGGAGAAGGGGTAAAAATAAAATGTCCAAAATGACCGAGAGTAATGTCGAATCAATAGCTTTCGAGGTCACAGAGGTGAATAGTGATACTCCCGATGCTGTTTAAGAGCAAGTTCACCCCCCATGCTGATGGAGGAGGGGAGAAGGGGGAACATAAAATGTCCATAATGACCGAGAGTAGTGACGAATTCATAACTTTCGATGTCGCTGAGATGAATAGGGACACTACCGATGCCATTTAAGCGAGAGTGCATTTCCCATCAGCATTGTTGGGTGAGGTGGGGGTAAGAAAGTGTCCCAAATGAACGTGAATAGTGTCGAATCCATAGTTTTCGTGTTCGCTGCGACGAATAGGGTTAATCCCGATACCGTTTAAATGCAAGTTCAGCCTCCCAACGCCATTGGAGGGGAGAAGGGATAGAAATAAAATGTCCAAAGTTATAGTGAGTAGGGTCGAATCCATAGTTTTTGTGTCGCTGGGATGAATAGAATCCTCCCGATACCGTTTATGTGCAAAGTACAGCCTCCCATCACCATTGGTGGGGGAGAGGTGGGGGAGAATTGGTAAAAAAAAGTCCAGATGACCGAGATTAGTGTCGAATTCATAGTTTTCGGTGTCACTGATAGGAATATAGGAAACTAAAAATATTGTTTATAACGAAGTTTTGAGTTAAATTAATAATAGAGTGAATTTGTAATTTTTTTTTTATAATTTGCATACTGTACTTACTTTGAAATATCTGTAAATTTAAGTACTTAGATTTTACACTATATGTAGAATCCATTCCTTTTCCCGTGTAATAAAAAAATTGGAATAACTAAATACCCGGGTAACGCCGGGCAAATAGCTAGTATATATATATATATATATATATATATATATATATATATACTAGTGATTAACACTAGAACCGCCGGACTTTGCTACCTACTTAGAATATATATATATATATATATATATATATATATATATATATATATATATATATAGGAATCTCGAACTACCGTTTTTCAAGGGACCGATTGAAATGAACGATAAATGCGGGAAAACGATAGCTGCATAGGAAACATAACAAAGCAATATGATCTTTGGGACAGGATAAAATGAACGACACATAAGGAAATACGATGGATCCGAAAACGATGGATCGAGATTCCACTGTGTATATATATATATATATATATATAAACCCCTTAATGGGCGTTCTTACAAAGGGGGTATGAAATTTTAAGTTCTAAGAGGGAATTAGAAAAATGGGTCCCGTAAGCTAAAGGTTAATGTATTTTTTAAGTATTTCAGTTTGAACCAATTTTTAGAAAATTATAGTATTCTTATCATCTAGTTATTAGCTTTTAAGAATGTAACGCCATATATTTTTCTCTGATTTACAGGAATGGAATTTCACATTTTACTTTATTCGCATGAGTTTTAAGGGGACCTGGAAACTTGACGAAATTACTATAAAAAGTGTCTAATAATAACCACAAAAACTCAAATAATATTAGAAGAAGAAATTTTATTTCTTTATACATATAAAGTACATCTTTAAATATGTCATACATAAAAATGGAAATTATAAATCTATAAATAATTTTCAAATTAGCATTTTAGAATTTTATATGATTAACTGGTGATTAAAAATAATAAATACTGCGGGCATCATAAAATTGAGATATATGCTTACAGAAAATATTTAATGATCAAAATACACATGCAATATATATATTTGTAATGTAAAACCATAAAAATTGCAAGAAATCTTAATTAAAATAAAATTTGGAAAACTTAAAAAATTATCACAAATATTTGCATAATTTTTCCCACACCAAAAAGCATTCTAGAATTATACATTTTTCTGGTTTTAAAATGTAGATTCCCATGAAAGATACATATGATTGTAGTTTTATCAGTTTCCCATTGATAGTTTAAAAGTAATGCTGCACACAATCTAAAAATTAGCAGTTAGTCATACAAAATTATAAACTGTTAATTTGAAAATTATTTATAGATTTATAATTTCCATTTTTTATATGCCATATTTAAAGCATATAAAACTTTTCATGTATAAAGAAAGAAAATTTCTTTTTCTAATATTTTTTGAGTTTTTGTGGTTAGAATTAGGCTATATTTACAGTCATTTCAAGTTCCCATCATTTTTGACTGTTTTAAGATTGTCGGTGACATTATAAAATATATTTAGTACTATATATAGAGAAAAAACTAATTATTACTTAAAAAATAATGATGAAATCGTTATAAAATATTAAGGTATCTGTCTACATTCGGAGCATTTTTTTTCAAAAATATACAGTAGAGATTAAATACATATAATTTTAGTTCAAATGCAATATAGAATCATGAAAATAAATATAACTGTCGTAAAAATTTCTTGACTTTTTAAAATATAGCGAATTTTGTATAAATTTTTAGTACAATTGAGTGCTTACTCCAGAAACCCTATACACCACTCAACTCAATATATTTTAATTTCCTTTTATACTGTATACTACTGTGACACTTAAGTGTGCTCTAAAGTAAAAGTTTTACAATATTTCTAAAAATCACTGAAATACACGAAAGAAGGTGAGATAATACGGATTTAAAAAAAAATATCATAAGTGCAGGTAGATGTGGAATGGACTTAACACATATAACTTGGCTTTTAGATCAAAACAGTTAATAATATGTAGAACATTATTTCATAATTTCACTGAAATGTTACTCCGACATTCCTCCTTTCTTACATTTTACATTGCGTTGTCTGTAGCAGAAGGAAGACCCCTTGCTGCAGTACAGACCGGACTATGGGGCACAAAATACCACGTGGAAGTCGTTTTCAAGACTTTATTATAACATACTCATACAGCGAACTGACTTCCTTCCCCAGTCTAAAGGTGGACATCTAACACTAACAACTCACAACTTAGTAACTATTTAGACTGTCATCCCCTCTCGGGGTTGCCAAAAAATGTGTGCCTCCAGAAAACCGCCAACCAAACAAAGCTTGCCAAGAGAAGGTGGGCTAACACCCATATACCTAGTGACTGGGACATAATGATCGGAAGTGCTGACCCGCCAAGTTCGCATGCATTCCCCCAAAACTCCCACCCACCAGTGGGGGTCCGTCCAGAAAATTAATGATGGTGGGACGCGCAAGACGGCAACAGATGTTCCAGACCGGTGGCGATGGCATCTCAGTCACCAGACACCGCGACAAAGACAGTCCCGAAAACGGAAGAGAGGGGGGAAGGATGAGGGACTGGAATGGCACACCTCTTTCTACAACAGACCGAAGTCATCATAACAGAAATATATCAAAACCATATTGATATATTGATAACAAATTTTGATATTACCAAAATCAAATGATCAAAAATTTTGATATTGAAAATTTTGATATTATGATTGTTTAAAATATTACCTTTCTGTTTAGAAAAGTAACTGAAAAATGAGTTTTCTAGAAAATGCATTTAAACATGCTACTTTCGGACATTTAATATAGCTTTCGGTTTATTAAATTGGCCATAAGTTCTCATCCAATGATCGTACAAATAAAATTAAAGCAGTTTTAGAATCCTAAAAGTTTGGTCTTTGAAATAGTGCAAAAAAATTCAAATTCTTGCACCAAAACCGCCATTTCAATGTAGACAGATAACTTAAGGGAACGGTGGACATTAAAATTTTCTTTTTTACTTTTCATCATAGAGATACGAAATTTTGTACATATACATATTTCATTATAAATAAATAGAATACCTTAAAAGAAATTTCCAATCTCATTATAATTTTAAGATTTTAAAAAATTTGAAATTTATAAACAAAATTTTAAAATGCTCCTCGCTACTTAATTTTTGAGATATTTCCTCGATTTCGCATTTTAACCTCTTTAAACCGTATAACAAACAAATCTGGTTATCAATTATTTAATCCCTCGAATAGTTAATTTTTGAGAGATTTTTTTCTGCATTCCATCCCGATTTTGACCAAAATTTTACCTTTTGAAAAGTTATAAATCAAATTTAATTACCTTAATGAAGTCCAATTGTAAAATGCATACCCAATTTTTTCTGTAAACAGCATCAGGATTATTCCTTATCAATTTCGTGAATTTTGAAGAAAAATTAAGTAGCATGGAGCATTTAAAAAATCTAAAAACCTTGAAAAATCTGTTTTGAGAAAAATAGATTTAAAATTTATTACTACACTTACCCATTATAAATTACTTTGTAGAAGCTCCATAAATGATTTTTTACTTAAAAAAATTATTTTGGTACTAATAATCTACAAATATATATATATATTATTTACAATAACACAATCGGTATTACAGTGACGAGATTTGCTGAAATAAAGGTCCACCGTTCCCTGAAGCTAATCACAACTATACCGTATAATTTAAAAAATATATACTATATATGTGTACCACTGCACATATATAAAAAACACTTATTGATTAAAATCACGTATGAAATATATCATTATAAATATCAAATTAATCACCAACATTATCTTATATATAAATACATATCTACCTAAAACCTGTACAGTAATTTCTACATATTCCTTTTGTGCCAAATAATGACAGAAACGGCTCATTCCAAAGGCGCTATGATATCCTCCCCTGCCTGCCAGATAATGGAATGTCTCCGCTTTATAGATAGGAAATGCCGGGCTCTCCACATTTCATTAAGGAACAATAACGATATGTACCTCAGAGATGGGTGTTTCTTTCTTGCTACCTTCGAAGAGATATTTCTCTTGTTGTACATGTGTGTCTGGGAATGTCCCCAGAGATAATACTTAAAAAAAAACTCCCTCGGCATCGGCCTTATCTTAATGGGAAAGGGGAAGATACTTAAGCGAGATAAAAGTAAAGAAATTTTCTTTTCTATTTAGAGTACGCATGAATATATTTATAATTCCGAAAGTCAGACATTAACGTGGAAAAAGCAGTTGACTGTTGTTGCATATGAGTGCTTACGCATATTATAAAAATACCTTAAAAAGTGCCGCTTTTCTTCAAAGTTGGGTGGCCTGTAGTTGTTTTTAATGCCAGTGACAATTATCTTTATGACAATTTACAGCTTTGCGTTAGTGATTTTATCATAATCAATGATACATTAAAAAATGAGCTTTTTTTTAGTTGTCTTCAAAACCAAAGTTCTAATCATTTATCTTTACGTCATTTATCTGATCTCATGCGTATACTCGATATTTTTTTAATATCAATTTTATTTTTTATATTAATTATATAAACGCGATTAATCCCGATGTATCCCAAGAATACGGGCCCAAGAATGAATATATATATATATATATATATATATATATATATATATATATATATATATATATATATATATATATATATATATGTGTGTATATATATATATATATATATATATATATATATATATATATATATATGTATATATATATATATGTATATTTATATATATATATATATATATATATATATATATACATATATATATATATATATATATATATATATATATATATATATATATATATATATATATATATATATATATATATATATATATATATATATATATATATATATACAGTGGAATCTCGATCTATCGTTTTTCAAGGGACAGACTAAGCTGAAAGATCAATACCATTGATTATATTATTTGATAATTAATTTATTTATCAATTTAATTTTTCTTAATATAATATCAGTCCATTATATTTTTCATTTTGAGGGAGTTTTTAACGTAGGATTACGTTCCTCAATAACGGTCCTCCGGAGAGAAAAAAATTGTCCTGCGTCGCGAGTTAAAATTTATACCCAGTAGCAGAAAACAGTTAAATAGAAAAGTACCAAAATGCGTCAAAAAAGAGGCAAGTAACGATAAGTAACCCTACGTTAATAAACCGTAGTAGTTTCATTAGAAGAGACTAGCTGAAATATTTTTTTCTCTTTTAATTAAAACAAGTGTTGCAGATTTACAGTTACAGTCTCTGATCTTAATAGCTGAGGCATTAAAATGTGGTTTTAAATTCTCTGGGGTCGAAATAAGCACTGCTTGAACTTGAGCTATCATGTTTAGTAGAAGACTTAATTTTACTACTTTTTAAATTTTTATAGTCTATGAAAAATCTTACATATAACAGATTCATATTTTTTATGTTCAAAAATGTTTATTCCTTTTTCTAGGACTAAAAAACAAATGGGATTTTACAAATTAGATGCGAGCACGAAAATTTTAATAATTCTTTAAAATATATTTAATATACGAATAGAATCCTTTTTTTGTATCGCATCTACAAGAGGAGTTAGAGCCTACATTATGTTTAATCTTAATCGATGATACTGATTATAGGGTTTAAAGGTAGTGTTTATTTTTTCTTGCGAAATGGATTTTGCCATCATTAATCTCCCATTAATACCTCATACAGATCATAAGCGTTTAAATTTATTATTTTAAGATTTATAAAACAAAAATAAAGACTAGTCATGAGTCCAAATTAATTTTTTTAATTACATCAAAATATTTAAAAAACTAACACGTGCCGGTTTGCCAAAACTGAAACTTAAAACTTCTCGAACAGCATTACTAACATAAAATTGCCTGTGCTCGAGGTGAGTACTTGTATCTTTAAGTGTCATTGTATTGCTTTTCAGTTATAATTCAAAGAGATATAATCCGCCAGCTTATACGGAAGATGTTAATTATTCTGATGACTTGTCATCGCAAACGCAATCCTTTCGGTCATCTGCGCAGAGCCGACCACCAGTCCAGTCGCCAGCAGCTGCAACCAATAGGTCCAGCCACATCATCAACTAGTCCAAATTCAACGACCACATCAACTCTCCTTCAGCGGCCAGAATCAGAGTCATCAAGTCGCAACAAGCGACGCCGAATTTAGCCAATATTATCATTTCAAAGACCAATCAGTACTTGTCGTTAAGTGTGGCCACTCCTCTCGTTCAGTTATAAATTAAATCACAATTTATTGACTTTTTTTAACAATTTTGTTAATAATAAAGTTTTAATGCATTAGTTGAATTAATTTTTTCAATTTATAGTTGAATTTTTTACTTTTGTCTAGAATTCAAATACATTATATAACCAAAAATATACAGTAAGCTGTATTCCAGCATTAAAAGGGTAAGACAACTTCAAGTGAAAAGTTACAATAAGATACATTTTTTGGAATAATTTAAAAAAATAATATTGCTAA
This sequence comes from Dolomedes plantarius, assembly GCA_907164885.2. Classification (NCBI taxonomy): domain Eukaryota; kingdom Metazoa; phylum Arthropoda; class Arachnida; order Araneae; family Dolomedidae; genus Dolomedes; species Dolomedes plantarius. The sequence goes on from OU015500.1 coordinate 157,312,511, forward strand.
GTGATCGTGAAAAGAGCAGAATCATTTCATTTCTTTAATCTTTAGTTTACGGGGCCCATTTTTCTGATTCCCTAATTAGAACGGGAAATTTTATAGCCCCATTGTAAGAACGACCATTAAGGGGATTATATATATATATAGATATATGTGTGTGTGTTTCTCTGCGGGTTGTGTGTGTATGTGTGTTATAACGCCTCCCGTACACTAGCGAATATTGTGCGTGGAAATTCAGGGAAGACCAAACAAAGCGCGGTTTGTGCCCATAATTGTTTTATACTGCTGCAGACAGACAGTCACCTGGCGAAATAAAAGACGGAAGTTCTACCGACAGTTCGCGGAACAGTAAGCGAGCTACAAAATGGGAGTTGCCGACCGCAGGCGCCAAGTCGTCTGGGAAGGTAACTGAATAAATAGTATTCCAGACCTCTGGAGAACGCGGAGGTATATGAAGTCGCCGACCTCGAATTCAGAGAATCAGAGATGAAGTTAGTCAGAGCTGGAGCCGGAGACAAGGAGATACTGCCGGACGTAAATAGACTTGAAAGTTTGCAGCGACAACTCAAGTCAATGCCGTGAACTGACGTACTTAGATTTATATTATATATATATATATATATATATATATATATATATTGTAAATAGCTTGTGTTTAGTCGAGAAATGCAATTAAAGCATTAAATACAAAAACGCTGACAGTCTCTTATTTAAAGCAAATTCCTTACAATCTCTCTCTCTCTCTTTCTCTCTCTCTCTCTCTCTCTCTCTATATATATATATATATATATATATATATATATATATATATATACAGTGGAATATCAATCGATCGTTCTCCGAATCATCGTTTTCCCTTATGTATCGATCATTTCACCCGGTCACGACGATCATATTGCATTGTTATGTTCTCGCATCTATCGTTTTCCCGCATTGATCTTTCAGCTTAGTCTGTCCCTTGAAAAACGATAGATCGAGATTCCACTGTATATATATATATATATATATATATATATATATATATATATATATATATATATATATATGTATATATATATATATATATATATATATATATGTATATATATATATATATATATATATATATATATGTAATATAATCATTACATCTCGTTCTTAAAATGCAACCTGAAAAGGAAAACTAGCTCAAATTTACATGGCTGGAGCTAGACTCAGCTTGAAAGGAATTAAAATTTTGAAGCAGTCGGGTCGAATCGTTTTATTAGGAGTGATAGTAACATACGTCCTTTCATTTCAGATGCTCGGAGCGAAGTGCAATATCGCCTTTCAACCTTACGCGCTAGAAGCGAGGTACATGTGGCTGTTGTTTTGAAATGTCAGCGGAATTTTGGGGCTGGCGATGCGAACCCACGCTTTTATCGAGACGTAGGGTAGGTGGGGGCAAAGGTTCGCACATACATTTTAAAATGACCGGGAAGAATTTTAGGAAGAATAGGGTAGGCAGTGCATTCCTCTACTTCTACTCAGTTGGCTCGTAAAAAATGTTGGAGTTAAGACCCCCTCTTGCAGAGAAAATGAGGAAAGTTTATTTTCGTCTCTCTTAATGTAATTTTTTGCAACTTTTGAGTAATTTTGAGCATCACTCAAACGCACGAACTGTTTTGGGCATATTTTCGCATGTCAGGGTGGTAAATATCCTTTCAAATCCTACCTTAAGTTTTGGGTTAACTCAAATACAGTGGCGTCCATTCTGCAGAAACAGAACCAGCACGAAATGAGGTAAAGATTTGCGGGAGTCATGGGGTAAAGGTTCGCAGTGCAAACCTTTGCCCCTCTAACTATTAACATTTGTTTCATGTCTTCTTTTCATTAGGAATCCTTATTAACAACGTCTTTTATTATTAATGGGAATTCACATTTTTGTAATTTGAAAAAAAATTATGGTTTTTGATAAAAACTGCCTGTTTTTAATCAGAAAATTTTTTGTAAAATGCTTCAAAATCCATAAATTAAAAATAAAATAAATTAGTACAACACAAAAATAAAATAGCTCTGAACAAAGACCTATTTTACAAGATAAAAGAATTAAATGTTGTTACAAGACATTATAAGCTTCGAAGGTCTGGTTAGGGAAAAATGCTCTAAATCAGTAATTTCCAGATTTGCAAGTATTTGAAATGCTCCTTGCGTCACTTTTTTTGACGAAATTTTATAAAATTTATTACAAAGACTCCTCTTATACATTAAAATAAAGTTATGTATCCATTTCAGGTTTCAACATCATTCAGATTATCAAAGTTTAACTTAAGCGTGGAAAAGTACAAAAATTTCACGAGAATTCAGAGTACAAGCATAAAAATATTTCCTAAAAATTAATTATTCAACGAAAGCACAAATCAAAACATAACCCTGATAAAAATGTATAAGCAATCTAAATGCAAAATTAAGGATAAAGTTAAAAATTGGATCGCAAGGAGCATTTTAAAAAACATAATAAAAATTTCAATTTTTTTAAATATAAAAAATAAAATTTTATATAATTATAAAATTTTATAAGGTGTTTGATATAGTTTTACTTTAATGAATATTTATGCCCAATTTCATATCTCTGAGGTAAAAATTTCAAAAATTGCTTTGTAATGTCCCCCATCCCCTTAATTTGCTTAATTTTTACGGGTTTTAAAAGAATGAGTAAAGCCTAAGATATGATATAACGATAGTGTTAATAGTTGATATTTTAATTGGAAGTTCTTTAGTTTAAGAACAAAATTATTGAGATTAACCCCGTTCATTTTGTGAATTTCTTTGTTAGATTCAACTTTCTGTGTTAATAGTTGATTGAATTTTGAAGTTATTAAGTTTAAGAAAAAATTTATTGAGATTAACCTGTTCAATTTGTGATTTTCTATATAAGCAACACCTTTAAAAAGATTACAAAATGTGAAATAAAATTATTTAGACAACTCTTTTTGTGATTTTCGATGCCTATCCAGTAAGAAACCAACGAGTGGGGTAAAGGTTTGCAGTGCGAACCTTTGCCCCACCGATTGGGGCAAAGGTTCGCAAACAGGTGTTTTGGTAAAATTAAAAATTCGGTGACTAAATCTTTCGGGAAAAAATTCATTATTTTATAGAAGGTAGAGGAGATTCCCAACTACAATACAAGTGACTTTTTGGGGCGATAGGATCTAAAGGAGGCCCGTAAGAAACCCAAAACTCAAAACTGCAAACCTTTGCCCCCACCTACCCTATACATGTGTAGAAATGCAACGTTTGCTGTTTTATGGGAAGTTCTGTTGCTATGGGTTTTTAAAGCGCTAAAGTAATGTTACTGGGGATTGGATTTAGGAAAGGGAATTTAACTGATAGAATGGAGGGCCTAATATTTAATTTATTACATATATATATATATATATATATATATATATATATATATATATATATATATATATATATATATATATATATATATAGTATATATATATATATATATATATATATATATATATGTAATGAAAAAACAAATGTCAAAAGTTAATTATGAAATTGATAGACCAAACTTTCACACTAAACGAGATTCTGAAATTGTCCATGCTTGCAGATTAAGATATTATAATGCACCAGAGAACTTAAAACTACACCACGAATAATGACAAACATTAGATCCATTTTGACTAATGTTTGTCACAGACTTGTGATCAAACATTAGTCAAAATGGATCACTACAGACTTGTGATCACATGTCAAGACGTTCAAAAAGTTTATATAAGTTCCAGTATAACTCGGAGAGCAGATTTTTGGGTGTCTGCTCACGGCCAGAAAACATGTAGTTTTCGCTCCTGGCAAATTTGTACGGGCGGGGCCTCGTCCCCGTCCCGGCCAGCGATGCGCGATGTGTTCGAGTAAATTTAGTTGATGTTCATTATTTTATATATATATATATATATATATATATATATATATATATATATATATATATATATATATATATATATATATATATATATATATATATATGTAATGAAAAAACAAATGTCAAAAGTTAATTATGAAATTGATAGACCAAACTTTCACACTAAACGAGATTCTGAAATTGTCCATGCTTGCAGATTAAGATATTATAATGCACCAGAGAACTTAAAACTACACCATGAATAATGACAAACATTAGATCCATTTTGACTAATGTTTGTCACAGACTTGTGATCAAACATTAGTCAAAATGGATCACTACAGACGTGTGATCACATGTCAAGACGTTCAAAAAGTTTATATAAGTTCCAGTATAACTCGGAGAGCAGATTTTTGGGTGTCTGCTCACGGCCAGAAAACATGTAGTTTTCGCTCCTGGCAAATTTGTACGGGCGGGGCCGCGTCCCTGTCCCGGCCAGCGTCGCGCGATGTGTTCGAGTAAATTTAGTTGATGTTCGTTATTTTATATTTATATATATATATATATATATATATATATATATTATTCATTATTTTATAGAAGGTAGAGGAGATACCCAACTACAATACAAGTGACTTTTTGGGGCGATAGGATCTAAAGGAGGCCCGTAAGAAACCCAAAACTCAAAACTGCAAACCTTTGCCCCCACCTACCCAATACACGTGTAGAAATGTAACGTTTGCTGTTTTATGGGAAGTTCTGTTGCTATGGGTTTTTAAAGGGCTAAAGTAATGTTACTGGGGATTGGATTTAGGAAAGGGAATTTAACTGATAGAATGGAGGGCCTAATATTTAATTTATTACATATATATATATATATATATATATATATATATATATATATAGTATATATAGTATATATATATATATATATATATATATATATATATATATATATATATATATATATATATATATTTATGTAATGAAAAAACAATAGTAATGGTTGTAGCCGGGCACATAACATAACCGTTGAAATCATCAGTTTTGTAGTCGTAGCTAAGGCAAATGGAAACTGTGGCGGGGCTAAACAATGGCCGGGATCTTCAAACATTTTGTATCCATAACGTGCAATCGAAGTAGCGAGTGGCGACGTAACATGAGAGGCCAATAAACACCTCGGAACACATCAGGAAAAAGACCAATTATGGTAATTAATTGTCCTTTCTTTAGCTAATTTTCTCGCCTCATCCACCTGAGGATAAAAATCTTGTTTTTTAACATGAGGTTTATAAGGTAATATTCCAAAAAGTAGGTAAGCTGGGGTCATTTGGGTGACTGAATGAGGCGTATGATTGTATTCATTAATTACTTCATTTAATAGGGTTGTCTAAGGAGTTTTGCTTGTTGAGTTATGTACTTTGCACCTTAATCTAGTAATTATTGTTTGATTTACCCTCTCTACCTTTCCATTCGTTTGTGGATGATGACTCGAGGTAAGTAATTGTTGCACATTATTATGCTCTAAAAATCTTCTAAACTTTGAACATGTAAAAGCTGCATTTCTGTCGGTTAGCAATTTTTTTGGTGTTTGAATTTGGAATATTTGTTTTAAGCAATTCGTATAAGTTTCAGTAGTTACGCTTTTTGATGGAAAAGCCCAAATATAACGCGTTGCATGGTCAATTATCAAATGTAAATATTTCTTTGTGGAATTATAGTAATTAAATCCGCCTACTGTGTCTAAACTTAAGCACTCAAAGGGTTGGTCTGTCGGAGGTACTTCTTGCAGCAATCCAAACCTTTTCTGTCTTTTCTACGTGATGCTTAACATCATTATATATTTTTTTAATTGATATAATTAATTATGTGTTGTCCTACTAAAGATATATAAAATAAAAAAAACTGTCTAACTTAAACTTTCTTCTTAAGAATACTATTATATGTGAATTTTTTTTGGATCTCAATTTAAACACCGACTATGACAACTCTACTTCTTTAACCTTTCAGTAAATTTCCTATTTCTTGAATACACTTTCCTATCACCCAACTCTACAAGCGCGTTGGATGCCGTCCCAACTGTTTAAGATCTTATTAATTTTTTTTGCTATTTGTTTTTAATTCATCAACTCAGTCACTTGAAGTGCTGAAGATCATTTGCTTGAGTAATGACTAAAACAGGGCTGGGATGGCCACTCCTTTTGTCCTCCCATTTCTATATATTATACTCCCACAGGTATGACAACTGCACCTTTTCCTTTTTCTCCATCTTTGTACTATACAAGATGCTGTTTTTCAATGCAGTCATATTCTGTTCGGAGATTCACGGTTAGTCCACTGTACGGCTAAAAAGACTCTTCCTCCTTATTAGTCAGAGAACAGTATGGAGAAAGAAAACCCACTTGTTACACAAACATAAACACAACCCTCACTGCTTAGAGGTAGAATTAAAGAATTTGAGACTAAGAGTTGGGGAACACACATACAACAAGGTACCTTCAAAACAAGGAAATGGATCCACATAAACTTATAATAAATGTACAAAAATGAATAGTAGATAAATAATTTGAAAATAAAGTGAAAAGTATTGAGAATAAATAAATAAAGTTAGAATAAATATGAATAAGTATAATTAAAGAATATTGAATAGAATTTTGGAATGAATAAATGTTGTCGAAATAAAATGAATATAAGAAATGATGAAATGAGAATAATAAGAAATAAAAATGATATTGAAAAGAGATTTTTTTTTTTGATAATAAGTAATATTGAAATAAAGGAGATAAGAGATATTAAGAAAAAAAATAATGAGATAAATAAAGATACGAAAACTAGATAATGAGTGATATGTTTTGTAATTTTTATGTACAATTGATATATTTGAAATGTGATTTTATTAAATCTTGTGATTTTTATTGAAAGTGTGATTTTTATTATAAACTGTGATTTTTATTATGTAACTAAAGACCTAATTTTCTTTACATGTAAACAAGTCGAGAAAATGTGATGTTTATGTATTCTACGTTTGTGAAGCAGAAATAACACAGCACTAAAAAGACTGTGATTTTTTTTTTATGTAACCAACTACAACTAGGTCACAGAACCTACCGAACTGTGATTTTTTTTTCTGTACTTTTCTCAAGCAACATACTGTAGATAACATAACAAGGACAATGGCTACCATGTGTACCTTACAAACTTTTTGGACTCACCCCAATGTTGTGAGAGTTGAGGAGGAAAGTACAATAACTTCAAATTGTTATTGTCATGTTCTATTCCATTTACTTAACATGTTTGTTTGTTGATTTTGATATTTTCATTGTTACAGTCTATTATATGTGTGAGTCGACTCAAAATTAAAATTGATGTAAAGTGAAAATTTGATAACTTAGTTTTTTTTTTTTGGTTAAATTTAATTGGAATTTTTTTTTCTGCTGAGATTCTGTTGTGTGGGGAGGGCCCGCCCTGCACAGCAATTTTCAGTTGATGATAAATTTATTTTTGAGTTTAATTTTTTTTCAAAGCAACAATACAGGAAGAAATTTACATAATTTACAATTTTCTATAATTGATCATTAGTTACTATAATTTTTTTTGCTTTTATTGTGTTCATAAATTAGTAAATCATTAGTGTATTTTTGTGTATTCAATATTGAAACGTGCAATGTCTTGCCATGTGATCATCATACTAAATTAACTTAAAACATATGTTCCTTTTCAAACTTTTCCAAATTTGTGGTCGACGCCCATTTTCCTCACATGGTCGGGTTAGTCTGTCCTCCAATGCAGGAATTGTTGGTCAGCCTCTTCTCGGACGGGGGGGATATTCTATAACATTAAAAACCCCATACCATTTTAAAATCTAACATTATTCTAAATTCCCTTGGGCGTACGAGCTAAATTTCGCTTTTGATTCTAAGTTCTAATAACCTCTAGAGAAAAAATTAAATGGCTGCCTTGTTACTAGAAAACTAAACTGGCGTAGCGTGGGCAGAAAATTAAACGCTGTAGCGCATTTGTCACGCCTTTTCCTAACTTTTAACCAATTAAACCCTACTACGATCACATGACGAGATAAGTTTATATAAGGTTTGGTGTCACGTACATCTACGCTTTTCGTATTTTGTAACTGTCTTGGGAAGACGTATTATCCGTCTAATAAAATGTAATGCCGTAACTTGCCGCGTCGATTATTATCATAGCCACGACTACACCATCATTGCCTGTGATGTGCTGGACGCCCATTCTTTTCTTGGGTTGTCCAGTATATTACATATATATATATATATATATATATTCATTCTTGGGATACATGCTATCCCACCCCGTAAAGGAAAGGTTGATCGACAATGGAAAAATAGTTACTAACTTGCGTCTCACTCCACAAGATACAGAAATGTCGGTGAGTTTGATCGAATCCTCCCTAAACCCTACAAAATTAAAAACTGACGTCAGTTTTATCTGTTCTCTGGTAAAGGAAAGCAGTTTACAGTTGAGTTATTTCCGTTCAATAGAAAAGGTTATCAGATTGAAGACGACTGATTTAGAGTGTAGAATTGTTTATTCATCGAATTTATTATATTATTCCGCTCACTCTAAACAAAGGTAGCATTTATTTTTCAGATATGATTATTTTGATTTAGTTGTATGTCATTTCGTGTTGAGAGAGTAAAACATGCCTTGTTAGTATCTATATTCCTCCTTTAAAATATCATATACAAAAGCTTTCTCCTGTTTTAATTTTCCGTTTCTTTTATATCTTATGAAGTAGAAAAAAATTAAACTTAATATACTATAAAGATAAGACATCATAGTAGTCAGTAAAAAATTACTTCTTCCTTTTTTGAAATAAATTTTATTTTTTCATAGATAGATAAATGCAGAATATCTTTTCTTGACTTTTATAATTTTTAATAACCAATTGTACTTATAAATGTTAATTTCTAAAGATTTCATTTTTGTTAGGAGAGATTAATTTTATATTCATAACTTCTATGCATCTGATGTGATTGCAATATATTTTAGTTGAAAAATACTTTAGGATACTTAATCTGTTCAATCAAAACTGATGTGTTTCTGCTTATAAAAAGTTTATAATGTACTTTGATAAATTCATATTTATCTGTTGATAAATTCATATTTATGTGTTGTCCATGTACCATAAATCGTTTTTTTGGTTCACATTTCCTCATAGGTATTACGCTGAAAATTAACTGTAAACTCTCATATTTAAAAAATTACTGAACCGTTTATATGTATTCTTTCGTGCATGTGTACTTTAAGTCATATTATCCCGGAATGATTTTTTTATCGCCTGAAATTTTCAAAATGATATATCGTTATATCCCATATATAACGATATTATGTAAATTTGAGTCATCCAGTGGCTAAGTGATCAGCCACTGGACGACTCAATTCGATTTCGATTGCTGCGTAAGACTTGTTTGTAATTAGAGGAAGCAGACAGCCTGTAAAAGAGCAGCTGCAATCCACATCCATTTCCGGTGTCATCGTCTATATATATAAAACAGTTCAGTGACTGACTGACTGACAGATAACGCACAGCTCAAACCGCTGAACCTAAAGATCTGACATTTTGCATGGCGATTCTTGTTATAGTATAGGGGTGCACAAGGAAAGATTTTTGAAAAAATCTTAGATTTTTTATAATTAAATATTTAAGCTGTTTTAGTAACATTTTTGAAAGTTTGGATTTAAAATAATAATATGAGGGTTATAAAATTTATATCGCGAGAAAGATCATAAAAATTCCTATCAAATGAAACCTTTTTCGAATCTTTACCTCCGTTTTCTGATTTTGGGTGAATTTTTAAAGATCCATTTTTATAATTTAATTCATTAAATGCTGATCACGTGGTTTTTTTCGTTTCGTGGTGCTTAAATTAATTTTGCGTCACGTGTATAACAACGAAATAGACAAAAAATATTAAAATACGGTAAAAGATAAAATTTAACCACTAAACTCATTGAGATAGAAGTTTTTTAAGAATTTAATTCAAATTAGTGTATTTTGTGGACATTAAACGTACAAACTAATTGCAAACATCGACCATTTTATTTAATTTGAATATTTTCTTCTACTTTATTTTGTCTATAAAAATATCCGAAATGATGTTTTTAAAATATATTTATATATATATATTTTTGGCATTAATTGCATACATTGACTGTTGTATTTAATTTCAATTTACTCCGTAGCAAAACACGGGTAAACAGGTAGTTTATATATAAAAAAAAATCTGTGTTTATGTGTTTATGTTTCGGTTGCGTTCCTTGTATTCATATGTACATCAGACTAGACCAGGTGCCTTAGAAACAACAACATGTACTTTTGTGCATCGTTCAATTCGGTGTAACTCTAAATTTTAAGTTTTTATTATATTTTTAAGATTCAGGAATTATTGACAACTGCGCAAAAATTATCCTAAGAAAAATAAATGATTTTTGGCCCAGCAAGAGATTAAAAAATTTATAAAAAAGTATTTATACATACTAAAAACATAATACTTTTATAACTTTTCTGTTCATAGATGGGTCTTCGTAGAGTTTCAGCTGGCGCAGTTGTGCACCCAGGGTGGGGGCCCAGGGGGCCCTCCCCCCCAAAGAAGTAGAAATATTGATTTTGCATTATAAATATTTTTATTCGTTCATCTCGGCCCATGCATCATAAATATTTTTATCTATTCATCTCGCCCCCAACCCCCAAGAAAAAATCCTGGTTGTGCCACTTAGCTGGCATATGCAGATCTAATGGTTGATATAAAATCCCCTTTACTTAAAGTCACACTCTATGCAAATGTTTCAATACCGCAATCCACCAAAGGATTGTGGAAAATACTAGGCTAATTTAATTATATCTGGAACGAACACATACTGTAACGACTGAAAATCGCGGCATAACTGCATGCAATCTTTCAACCCAATTCGCATTTTCCAACTGTTTTTACATTTTTAAAGTTCTAGTATCTTCGAAGAAAACCTTGCTACATATGTTTTTTAAATAAGAGGATTTAAAATATTTGGTAAACCCCATATGTAAAAGGCTTTAGGGGGTGGGATTCATAAAATATGATCCCATGCAGGAGTATTTGTGTTTACATATTAGTTACAATGCATTTTTTTAAAAAATATATAGATTATTCATAACTAAATAAGCACTTCCCTGCATGCATGTTTAACCTGATAGATATTTAAATATTAAAGATCTTGCTTTCCTCACAATTCTTGAAAATTTTTTCAAAATGACTCATTCTAAAGGCAAATATTTATTGGACTAGTTCTAAAATATTTGTAGATTTTGAAGAAAAAAATCCTTTTACCGCGGCACGTTCAACTTTGAATCCCTTACTTCGCAGTATTACTTTGGTATGAAATACTTATTGTTTAGAAAAACAGTGTAAAAAAAAAACCCCATCCGAGGATTAAAAAAAATAAACAGGATACGCACAGTTTTGAAAGCTTTTTAACCTTTCAAACCTCGCTTAGCTTTACGCAGCGTTTTGGAAATAAGATTAAAAGGGAAAAAAAGAACGTCCAGTTGCCGCAGGGTACGAAATGCAAAGATAAACATTTTAGCAGAGAAGAACGAAAAGTTTAAAATAAATATTTTATAAGTTTTAAAATCAGTTATACGCGTGAAAGATAAAGGAATTTTCTGGAAAATGGCATTTTTTAAGATCCATTTGCATTCGTACATATTAATATTTACTGGTGATACAATAGAAATTTGAGGATAGAAATTTGAGTATTTCCGGACTAAATAGTCGCATAACACGATAATGAGCAACGAAATGGCGTCAGTACGGATGCTTCAAAGCTTTAACCACTACTGGAGCGGTCACAACACACCGTAGATGAATAACTAAATCATTACAAGCAAAAAGCTAATCTGACTTGCATAGAAATAAGAAATTCAGTAAAACTTTCCGGAGTATTGTGACGTTTTACCAGAAATTTCGAAAACAATTGACCCAGTCCAGTTCTAAAACTCCAGCATGGAAGTATTTCAGCCTCTTCTCTGAAGAATAGATGACACGCATTGACAGCTAAAAATTATATGAGTGGGCTTGATAGTTACTAACGCAAAACTCTTTCGCAACGTGAGTGATAAAGCAGTTACTAGAACCAATTATCTGAATTCTTTGTGAAAATATTTGAAGTGAGTCAACAATCTTATCGATGTGTGCCAACGTTCTGAATTATATTTCCCATTTCGTTCAGATCTTTGTCTATAAATAGCATTTACAATTCATTATGAATTGGATTCTGATGTTCTCAGATCGGAACGTCGCGAATAATAATGACTCGAAACATCGTCTATGAAATTCATATCAGATGTTCGCAGAACGTCATGGAACCATTGTTAAACATCGTTCAAGAATTTAATATTATATCTAAATAATATATATATATATATATATATATATATATATATATATATATATATATATATATATATATATATATATATATATATATATATATATATATACATATATATATGTATATATATATATATATATATACATATATATATATACATATATATATATATATATATATATATATATGTGTGTGTGTATATAACAGTTCCGTAAGTGACTGACTCACTGACACAACGCACAGACCAAACCGCTGGACCTAAAAGGCTGAAATGTTGCATGGCGATTCTTCTTATAGTGTAGGGGCGCACAAAGAAAGATTTTTGGAAAATTCTTCTTAGATTTTTTAAAATGAAATTTTTAAGCTGTTTTAGTAACTTTTTCTCAGTTTCCATTTAAATTAATAGCTTGAAGGTTATGAAATTTATATCACTAGAAAGATCATAAAAAATACTTTAGAATGAAATCTTTACCTCCATTTTCTGATTTTTGGTGAATTTTTAAAGATTATATTTTAGAATTTAATTTATTAAATTCTGATCACGTGATTTTTTTTTCTGGTACTTTAAATAAATTTATCGTCACGTCCATAACAATGAAATAGACAAGAAAATAAATTTCCCCTTGCTAATGCGGCAGAAGATTGGACATTATCCAAAATAATATTAAAATAAAGTAAAAGATATGTTCCTCAAACTGTACTATTCTTCAGTATGTCTTATTAGATTTAATTTTAATATTATTTTCTACATTATTTTGTCTATAAAAATATCCCTTACGATTTTTTTTATAAATATGTATATTTTTTACATCAATTGATCGTCGTATTTATTGTATATGTATATATATATATATATATATATATATGTGTGTGTGTGTGTGTGTGTGTGTGTGTAAGTAAGTAATAATAACGTCTAACGTCATGTCAGTTTTATTCTATTCCAATATTGTCTTTCCCCTCTTATACGTATATCAAACTTCCGTGTTATTTCTATATGCGCCTGGATATCACCTAGGCACCTGACATCACAGGGGGATCACGTGATAGACAGAAACTAAATTTTGTCTATGCTAGTCTGAAGTTCGGTTCTACGGACTTAAAAGATTGGATAAGGGATTGGGTGGACTCCGTTAACCGTTCTCTCTACTTGCAAATATGTAAATAGAGTCTACTCCTTTACATTTCGTATAACCTGTTGATCTAGTCTATAACCATAATGCGTTTAGAGAAAAAAAAAGCATTATTCAGTTAAATTGAATTAGTTGGTTTTCAGTTTACGTGTCGTCTGTAGATCCGGTATTTCATATTATATATATATATATATATATATATATATATATATATATATATATATGTGTGTGTGGGGGGGGCGAGTTACTTTTAGCCGCTAGAGGGCCCTCCCACCACTTCCTGTTTGAAGACGAAATACGGCAGTTGGAAGTACGCTCTCGCGTAGGAGAGATCGCTTTGCTCGAGTAGGAGCTAAGAAACCTAATTTCATTATATATGTTTAAGTGTCTTGTGTAGTGATAAAATAAACCCTGTGAGTGTTTATTCATGAGCAAAAAAACGATCCTTCCTTCGATTTGGTAATCCTTCGAGGGTAATAACACATAGAGGTGCGGCTTTCACCTCCAAGGACTTTGAAGACTACTGTGCGCAAGAGAAAATTCGACACGTATTTACAACTACCGGTATTACACGGGGAAATGGACAGGGGGAGAGAATTCATTTGACTTTGATCCCAGTCCTAGCCAAATTGTCTATTGAAGATACTACCAAATGGTACAAGCATGTCGCAGCGGATCTTAAATAGCACGACGTGCAGAAGCACAAAGACTTCACCCTTTGAGATCCTCACTGGTGTAAAAATGAGAAATCGAGAGGATCTGAAGATCGTAGAAATTCTCGAAGAAGAATAAACGAACTGTCTGATGAAGGACAGAGAAGATATAAGAGAAGAGGCTAGAAAGAACATTCTAAGAATACAGGAAGAGAACAGAAAAACGTATAATAGAAAAAGAAAAAAGGCGCAGGTGTATAACGTTAATGACCTGGTGGCCATACAACGCACGCAGTTTGCAAGCGGTTTAAAGCTAAGACCAAAGTTCTTTGGACCATACCGAGTAACAACAAATAAGGGCAACGATCGGTACGAAGTGGAAAAAGTAGGACAACCTGAAGGTCCCGGTTGCACCTCCACAGCAGCTGACCACATGAAGCCCTGATCGGTTCCGGCTTAAAACTGTGCAGATTCTGAACACTCCATTTTCTTTTCTTTTTTTACTTTGTATTGTTATTTTTCAGAGACTTTCAAGATCCATAGTTTGATGTTGACTGTCGTTTTCGAGGCCGAAAACGGGAGTCAGGATGCCGAATGTGGAAGCGAGTTACTTTTAGCCGCTAGAGGGCCCTCCCACCACTTTCTGTTTGAAGACGAAATACGGCAGTTGGAAGTACGCTCTCGCGTAGGAGAGATCGCTTTGCTCCAGTAGGAGCTAAGAAACCTAATTTCATTATATATGTTTAAGTGTCTTGTGTAGTGATAAAATAAACCCTGTGAGTGTGTATGAAGGCGTCATTCCTCAGTTCCAGTACACCCCACATGTATATATATATATATATATATATATATATATATATATATATATATATATATATATATATATATATATGTATATATCTCAAATGACTAATCCAATATATCTATATCCAAAATGACCGATAAGCTCAATCTTCATCTGCATGTTCCTGTATCAACCATTGGAGGTAGAAGGGAACTTCACAAACAAAGCTTTTACGGAGGAGTAGCTATTCCCAAACCACTTGTAATAGATGCGAATACAAAATAACATCCACTATGGTGCCACGAGCGTAAATCCTGGTCGAGTAATACGTCGTAAAACGGCATTTGGTTTTTACGAATCATTGTTGACATTGTTCCTCGCAACATGCGTATGTTCCTCGTGCGTATATCTGGAGAACACTTCAACAAACGTAAGATTCTGGCTGTCTCATCTCAACCGTTAATCATGGAGGTAGATCTATGAGGGTTTGGGCATCTCATTGTATTCAGGTCCTATTGTAACCCTAAAATGGAGATTGAATGGGAAGGCCTATGTCGAAATTTTAGCTCACTAGTCCTTCCTATGGTGCAAAAATTGTTTCTTGCAGGAGTTGGTGTTCTCCAGGTTGATAATCCCCCTATACATACAGCTAAAAATATCAATTATTGGTTTGAAAAGCATGAAAAAGAAGTCAAATATCTTATCTTGCTCTGCACAATCCCCCAGACTATATATCATCCAACCACTGTAAACTGTATAAGCGGATAGAGCGAGGTATCGATATCCACCACAGCATCTCTACAGGAACTTTCATGAATTTTCCCTGAAGAATGGTATAATATATTCTTAAACACTATCCATGACTTGTATAATCCAATTCCAAGGTGAATCAGGTGGTATTACCTGACAAAGGTGATCCTGCGCCGTATTAATAAAGGTTTTCATGATGTTTCTTAGTGTTTATATTATTTTAGTAACCACCTGTATATAATGCGGAGGCACTTTGTAGCGAGACATTTGCCTTTTGTTATTCACTGCGATTTACTGGCTCCTTTATTAAGGGACCACCATATAGGTGAGCCAGCATTGCTCTCTATTAGGGGGACGACACGGAAGCAACCAAACCTTTTTCGGGATTTGAACCCTAGCCCACTGTGTGGCAGCTCAAAACTCTAACCATTAAACAATGTGGGCGGATTCCTGCATTAATATTAAATAGAAAAAAGAAGAGTCTGGTATCAGGTATGAACTGAAATTCATCTATTTTATTACTACCATTCTCTTAAAGAAATGATTAATTGAATCATTAAGGGAACAAGGGACTTTCAAGTTCGGTTTTCTTAAATTTTCAATATTTTACTCTATATACAAAAGGAAAATAATTAATATTGCTTTTTACTACATCAAAGGCACTTAGTAGGCACAAATAAGTATTTTTTGGAAAAAATAAGACCTATTTTTCAAAAATTTCTTCAAAATTGCTAGAATTTTTCAAAAAGCTCCATGAGCCATAATTTTCTACTGATTTCTTCAAAATTGCTCACAATTGTTAATTAAAGTGTTCTTCACAAAATTGTGCATCATTCTTTGAAACCACAAATATTTTTCCAATTTATAGACCATGAAATAAAGTAGAAAATGGAAAAACATAAAAAAATAACAGGCAGATTTTTAAAAAAATTGAAAAATTGAACTTTTGATTTGTACAAAAAAGAAATGAATGCACAATTATGTTTATACATATAGGGTAAACTTATATTTAAAAATTGAAGGCATTTAAATGATATTCGATGCTCATGGAGCATTTTGAAAAATTGCTAGCATTTTTGATAAAATGTTTGAATAAAATCATTATTCTGTCAAGAAATCCTTATTTTGAATTCTAAGGGTCTTCAATATAGTAAAAAAGAATTAGCTTTTCTCATTCGGTATATAGAGTTATAAAATTTAAAAATTTAAAAAATTCGAGGTTGAAGGTCCATTGTTCCCTTAAATTAGAATTATTTCATTATAGGTAAAAAAAAAGCTTCACATAAAATCTTTCTATATCCCTCTCGGCTTTTTTACTACTAGCCTTATCTATTGTCGGGGAGTACAATAAAGTAATTAATAACGTTTATTCAAGGAAAACAACATGAAAGCATCTCTATTGCGTCGTTATTCTTCATTTTAAAAGCTAAAAGCTTTCCTCAGTGGCAAAAATTCAACCTTTTGAAATTTTTTTCTTACAAAAGAAAGAGTAAATGACATTTTTTTAGACGACTTTGCGTTCGTCCCAAAATGCATTTACCACCATAAGGGTATAACAGATTACGTCGAATACCTAACACTTTGTTTACAGTGTGTACGGTTTTTGCGTTTTATTCTACTACATTTATTCTGGATTCCCGTTTAACGTCAGAAAATTTTTCGCACTATAAACAAAGTAACAAATAATGATTTTTCGCGAGTAAAATATGTAAATTCAAAAATAAAATATATTTTGGAATCGGTTTAAAAGGACTTTTTCTCATAGTACAGGGATCTGAATTTTTGGTGCATGTGACGTTAGATAGTTCTACCCTTTTAAATCATTCTTTTCCGTCTAATAATTTTTAATTAATTTTCCAACTACGTTAAAGATCTATCGACGGATCTTTATGATTCTACTTGGATTACGTTTCTACTAATTTAGAGGCGTAGTTGTGAATGTTCTTATTTAATTTACACTGATTTAAGATTTGTGCTTAAACGCACTTTTAGATTTTTTCTCAAAAGGAATATTTATTTATCTTCCTAAAAAGGAACATATAAAATATGACACTCCAAATACTAGGAAAATTTTCTGTCATATGAAAATCTTTTAATTAGGAAATTTTAAGAAAATTTCCATTACAATGTGCAGGGTGATTATAGTTAAAATTCCACGTTGAAATGGTCATAAAAGTAAATCTACTGGACCAAATGTTATCAAACTTGGTAATAGATTTCAGTAGAAATTAAAATTCTAATATGTATAGAAATTCTACCTAAATGTTTTTATGAATTAACAGTTCACAAAGATGCGAGATAAATGTTTGTTATTCTAAATTCATATACAGGGTGGTTATAATTAAGTTCCACTTTGAAATGGTCATAAAAGTAAAACTACTGGACCAAATGTTATCAAATTTGAATAGTTTAAATGAGGTCATGGGAATTTCTTTTCCGCCAAAAAAAAAGTTAAAAAACTCACCACCAGGGGTGAAATGGCGCTGTATGCAACATTATTAAACGAAATAAGGTCGGAATCTAACTTAACCTTTTGTTACACGGGTTTAACATTTTGTATACACTTAAGAAACATTGACCTTAACAAAATAAAAATTTAAAGTGTGCGCATTTCGGAAATCGTTTTCTTACAGATCGCTAAATGGTAAATTTTGAATTGGTTATCTCAAAAGCACTAATTATGGTGATAATCTAAAGAATTTGGTGGAACTGAAAGATGCGATACACCGACATGTCTGTAACCTTCCTCCTGATATGCTAAGAGCTACTGTTGAGAATGCAGTAATGCGATTTAACTGGCTTTCGGAAAATGGTGAACGCCACATTGAACATACTTTGTAACACGTTTCAGAAACGATTGAACACATTTTAAACAAACGTCTTCATGTCTTATTTCGTTTAACAATAGTGCATACAGCGCCATTTTCCCCCCTGGTGGTGAGTTTTTGAACTTTTTTTAGTGGAAAAGAAATTCCCATGACCTCCTTTAAACTATTACCAAATTTGATAACATTTGGTCCTGTAGTTTTACTTTTATGACGATTTCAAAGTGGAACTTTAATTATAACCACCCTGTATATGAATTTAGAATAACAAACATTTAAGTCGCATCTTTGTGAACTGTTAATTCATAAAAACGTTTAGGTAGAATTTCTATACATATTAGAGTTTTAATTTCTACTGAAATTGTAATACAACGTAAAGTGTGACTATTCTGTTATGGAAACCTAGATATGTAAAGGATGTTATTACTGTTATGATCTCCTGTACAATATAACTAAATATTATCTTTTTTGATCAATGATGTTTTCGACAACTATGAATTTCTTATGTATGTTGAAAAAAAATTAAGGCAGTCATTAGCGAGGCAACACCTTAATTATTTTTGATTTAATTTAGGTCCCAACTCCCTTTATATAAATTCACTTACCCATCGCAATTCTTTTCAGATTTTTCGCAATGCCTCAAGCAAGAGCTGTCCGTGAGAAGCATTGGGGCGCGGAGCATTTATTGTAGAAAGAAACTGTGTACAAAGATAACAGTTTGAAAGACATAAAGTGAAATTAGGAATCAAATGGTAACAAGCTAAATTTTCCCACTATGCAGAGACAAACTAATGAGCAATTAATTAGTTTGGAACTAGTTGTCGATACTTTTTTTGTTGGGGATATTAAAATATGTATGCTCCTTATCGAATTCTCCACAAGATTGGTATAAGTATTAATTAAGTGGTATTACTCATTACCCGGAAATGACATAAAATATCTGGCAGAAAACTATTTATATATGTTTTTCCAAGTCTTAAGCCATATCAGGTTGTAAGCCATATCATAGCAATCGATCTTGAAGCAAAACTGAAACATAATTCTGAGACTTCATACAAAGCATAGAGACCGACAAATATGCGGTGCTCAGACAAAAAATATACATCTTTATGTAGATACCCTAGGACCCAGGTTTCTTCCTTGCGAGAGGTTCCTCATGAAGGTCTCAACGAACTCCTCAATTATGTCTTGGCCACCTGTACCCTGGATATGTTGACAGAAAATAGAAGGTTCTTTTAGAAACCTAACTTGAGTTTACGTTATACTTGCCAGATAGATACAAACCAATTTCTTACATGAATTTTAATGCTAATAGTATATCTAGAATACACATACATTCTATATATGAGGCAGTGAAAGGCAAAGTGGTGTAAGTCCCATTTTCTATTTTTTTTTATTTGAGGGCAAAAATGTAATCTCCATGTTCAATTTATAGTTGAATTACAAATAATTATTATTTCGAATATTATAATAAGTATTATGAATTATAATTTGTTCAATTTATAGTGGAATTTTTTGTAGATTTTGCAGTGAAACACTTTGGACATACACCACTTGACTTACTGACTTACACCACTTTGCCTTTTACCGCCTCATAGGCAAAAAAGGGTATTTATTTACAGGAAACGAGTTTTATAAGTCTTTCTGAATTTTAAATCATAAAAGGAATTGACAGGTTACAAAAGAAAGCTGTTGTAAAAGCAAAAGTCAAAGTGATTCCATTCCAAGCATCAAGTTTATGTTTCCTAAAGTTTTAAATCGTATATGACTGTGAAAATATTGATATAAAATCAAAATTTTATATCTTTAATACAATATCGCTAAGACAATTTTGCGGAAATTTAAGTAAATTATAAATGTTTCAATCATTTTAGTGATACTTGCAAGATAGAAATAAACCATATTGTTACAAAGTTCTCTACTAAAATTTTATGCCAAATCCCATTTGTGAATAAGGTGAAATTTATGCTCTCTATTGCAAAATAAAATAATCTAAATTTTCTGTGTTAGGGT
>OU015500.1:157335436-157375436 GCA_907164885.2 Dolomedes plantarius
ATTGAGAAGTATGAAAGACACAATTATAATTTGAATTTGTGTGAACATAGCTTATCCTTGGAAAGCAATCCAAAATTTAGCGAATCTGAATATTAATAATGTTAAAGGAATGATTGGTAGCTGAATTCATGTGAAGAATGATGCTGAAGTTAATCTTAGTCATAATTAATTTATTTATTTTTTATATATATATATATATATATATATATATATATATATATATATAAACCCATGGCGGTCTCGCGGTACAGCGCGCTGGTTTTCGGTGCTGAGGGTGCTCGGATCGAATCCAACCGAACCGCCACGAAAATGCCTCCGTTTGTGTTGTCCCTTCATAGGGGGCAATGTTGGTCCGCCTATATGGCACCCCCATAATAAAGTGGCCAGCAAAACTGCGGTGAATTATAGGCGAATATCTTCGCGACAAGTTGCTCCGCATTTAAAAAAAAAGAATATATACAGTGGAATCTCGATCGATCGTTCTCGGATCCACCGTTTTTCCTCATGTGTCGTTCATTTTATCCAGTCCCAACGATCATATTGCTTTGTTATGTTTCCGCATCTATCATTTTCACGCATTTACAGTTCATTTCATTTGGTCCCTTGGAGAACGATCGATCGAGATGCCACTGTATATATATATATATATATATATGATGATTTAAAACTGAAGGTACAAACTTTTTTTTTTTTTTTGGGGGGGGGGGGAGTGTCATAGGGACATGGCAGTAGTGTTACGGCCAGGGACAGGAGAATTGAAAAGTACGAAATAAAATAAAATAATTGTTAAATGCAAGAAAGAAACAGGGCAATAAAAGAGAAGGGAAGAAAGCCATAGACCGGAACGAAATTTAGAGATTGTGTTTGTAGCAATAAATAGAAGATAAAAGTTGAAGAGAGTGAGTTGCAAGAAGAGAAGAAAAGAAAATTTATGATGGCTATAAAACAGCCCACCCTGCTTGAATCCGAAGCATGGGAAAAAGTTAAAATTGAGGGAGAATTTATAAATCCCGCCGTCGATGCGCATTGGTAAAAGGGGATTGAGGAGAGGCAGCACGGACGAATGGCGATGGCATGATAATTTCCAGATAACCAATGGAAATTATAAGAGGCGGAGACATTAGTAAGAAAATATATGAAATAAAAAATAGTGTGAAGGCAGAGAGATAACCTGAGAAGTGAGAGTCAGTCAGAAGTTTGTGAGAGGTAGAAGTGGTGTCAAGGCATATAGACGTATGAGGAGAGAGCAAAAAAAAGTTAGTGAACCGATGCTGACAGTGCCCAAGTGTCCCGTGCCGAGTGTCTGCAATAAGCGACGGAGCCGTATTCGAGTGCAGTAAAAGTTTGGAGATAGAAGTTGTCGAGCACCCAGTGTCCCATGCCGAGTGTCTGCAATGAACGACGGAGCCGTATTCCAGGCAAGAAGATGCCCGAATTCCGTGTGATGATAAAGACGACGAATTCATCATTACGAGTGCCAGCTGCATAGAGGGATTCAACCGTCATCTGCTGAGGTACCGACTTTGCGTTTCCCTTTTATATTGTATCATTGCTTCTCAGTGTGTAGTCATAATAATTAAGATAAGAGCGCGATGAGTATAGTTTTGAATATAAGATGTTGAGTAATTGACCGATAATTCGTACTAACAATTTAATATAATGTTTTGTATATATATATATATATGAATTAATTTAGTAGGAGTAAAGTTGAAAATAATATGCATAGATGCAGTATGAAATATTGTTATAATAAGTGAATGAATCAAACATAGGTGTCGTAAAGAATTAATTTAGTAGGAATGAAGTTATGAATAATGTGTAAATGCCGGAGGAAATATTGAGTAATTTTGGAGTGTATTATTTATGTGTGTTATTATTCAATAAATTGATTTGTCAATATAACCAGAGTTATTTCCATTATTTGGGAAGCACATCAATGTACTAGCCACAATCATGAACCAATAAATTACTAAATCAAATCATAATTAATAAATATAATTAATATAAGAATTATAAAATAAACTCTCCTTCCCAATCATTTAAAAATTAATTTTAACATTCACTGCTACAGGGGGGTAGAAAACAGAAAACCGAACAGAATCACATAGGAATGTATGACCAGAAATGCAAACCTGACGCTGGAGGTCACCGTTCTTTATCGCTGTAGTGGTGATCCAGTTTCTCTCGTGAAGGGATCTTTCATCAAAACAATGTCCATGTGTGGAGACACATCAACCCACGATGTATGCGACCAGATGCAAACCAACAACGGTTCTGATGGAATGTATGGGCGAGTATTATTGCTGATTACTTATTCGCGCGATACCTCTTACCACCCCCAATGGATGGCTGGAAATATCGCATTTTTTCTGGAGGAGGTACTGCCGGAATTACTGGACATTGATTCAATGCCTGTTTGGAGTTCAATGTGACTCCAGCAAGATGGGGCTACAGCTCATTATTCCCGTGTCGTAAGTAATTACTCGAACAGTACGTTCGCACCTCGGTGGATTGTACGTGTTGGACCTATTCCATGGCTACCACGATCGTCTGATTTATATAGCCTGCCTTTCTTCCTGTGGGGGACCCTCAAATACATGGCCTAAGAAACGCCTGTTGACTCTGCAACCGACCCCGTCACAAGAATCTCTGTCGCAGCCGCAAACGCCCCCAAAATGCCGGGAACTTTTGAAAGGGTTCGGCAATTGATGTGTCACCGTTGTGAAGCGTTCATAACTGTAGATGGTAAGAACTTGCAGCAGTTGTTGTGAAAATGAACGTGTACACGTACAGTCCTAGTGTAAAGTGTCGATAAATAAATAATTTTTCCACACATTATTGTTTTTTCCTTTCTGCAACTTCGCTTGTCTTCTAGCGGATCAGATTTGTGTTTCCGGTCATACATACCTGTATGATTCTGTTTTGCTTTTGAGTTTTCTACCACCCCTAAAAGTTTGTACGTTCAATTTTGAATCACCCTATATATATATATATATATATATATATATATATATATATATATATATATATATATATATATATATAGGGGTTCAAAATGTAACAGGAAAAGTAAGAATTCAACAATTCGAAAAGTATAGACAGTACCAGGATGCGGTTTTCACAGAAATGCTCACAAAGCCAAAAGAGTTGCATTTGTAACCGACAGGAGGCACTGCAGGTGTCAGCAGTTTGTAGAACTGCGCAGCATAGTTAGCAACAGATCTAGGATTACAGATATTCAGTGTGACAGCTTTCATTCACGTTTATGACCTTCAGACGTTAAACGAAACTCTGTAATACATCGAATAGAATTTCAGATGTAATTCCTCATACGTGATAATGAATAGCTTCTTTCAAAGTGGTCTACGAAGTCGGCTGATCTCTGTACGCCTGTGGCTTCAAGTAACCCCAAAACCAAAAGACCCAAGGTCTGGAGACTTCGGTGGCCATTCGTTTAGGAAAGAAGTATTGAGGACACGGTCATCACCAAATGTATAACGCAGCAGGTACTGCGCAGGACCTATGATGTCCCGAGACATTTCATCTCGCATGGATGTTACGCTATGAAGGTCTTGCCTCTATTGAATGGCGGGAATTATGCTTTCTCTTAAATTCGTTGCCTATCGCCCGCTTGCTACAGTAAGAGTTCGAAGTGTACAGCCAAGCAGATCTGTTTAATTAGTGACAGACGACAGCTCCGGGTCCACTACAGCACTACCTTACGGTGACAAATGTAACAATTCTTGCAATAAAATTTTTCGTTTTATAAAATCCCATGTCTTTCGGTGCCTTTCTGTAAAATCCGCAATGTGCTACTTTCTATACTTTCCGAATAATTGAATTTTTAGTTTTTCTGTTACTTTTGGATACTCCTGTATATGTGTGTGTTTCTTTGTGCGAATGTATTTTATCATATTATGCTTTTATATATGGATACATATGTGTAGTAGAAAACACAATTAGAATGTTAATTCTTATTTATTTTTTTCTTCTTTAAAGGAAACACTTCCGTCAATTTATCCTAAACATAAATAGATTACAAGTGCAGTATCAACTGGATTGAGCCGATAAGGCCATAATTTTTATCAAAAACAGGGAAAAGGGAGCTTTAAATTACTTTGGCTGCTTGTATTGTGTCAAATGAGAAGTCTTTTGCTGAATTTCCCCGTAGCCTTGACATACTGTTTATAAAAATTTGGCATTCATTTAAGTCGAGCACATAAACTTGTGTCTGGCGTCGTCATTCCGAAATACCGACAGACCGGAAATACAACAATCTAACATTTAAAATATTTGCCTTATGCATAAAATGCAATTTTACTTTATTCTTACCAACATGAGTCTCCTGCTTTCCTGTTACGTAAATTTCTCGAGAGTCTTCGAATATTCTCAAACTCTTTTTTTCGTAACTTATAAAAGGGCTATTTTGAATTCATTTGGAAGACAAAGAATGCACGTAAAAAAGTCTTCGTACGAGAGTAATTGTGTTACTGTTTCCGTTGCATTGTGGCGGTAATGTAATTACGCTGAAAACTGCGAGACAAAAACTTTACATTATAATTTACTTAATTTTACTTTTAATAGTAAAGACACGGTGAGTGATGAAAAGGAATATGTTAGAAAATAACGAAACAGTTTTAACGAGGATTTTGTTTTCGTCAAGGATTGAAATATTTCGATTGATGAAAATGTTTAATTAAAGTCTCTCGACCAGGATCCGTGTAGCATTTATTTATATGGAGTTAAGGTAAAGACATTTTTACTTTTTTTACTGTATATATATATATATATATATATATGTGTGTGTGTGTGTGTGTGTGTGTGTCAAATCTAGAAAAAGCCCAAATATATAATTAAACCATTCGGGAACTTCAAGCAATTTTCAGACATTCGCGGTTTTAATAGAATTGGTGCATTTAAGTGACTGTAATAAAAGAAAGATCAATTTTCTATTGCTCAAATGAAGGGAATGACTGTAAGAAATGGCTTCGTCATTGTACAGAAAAGTTCCCAAAGGGATTCATGATAATTGCAGAATTTCGTTACAACATCAAATTAAAAATAAACAAAAGTCTCAAGTAAAGTCAAAATTTATTCACTCTATTATCAGCAGAATAATTTAGAACCAATTTTTGAAGAAGAAATTCCAGCGTTATATGGGAAGGACATTGATAAAGTTGAGCTTCATATGGACAAAACCTCTAGTCCCACGTCTAAATCAACTGCCACTTATTTAGGAAAGAAAGAATCAGAAACAGGAATGAAGTGTAACCTATTTAATGAAATACCTGTAAAATCACGTGACGCTTCTCCAATGGACTTTTGCGCTTTCGGTTATTAAAACGAGCCTTAGGAAAACGGCATCCAAGAACAATGAACGGACTTTGGAAAACGGTCCAGGAGGAATGGGGTAAAATGGACATGACAGTAGGAAGAAAAGGTTTACTTTTGAGGAATCTTGAGGCTAGAGCTATTGCCAAGAACCATGGCTATCGGATAGAAGCAAATCGCCACAAAAATTACGCTATTTATACATAAAACTTGACTATCAAAATCGTTTCCATAAAGTGCGAACAACCTTCTGTATACCTAAAGCAAACCTATTCAAAAGGGACCCCCTTATTGACACTGAATTCTTAAAAGACAAAAAAGGAATATCAATATGTATGTACAAATGAAATGAGAAAATGTCTTATACAACTGCATATGTTTAAAATTATCATTGTACATGACGGTTATTTATACAGATATTGCTGAAAATATTCCCAAAAACATCGCTTTGATTGTGATATAAAACAAGTGCTTCAAATTTAAAAAAAATAAAATTGTTAGCTCAGAAATTCTCTAATTTCGGAAGTACAAAAACTGACTGTAAAAGAAAATACGAAGTTATAAAATCTTATTGACCTGACATTTTAGAATTATAAACAATGTATCTGACAAAATAGGAAAAAAAAACAAAAACAATTCGTGAACAAAGAGATGGAATATATTTATCTAGAAGCAACATTTTTCACAAACGCAAAATATTTGTACGCAAACAATTCATTCGGAGATGAAAGCATTGACAGAAAATTAAAAAGATATACCTTCTACGCTTTCCACAATGAGAACACAATATACTTCAGGGAACACTATACTACAATTTTAAAAACAAAATTTAATTATATTGTGATACACAAAGGCTATGTTAGGGGAAGCTGTTCGGAATCCTGTGTAAATAATTAATGGAAAGAGAATCTACGAATTCGTAGAAATAAATATGCATTCCTACAGGTACAGCACATGACAAGTTATTCACAAGTATCAGTTCCGTTTCTTTCCTTCCATTTTAAAGTAATATCCAATCTCCATTTTCTGTTAGGCGAAATATCACAAACGGGTAGTAAAGTAAACAAATGACTGCCTTAAACATGTTGTAAGAGCAATCCAAGAAAAGTCTAATTAATTAAGATGAATCGCAAATCAAACATGAATAAGAAAAGACATAGAAGAATCGGTATAGCGGCATAAAAAGTTAGGGGATAAACGACAGATTTTGAGGAACATGACAGGAAGATATTATTTCCACGATGGGGCTTATAAATATATCCTTTGATTTAGTTAATTAAAACGATCGGGCATTAAGGGCAATAAATTCTGACTCCCCTCTCATTGGACGAGAAGGAAGCAAAGGCAAATGTTTGGCCGAACCATTACAACCACGAAGAGAAAGCTGTCAGAGAGATTTTTTGGCGGTAACTTGATCAAGGTCCTACGGTAAAAAAAGAGTATATAAACGGATACTTTAGGATTTTACTGAGTCGAAATAAAGAGTGATTATCAGAGGATAAGTCCAAGAGATAATCCGTCTTTCCCGAAGGTATACGAATGATTTTGAAAGACGACAAATCTCGCAGTGGCAATCATTTTGACAAGGACCATACAATACAAATTAAATACATGCTACAATAAAGAGTAATATAAACTCATACAACACCTACACTATACATAAACTATATAAACACATTACAATATATTAACCAATATACATATACGTTACTTATCTCTCGATACAATACACATATGCGATACGTTATGATACATTATAGCATACAACAAGTACAATACGATATGATTCGATACGATGCGATACAATATAATAAACGATACGTAACGATACGATCCCATTAGATTCGATACGATACGACGAGATATAATACAATGCGATACTATGCAATACGATAATATATGCACAATAAGATACGCACACGATACAAAACACATATATTAATAAATAAATATTTGCAATACGTATACTAAGCACTTACATTAGTCCCACACATTACATTACCTCAAAAGTGCGAAACTATAACAATGAGATACAGCACATATCCTTACAACAAAGGTCAGTACACAAACATACCAAATTTCTGACAAATACAATATTGGACAATATGCAGTATAAAATAGAAACAAACAAACAAAACAATTTTCAATGACTCACAAATGGGTAATGAAAGTCCATGTCTTTCATCACAGCCAAAATGAATTTTCTACTATAGTGGTCATTATAGAATTTATGTGGTGAACATTCAAAAATTTCTCTCGGTAAACGCGATCGCAAATCTCTCCATGTTACACAATTAAATAAACAATGATCTATTGTCTGGACCTCTCCGCAAGCACATATGTCACTCTTTCCAAAAAATCTTCTTTTATATGAGTCCACGCTTCCATGTTATGTATTTTATCAGAGGATAAAATGGAGCATGTTTTTTCGGAGTTGTTTCCATGAAAACCCTTTCGGTATGAACATGTGTAACGGAAATGCGAGTTTGCCATGATGGCCGAGAGAATTGCTTTCACGTCCCCACATTCCCATTAAGTTTGATAAAATCAATTTTGCGGACCCGGTTAGAGGTATGCTTATCAGCGAAGAATGGGGTGGATAGTTGTGCGGTCGAAATTACCATCCATGGATAAAGGAGATTAAACGTTACAGTTTATGTTTCTCTGAATGGCGATAGGAAAAATATAAAAACGCTCTTTCAGACTCATATTAGTATTATACACAGCATGTGAAATGTTTGGAGAATGGTGCGAAACAGAGATGTATTCCAATCCACATCGTGATTGCATCCATGCAGTGTCGTGAGGGGTATTCTTTTCGTACGCTGGAATCGTCAAATACATAATCGATATTCCTGACAGCAACCAAATTAATATTCATAAGGAAGGACCATGGTAGAAATATCGGTAGTTGTTGTGCAACTTATTTGTGAGGTATATGTGGGTCTTGGAATGTAAACTGAAATGAAAAAAAATCATCCACGCAGTCTAAAGTGTGTGTATGTATTATATATATATATATATATATATATATATATATATATATATATATATATATATATATATATATATATATATATATATATATATATATATATACCAAAGCCCGGTGGCGTAGTGGTTAAAAGCGTCAAGCTGCCATCCCACAGGTCCAGGGTTCTTCCCTTTCATCCCTTGAGTGGATCGATAAAATGAGGACCAAGCATGCTTGGGAACTAAACTCTGGGGGTCCCACGTCAGGTTGACCACCTGACTGAGACATATGCTATATGGCACCCCAAGCCCCAAGGTCAAGAAAGCGGAGATGGGTACCGCCGGCCCTGGTCCACATCGGACTGTAGTGCCGTGAGTATATATATATACACTTTATTTGTACATTCTTAATTAAAATTTTTCAAAAGGAAATTTTAAATTATTCGAGTGATTTTAAATATACTATAATCTTTATAATAATTAATTTGGAAAAAAATCACTACAGAATATGTGTAAATTAATGCACATAGATGTATACACACACACACATATAGTAAAACTTCTCTAGCTGGCCACCTCTTTAAACGACCCCTTATTGTTCAGAAACGATGACAGACTCCATATAGTCTACGCTATGGGAGAAACCTAAATTTGACAGAATCTTTCTTCCGGAACGAAGACTGGCCGTCGAAGAAAATTGCACTATATATATATATATATATATATATATATATATATATATATATGAAGTGGTACCTCCGAAAAGCGGACAGTCACGGGACCAAAAGTTTTGTCCGTTATTAGGAGTTGTCAGCTATTGGGGAGGACAACATTTTAAAAAAAAAAGATTTCGCACGTTTGTTTAACATTTGATTGAAAATTACGGCTGCAATTTCAATTAAAAAGGAAAAATTAATTAGGTAAGAAAAGAATAACTATTTACTACTTTATCTTCTAATTGTGTGCTAATCTTTTATCTTGCATTAAATAATCCCAAAATAAAATGTACGGGAGCTAAACTATTTTAGTTACTACTGAAAAAAAATCTGTTAACAAAGTTTGATTTCTGTTTTTACACAAGTCAATCAAGTTTCAAGGTGAGTTTTCAAGTCAGTTTTCAAGGTGAATCTTCAGAAGATTTAGTTTTGCTAGTCGATCCGAATCTTCCATTATTCAGAAAGAGCTGTTTTAATTGTTCGCAGTATTTCAGTGCTTCCGAATAATCTTTGATTTTGCAGTCTTCCACCGGCGATTCCTCCTCATCATCATCCTCAGAAAGAGCCAGTGTTTCAGTGGTGTTCCGATGAATGAAATTGGAAACATGCAGGTTTTCTTCCACATTGGATAAATCGTCGTCAATCTTGACATACTCTTTCTTCAACGCTGACATTTGAATTCAAATTGGCTACTACAGTAGAACCGCAAGTTCTTTTTCGCCTTTTCAGGAGTACTATCAGTTGCCAAAAAGCTTGTACTCAAAAATCGCGTCTTTTTAAAACATTTTAGAACGCACCCAGGTTCTACTTTTTTAAGGGCTGACATAGTCCAGGAAATTGCATCCAAAAGATATATCAATTTTTCCAACTTTTCGCTGGATTTGCAGGAGATAATCTGTGAAAGCACAAGTCTCAGAAGCAGCTTTCTGTATCTTACTTTAAAACTGTGGATAATTCCCTGATCAAGTGGCTGTAGAATCGAAGTGGTGTTAGGAGGCAAGAAAACTAAATTAACATTTTTGAGCTTTAAATTATAAGGACGGGAAGTACCACTGTCCCTGAACAGACTGATTTTTTTCTTTTGTTTTCTCATTTTGTTGTCTAACTCCACTAACCAAACGCTCATTACCTCAGTGGTCATCCACGCTTTCTTATTTGACTCCCATGAAGCACTAAGTTTTCGTACATCGATGTTCTTGAAACATCTAGGCCAATAACAACATCCAAACATCTTTGCCAATAACAACTGCAGTTTCGAAGTCTCCCAGCATGTTGCAACACAGCAAAAGATTGAGCCGCTCTTTTGAAATTTTCCCACCCTTAAAACATAAGGTCTTGTCCGGAAGGACACAATACAAATTCAGCCACCATGTTGGAATTTTTAATTCGTAACACCAGCACATGCTAATTTTAACTCTCTATCCGTTCGAGGTTGAAGGTAACAGCTATCATGCTTTACCAGGTACCTCGTAAAACCCCAGAACCTTGACACGGTAAAAGAGGCCAGTCTCATCGGCATTGAAAATGTCTCTGTCATCATTTGCACAAAGATTTTAGCTTTCCAAACCAATCTGTTACTTCATTTGAATTCACAGATTTTTCTTCGCCACAAGTCTGTTTAAAAGATATGTTGTGATGTGTCCGGAATTTTTCCAGCCATCCATTTGAGGCCTTAAAAGTTTCTAACCCCAGACTTTCACCGACTTCTCTGGCTTTTTCTTGGAGCAAAACACCACTTACAAGAATGTTCTTTGCACGACCAGAACAGAACCATTTCATCAACACTTCGTCAGTTTCGCTTGTTTCTGTCTTACGAAACTTCAATTTCTTCAAATTTCCTTTCGAATTCAGGAACCACATATTTCGAATTCCTTCTTTATCCTTCAAAAGTTCGCTAATATGAGTTTTACCAACGTGGAAACGTTCGGCAAGACTACGAACGCTCAGTTTTTCCTATTCAGCAACTTCCAAAACGTCAATTTTTTTTTTCAAATTCAATCTCTTCTTTATCGACGTCATTTTAACACGATCAGTTTGCACTGTCGCACTAAACTGAATAGACAGGTAAAGTTTTATTCTCGCCAGTGACCAATTATCAATCCCCCCAAAACAGTATTCGCGCGTCTAAATTCAAAGAAACACGGGGAGTTTTAAAGAATAGGAAGAAAGAAAGGGTGAGGGGGGGGGGGCAGTAGAATGCCATTGTGCACAATTTTGGGTCAAATGCCATTGTGTCAAGCACGGAAGGGAGGAGTCGGGAAAAGTTCGTTGTAAAGACGCATAAGAATATATTTTTGTCTTGCTTGTTAGAATAATTTTAATTTTGTATGCCAAATTAATTGAAAGTTTTTCAACAATATCTGTCCGCTATTCGGAGTGTCCACTATCTAGAGGGACATGGATTGTCCTATATAAAAGGACTGGGACTCGTAAAAATGTCCGTTAATCAGAGGTATCCGCTATTCGGGAGTGTCCGTTAAGGAAGGTACCACTGTATATATATATATATATATATATATATATATATATATATGTGTGTGTGGCTTGGTACAAGAAGTGCCTAAGTCAGTTTTCTCCAAGATCACTTTGTTTGATTATGTCTCTTTAGAAAATATTATTCTCAATGTAAGAAGTACATAAGTCTGTACTGCGGTTTAGAAAACACTTTTAAAGCACCGGGCACACTTGGGTACCTCTTACATTCAAAATAATATTTTTTAAACAGACAGAAGCAAAGAAAGTCATCTTGGAGAAAACTGACTTAGGCACTTCTTGTACCAAGCCACAGATATATATAAACAGTCTTGAAGACATTCATACTGTGAAGCTTCCTGGAGTAAAACCACCTTTTTCTTAGTCTTGCCAGTCACAATAATTCAATGCTGCACTGTCTACGCTTCCCTCGCTAAGCATCCTGCTTGGTATATTTCTGGCTGAATTTTTTTCAGATTTTATAGGTACCACTGTATATATATATATATATATATATATATATATATATATATATATATATATATATATGTAATATAATTCCATCTCAAATTCCTCTATGCGACTTTTCGCACCGCGATCTGGTGTGGTGCGTTTGCTGGGGCATGCGAGAACATCGTTGAAAAAAAAGTATCCGTAGTAATGAGAAATTAATCACAGTTTACGTGTAATTAACTATATCATAATTATATCTATGGTGCAATATATACTATACGAATACGCTTAAAAATTTCAACATTAGGTGCAAAACTTAACTATGTAACTTTTTAGTTGCCTTAAAAAATATAAGGCAGGCGTGAATGTTAGCCACTAACTCACTAATTTACACATGTTGCGCATATATTTAAAGGCAGCCGAAGAAGGCTTTTAATCCTTTTCTGAAAATTACGAGATAATAATTGCGTACATTTTATCCTGATTAAGAATCTCGGGCTCTTAGATTCAGTAATCCAATAATCCTCTTAAGAAATTTGAAGGCATTAAACTGATTACAAATTTTTTAAAAACGTTTGAGAGAATTGACGTACTTTCAAATAAATAACCGACATTTTAGCGCTCTTTGAAAAGACGGACGAATTTAATCTCCTGAACAAAAATAAAACTAAACCGAGAGGGGAAATATAGATTCTTTAAAACTACTATCAGTGGAGTAAAAATTGAGATCGTCTTAAATTTGTTGCGCACTTTAAAGAAGTAATCTTGCTGTCAAATAAATAAATGAAAAGCGCTCTATTACACTTCTCGGCTAGTATGAGAAATGAACCTGGAAAAAACCTGGATATAAATGTCATCTTTTATGCAATAGTACTATATTTAAGCTTTGATAAAGATTCTGAAATTATTTTGGGGAGTATAATATATAACATTTATATTAATAAACTAGCGGTATAACCGTGCTTCGCTACGGAGTGCATTCAAATTAAATGCAACGGTCAATGTATGCAATTAATGTCATATATATATATATATATATATATATATATATATAATCGTAACGGATATTTTTATAGACAAAATAATGTAGAAGAAAATATTCAAATTAAATATAATAGAACATACTAAAGAATATAGAACAGTTTAAGGAATATTTCATTTACTGTACTTTATTATTTTTTTGGATAGTGTCCAATCGTCTGCTTCATTACAAAGAAAAAATAATATATTTGTCTATTTATTCCATTATTATGCGCGTGACGCAAAATTAGTTTGAAGTATCACAAAAGGAAAAGAAATCTCGTGA
The DNA here is from genome assembly GCA_907164885.2 of Dolomedes plantarius. Classification (NCBI taxonomy): domain Eukaryota; kingdom Metazoa; phylum Arthropoda; class Arachnida; order Araneae; family Dolomedidae; genus Dolomedes; species Dolomedes plantarius. The sequence continues at coordinate 157,348,688 of OU015500.1, forward strand.
TCAGCATTTAATAAATTAAATTCTAAAAATTAATCTTTAAAAATTCACCAAAAATCAGAAAATGGAGGTAAAGATTCGAAATAAGATTTCATTTTAAAGGAATGGAATCTGATATTTCTCGTGATATAAAGTTTATAACCCTCAAATTATTACTTTAGATGCAATCTTTAAAGAATATTACAAAAACAGCTTAAAATTTAATTTAAAAAAATCTAAGAAGAATGTTTCAAAAATTTTTCTTAGTGCACCCTTACACTATAAGAAGAATCGCCATGCAAAATTTCAACACTTTAGGTGCAGCGGTTTCGTCTGTGCGTTATCTGTCAGTGAGGCACTCAGTCAGTCAGTTACGGAACTGTTATATATATATATATATATATATATATATATATAGAAAGAGAGAGAGAGAGAGACTACTCGTTATTGAAGTTGAAAAAACTGACGGAGTTGTTGGACTAGCCTAAAATTTTTCAGAAGGTATAGGTTATCATTGCAAATGTTATCGATTATAACCTCATCTGCGTATGCAAATATGATGCGCACAATACAGTCTGACAGCCGAAAAAAGCAAATCCCAAGCCTCGCGTTTTGCAATTTGATTGCTATCGTTCGACTAGACAGTAAACGTGCCTTGTCACTATTCAAGATAATATTGTAAATATGTACCAGTTTCTGAGAGAAGGTGGTTTCTCGTATCATCAAATTCTTGTACGTGTTGAAAGTATAGCTATTCGTACTTGGAGGCATTAGACACAAGAAGGTTCTTAGTAAGCACAAATGGCTATGTTAGAAAGAAATGATAAACTAGGCATGTCGATGAGGATTCGTGCAGCGACATCCATAACGTTACGACATCAATGGAGGATGGTGACACATTAGGCAATACCTTCAAATTCTTTGTACCGATGATTGCTGCTGCAAGAGCTCTCAGTTTGGCGTCCGTTACTGCGACTTTTTTAAACCTTATACCATTGAGGTCACACGCTTCAATGGAGCTAAGAGCGAAGATACAGGACTGCTGGATTGGACATGAATAAAGTTTTTTGAAGAGTCTGGATTCAATTCCGAAAACCATGATGGCCGCATTCATGATCGCTGATATTATGTGCATAGTCATCTGAAGAAGTGTTTTATTGAGCCTCTTATTTATCCTACTCAAAGCGTATATGTTTTGGGGGATAATTCCTTTCACCCCTGTTCTCTTTTTATACGGATTTCAGATAGGGGAGAGTAGTACACAGTGAGACAAATTTAAAAAAAAAAAAATTAAGAGCTAAATACAATCGACTGAAGAAATTTAGCTATTGGATGTTTAAATCTGTTTTATTGGCAAAATCTTTCACACAAAATTTATTAATACTTAGAAATAGAAACCAGAAATAATTAACGTTAAAATAGTATCAGCATTCGCCTCACTGTGTACCACACCTCGTACACAGTGAGACACTGCTAAGTTATTTATTTAAAAAATATATTATCACAATACTAAACACACACAAAGTTTTCATGAAGCAATTAATTGTTAATCTTGGAAAAGTCACCGAACATTTATAAGGTGGTATTTGACAAAAAGATTGTCAAAGCCACACTTCAAAACGGACTTATTCTGACAATCTTTTTGTTTTCATGGCCATTGGCTGAGACAGAACGATGACAATATCCAGTTTATTTACAGAGGCCACATCTAGAATGTTTTGTATCACAAAGGCATTATATTTCTCACTTTTGCGTAGATAAGTGACTTCAAAATCACTATCCTCGTCCATCTCTGACAAAATTTTGCCAATGTAGAACACATCATTTGGGAAACGCACAAGAACATAATCATCAACATGAACATCAGGCACTACTTTGGGAAACTGAAAATTTTCTTCATTTTCTTCATAACTTGAAGAGTCATGCAGCACCATTTCAGTTTCTTCATCAGAAGAACTATCAACATCTAATACTATCGGCGTTCGTAAGTCACTTATCGGCGTTTTGGTTTTTTCCAAAGCAATCTTTTGGAAAACTTATTTTCCTTCTTAATCTGGAGCTGTCTCTTCTCTTCAACTTTCTCGGCTAACAGTGTTTTTTCCTGTGAATTGGTGAGAATTCTGCTTCTGCCCGGCTCTCGATTAGTCTTTTTTTTCCTAGGTAGAGCTTTTGCAAAACCACGTAATTGTTTGCGTGAAACGAAGACAGACTGAGTTTCCTCACTAGTTGAAGCTTCACTTGCAGCTTTTCTAATAAAGTCTGTAAAATTAAAATTCAAAATATTGTAAACAAATATTACAAATATATAAAACACAAAGAATTAAAGATAAAAAAATCCTATGATCAGCTAAGATGTTATATCACAAGTTACAATGTTAAGATGTGAAATTCATTATATTGTGTAGTACAAATTCTTAGTAATTCAAAATTGAGTTGATAAAAATTGAGAAAATTCAAATGCTAAATACATTACATAACAGTAACAAATACATTAATTTGATGCACATTGCTATTATGGAATAAATATAGTTATCATGGTACACAGTGAGACATTGTTTCACTGTGTACCAGTGTTCCATGCCTCACTGTGTACCATTTCACTTTGTTAAAAAAATGGCTAAATATCCCTTCCATTGTTTTTCTTTAGTTAAATCTTTGATATAAAATGGAAAAATAGTGCGGCATATATATAATATTCAATCCAAAGTAATAGATACAATTAAACTGAAGATATATGACATATAACAGAGATAAATAACTTACTTTTAGGTTCAAAAAATCTCTTTCGTTTCGTAGCTTCCATCAGAACGAACATCCACGCTTGAAATGTGGGCGGTAATTACTCCAAACAAAACGTCACTGAACAGCCTAACATCTAGCGGCACAAACATAAACTTCATTATAAAAGCTTCTCTGGTCCACTGTGTACCCTGTCTCACTGTGTACTACTCTCCCCTACTTTGAACAGTCAGATGTACATCAGATAAGTCTTGAAACGAGAAGATTTACCTCTAGTGCAGACCATCCCTGGAGCTAACTTTCAAGAGGATAATGTTCGTTCCCGTGTCGCCCGAATTGACCATGCACGTTCTCCTTTACCTGATGGATTGCCCGCTAGAACGCGCGTGGTATATGATTGCTCGAAAACGGGTTCCTCCTGAGTTGACTAATGAATTTTGGATGTTCGTTGAATGTGCGATCAACGATATTTCGCAGAAAACCAAGATCGCTCAGGGCCAAGCCGTATGCAAGCAGTTATAAGTTCCAAATATTGGCATTTAAAATACTGATTTCAGAATGCTTCTTATGGCGAATCTTACCTCTAACAGATATGTTATTTCAATCCTTTATACGTTGTACCACATGTCATCGCTATGAGATAACTTGTTTGCCGTAATTCGTTTATGTTGGAGTTGCAAGTTCGATCCAAAAAGACTAGTTTATTATAACTTTAAGAATTCCCACGTAGTCAAGTACACCGGAGGTAGGGCTCCCGATAATATTTTAAATTTGTTAATGCTCTTTATAGGTATACTAGCTGAAAACCCGCACTTCCCTACGGAGTACATTCCTATTAAATAAAACGGTCAATGTATGCAATTAATGTCAAATAAATAAATATATATATTTATAATAAATGCAACGATCAATGTTTACAATTGTTGTAATATATATATATTTATTTATTTATTTATTTATTTATTTATAAAAAAATCATAAGGGATATTAATTTTTTTTGTATAATATCCAATCGTCTGCTGCATTAGAAAGAAAAATAATACTTTTTTGTGTATTTAGTTGTTATGCACGTGGCGATAAATTTATTGAAAGTACCAGAACAGGAAATCACGTGATCGGCATTTAATAAATTAAATTTTAAAACATTAATCTTTAAAAATTCACCAAAAATCAGAAAATTGAGGTAAACGTTCGAAAAAGATTTCATTTTAAAGGAATTTTTATGATCATTCTTGTGATATAAATTTTATAACCCTCACATTATTGTTTTAAATGCAAACTTTAAAAAAGTTACAAAAACAGCTTACAAATTTAATTTTAAAAAATCTAACAAGAATTTTTCAAAAATCTTTCTTAGTGCACCCCTACACCATAAAAAGAATCGCCATGCAAAATTTCAGCCCTTTAAATCCAGCGGTTTGGTCTGTGCTTTGTATGTCAGTGAGTCAGTTACGTAACTGTTTTATATATAGACTACATTTTGCTATATCACATCTGCCAAACAATTAGTATGCTCGAAATGATACATTTTTCATATGGTATAGCGAGGGTTGTTTGTTGTTTGTAAATTTCGAGAGCAGCTAAATATACTAAAACAATTACCGAGTTATCTAAAATGTCTTATTTCCAACAGTTTAGAAATATTTCACAGATATATAGCAATGTTGTTAGGTACTTATTATATGGAATAACAGGATATATTTTGTTTCCAATAGTCTTTTAAACGTCGAAAGAACCCAACCCCTAAATAATAAGAGAACTAAACGAAGTGCAAACTTAGGCACTTTAAGATATATATTGACATTGAAAATCCCAAATGAAAAAGCATATATCTGTGTGTTTATTAAAAAAAGAGCTAGATATGTTTTAGGGTAGTAGCACCACTTACTCCTTGTTCAACAAATAGTTAAACAAATCCACCACAAAACTACAGCCAAATTTTGAAGATCTTTCTATTCTTCAAGACTCTAAATATTACAGCTTTTTATATTTTAGAATTGATATTGTGAGATTTTTCAAGGTCCCATAGGAACTTCCCCACATTAACGAATTAAAAATATATTTCTTTAATCTCAACTATCATTTTATGTGAAGTAGAAATCTCCTAATTTTTTTTCCCGTTTTCATACCCCAAAAATTTCAAAAAAATTTAATTCATATTCCATTATCATATTCTCCATGTTTCTTATAATCAAATATCTACATTGGCTCGATGTTAAAATAAAATCCATGTAACACAAAATAGCGTTTTCCATAGGTGTGTTAATACCTTAAAGTGCTTTATGATACATGTTAATCCATCACCCTTTTCACCCTTGTTTTAACTCTATTAAAACGTATTCCCATTATTACGGCAAGTTTAAAGTTTAAAGTGATCCTGCGGTTTTCCTTCTTCTAGCAACAGATCGCTTTCTTAAAATCCTCAGAGAAGTCAACTTAATTACAGAGCAGTCATCTATTTTGGGAGCCTTGTTTGTAAGTTCGCCTTAACCACCACGCCCAGTGTACAGGATGGTACCGAGCATAAAAGTTTTGACATGGTATAATTAACTCATTCATCTTGCATAACAAATTTTCACGCTCGCGGTAATGAACAATAAATCGCATGCCAAACCGATGCATAAATAGTAATGGGACTTAATGATCGGTTGTTAAGAAATTGCATTTTAATGTTTTTTAATTATAACTACCATGTAACATCGTATGAAAAATCAAAATGCCTATTGCAATATTACAAGTATAAAAATTAATTTGCCTTAACTTTTTTTCCCTGTTATGCGAACTTGCAAATGTTAAAAAAAAATCAGTAGTTGTTTAATTTACAACAGGAATCAAAAGATGCAAATAAAATATTTTTACGTATATTTGAGGTTTTTTACTAAGTACTTTTGTAGAATATATCATTACAAAATTATAGGCTTCATCTACCTTATAAACGGGTTCTCTCATCATCATATAATAAACATGATTTATGTAGTTTCATGGATATTTTTTTCTCAACGTGATACGTACTTTATATAAGAATTCTCTTTTGGGCACATTTAATTACACATTTTATTATGAATAATGCTTTGAAAATGTCATATTTTGTTAATGATGTATTCATTTTATGTTACTTACAGACCAAATCGACACATTTTAGAAAAAAATTCAATATATTGAAAAAACTATGTAATATATTAAAGTACTTTAAAAAATTGTGCACGAGTATTGAAATGTTTTCATGTGAAACAAGTGTAAAATTTCTTGGACGACAAATTTTAGTAAAAAGAAGTATAACTTCTTTTTACGTGTTTCGTACGAGTATCACCGAATTTTTTTAAAAATTCGCAATATTACATGCAAATAATTTATATGCATAGGGAAGAAACTCAGTGGTCGCCGTTGAATTTGAAATAGAAAATATGTGGGACATTTATGATTTAAACTAATACAAAATGTAGTTTTTGCAGCATGATATCAAGAGTGTGTCAGATGTGAAGTAGATGTGTCGCATGAAATCTCGAGGGAATGAACTCGAGAAAAGTTGAAAATGTCTGAAAGAAAGGTTTTCAACAGAAATGTTCAAAAGGAGTTGACCTCGGGGATTTCCAAGTGGGGCCACGGAGTTGTTTAGAACCCCTGCTACGATCGAGGGTACCGTTGTAGTTATCAATCAACCCCCCCCCCCCCCCCCCATCGACAGGAGAAAATTTCAGCAAAATTTTGGCAGTTGGAGTTTTGAATTTTCTCCTTTTTAAAGCAAGATAAATGTCGATAGTCAAATAAAAAGAGTATTTTCATGTACCCTGGACATTTCTGCCCTCTGCTGTCTTATCCATTTTAGAGATGCCATCCACCAAAGAAAATTATTGTCATTTTAAACGAAGTATACCGCATTTCTTTCTCGAAAAATTCAAATTTAAAAATAATATTTTCGCCAATTTTAAAGAATTAAAAATATAACCGAGTATAATAATTCTTGCTTTATTACGTAGTCTATATATGCAAAACAGTTCCGTAACTGATTGTCTCACTGACTGACATACAACGCACAGACCAAACCGCTGTACAAAAAAAAGCTGAAATTTTGCATGGAGATTTTTCTTATAGTGTAGGGGTGCACTAAGAAAGATTTTTGAAAAATTCTTCTTATATTTTATAAAATTAAATGTTTAAGCTGTTTTAGTAACTTTTTTAAGTTTGCATTTAAAATAATAATGTGAGGGTTATGAAATTGATATTACGAGAAAGATCCTAAGTATTCCTTTAAAATGAAATCCTTTTCGAATCTTTACGTCCATTTTCTGATTTTTGACGAATTTTTAAAGAATAATTTTTAGAATTTAATTTATTAAATGAAAATCACGTGATTTCTTTTTCTTGTACTTTAAATAAATTTATCGTTACGTGCATAACAACGGAATAGACAAACAAAATATTTTTTTTTCTTGCTAATGCGACAGACGATTGGACAATATCCAAAAATATATTAAAATACAGTAAAAGTTATGTTCCTCAAACTGTACTATATGGACTGTACTATATTCTTTAATATATGCAATTAGATTTAATTTGAATATTTTCTTCTACATTATTTTGTTTATAAAAATATCCGTTGCGACTTTTTTATAACTAAATAAATAAATATATATATACATATATATATATATATATATATATATTTATTTATTAAATTATTTATTTATTTTCTTTGGCATTAATTGCTTATATTGACCGTTGTATTTAATTTGAGTGTACTCCATAGCGGAGTACGGGTTTACAGCTAATTCAATTATAAAAATAAAACTATTTAAGTCCAATTCAACAATGAGTGGAAAATCTTTCTCCATAGGTTTTCATTGAGCCAAACTGATACAATAGAGCTACTACCCAGAAGTGTTGAATGGACTGGTTTTTGATGTTCGCTAAACTTTCATTTGTAGAATTCTACGTAAACTGAAACATACCACGCTATTTCATTTTTCAAATCTGGCATGAATGACTGCTAAAAGAATCATCGTCCTTTCTTTCTCTGTGAGGATAAAAGTTTCAGATTTCCCTTTACCGTCTTGGCTATCAAAACACCTTTCAAAATCTCGCTTTAATTTCTTCATTTCATTTTATTAGCGTATTTGGCATGAAAGATTTTTCCCCGGATCGTTCAGCCATTTAATTGTTCATTTTTCCGATAACTGAATTTTTATATGTCGGCATTTTTATTTCCTCCGAAGAAATATGTCGCGGCATTATTTCTACGAATATTCCTAGTCAACGACCCGTGTGTATCTTTTATGGCCGAAGTATGAAAATTTGTGTAACTGGGAGACATCGATTATTTTATTGCGGTCGTAAATTTCATTGTTTCTGGACCGCATAAGGTTGGGCGATAAACGCCGTCCTATTTGTCGATACCTATTGCCGAAGATAAATATCTTGGAATGTGTTAAAAATTCCCCTCTCTCTCCCGGGCTCTGGATTTTGGACGGAATGATAGGTTTTCGTAACGAGTTAGCGTCGATAACGGCATTTATTTGTTCTTTCAAAGGTGATGTATGTGTTACATTCAAAAGACGCTATAACTAGTAAATTGTACATAATCTATATATATAAAACAGTTCCGTTACTGACTCATTCACTGACTGACATACAACGCACAGACCAAACCGCTGGACCTAAAGGGCTGAAATTTTGCATACCGATTCTTCTTATAGTTTAAGGGCGCACTAAGAAATATTTTTCAAAAATTCTCCTTAGATTTAAATTCAATTTTTAAGCTGTTTTTTTAACTCTTTTTCCGTTTGCATTTAAAATAATACTTTGAGGGTTATGAAATTGATATCACGAGAAAGATCCTAAATATTCCTTTAAAATGGATTCCTTTTCGAATCTTTACGTCCATTTTCTGATTTTTGATGAATTTTTATAGATTAATTTTAGAATTTAATTTATTAAATGCCGATCACGTGATTTCTTTTTCTGGTACTTTAAATAAATTTATCGTCACGTGCATAACAACTAAATAAACAAAAAATATTTTCTTCCTTGCTAATGCGGCAGACGATTGGACATTATCCAAAAAAATATTAAAATACAGTAAAAGAAATGTTCTACAAACTGTACTATATTAACTGTACTATATTCTTTAGTATTCTTTATATTAGATTTAATTTGAATGTTTTCTTTTACATTATTTTATCTATAAAATTATCCTTTATGATTTTCTTATATATATATATATATATATATATATATATATATATATATATATATATATATATATTACATCAATTGTATACATTGATCGTCGTATTTATCATATGATATATATATATATATATATATATATATATATATTTGGCATGAATTGCATACATTGACCGTTGTATTTAATTTGAATGTACTCCGTAGCGAAGTACGGGTTTTCAGCTAGTTCAACATAAAAAGATACTAGTTTGTACCCGTCAAAACATGACGGCTAGATATTAAATAATTGTACTAATTCACAAATTATACTCAACACATCATTATCAAAATCATAATAATGCGCAGAAACAAATTAATGTGTTTAAGCGACCTCGTGCTTAGTGAGTATCTAAAGGAATATTTTAAAATGTCACTGACCATGCGCAGCAATCAATTTTTATAATTGTAAATTATCGCTAATTAAACAGCGCAAAATAAACAGTTTCCCGCAGGCTTAATCTTATAATTCACAGACATAATTATCATAAAAATTAAAATGGTAGAGAGAGATCTAGAGAGACTCTTCCGAATAAACGTGTTTATCATTAAAACGTCACTGAGCTTGCGCAGAAACAGTGAGTTTCTAAATCCAGATTTAAACATGGCACTGAGCATGCAAAGAAATAAATTTTTAATTGTACATTATCGCTAATGAATAGAAATTGCGTTTACGAAACCAAGTTTGACATATCTACAGATTACTGTCTTTCGTTTAAGACCAAAATGAAGTAAATTGACGCAGTAAATTTCTCTCACGGACTGCCCAAAAAATCGGCTTAGCAACTTAAATATATAGATTACATAACAAGAAGATGCAATGACAATGAAACGAAATAATCTGGTACTCAGAATTAAACGCACCATAAATCCATGATTGCATAGCAGTAAGAAAACTATACCATATAACGAGGCGACAGACCAGTCTCTTCATCAGTAGGCCTAACCGAATCAGTTACCTCAATGGCGAACTTTCTTTATAGGATGAAGGTCGAGCCAAACGGTATTCCGAGGCCCCGAGATCCCTATGGACACAGTCTAATCATATGAAAATAAGCAGACATCCTGCTCTTAGAGATAAACGCACCATAAATGCAAGATTCTGTAGCAGTAAAAATAACATACAATCCTGAAAAGAACACAATTGAAAAAGCAGAAGTACAAAAAGCACACTTACCCTATCCAGATAAATTGTGAAGTGACAGTTTTTACTAAAAATCAGCAATTTTAACTTAAGAATTGCACCACTGCAGCATAACTAGAGTGCCACTACCGATTGAAATCTTAAAGCTACTACCGATTGAAATCTTAAAGTATAGAAAGAAATTGTAAAACCAGAAAACCCTATCGTAATTGTCCTTAAAATACACCCGAGTCTAAATACCATTTTTTTACTACTTTTAGATTACACAATTATTGGGGAAAGCGTAGGTTTTCCTCGAAACTATTACACGCCTCCAAAAAATCATCACTGTTATTGCAAATGTTTTTTCAAGAACGTTGCATTTTATTTACATAAATGCAGAGACATTCCAATTGACCGAGTGTGCTGGGATGCAACGAATGCGAAAAGATAAATGTAAGACGAAAATGGACCTGTTTAAATAAAAAATAAAATGATCTACTAGATATTTTCAATGAACTATATATCTTGATTTTAGTTGAAATATTTTCGAGAGACTTTTGCATAATTCAATGTTTCACTTCTGCAAAAAATCTACTGTATACTATTCAGTAAGAAACATTGTGGTACACTTGTTGAGTTTGAGCCAGCCCTTTTTTTCTGTGCGGAAGAATACCGTTTCCTATGTAAGCGCTGTTCGTCTCGCCATCAGAGTTGTGTAGAGAATCTGACGCTGCGTGTGTACATTGAAAGCTGAGTGCATTTCATTTCTAGACATTTTGTATATTTAATAAATAAAATTAATCTAGTTTTTCCTATTCACGACACCAGAAACAACACCGTCTGGAATTTTTGAAATGTTTATGTGTTATGTACTACATAATAATCCACTAAATAGATAATCCATATTTCGAAGTTAACTGCGACAACGTGCCTAGTCACACTGAGAAATATGCGTAAATAGTTTTAGATAAACCCTACGCTCTTTGAGGTTTCTAATGTACTACTTACCTTAATTATATATATATATATATATATATATATATATATATATATATATATATATATATATATATATATATATATATATGGAATCTCGATCGATCATTCACCAAATTATCGTTTTCCCGCATGTGTCGTTTATTTCACACAATCCCGACAGTCATATTGCTTTGTTATGTTCCCTCCACTATCGTTTTCCCGCATTTATCGTTCAGTCCAGTCGGTCCCTTGAAAAACGATAGATCGTAACTCCTCTGCATACACACACACACACACACACACATATATATATAAATTGATCACTAAAACTACAAATTAATTTGGAATCTACTGTGGCCATACTTTCGTTTTCCCAAAGAGACATGAACCCCACATGCTACTTATGCAAGCAGCCTATACAGACAACTGCTAGTCTTACGGACATTCTGAAATAGACTGTGACAAATGACATTGAACGGTAAAATGCTGAAGGCAAGAATGGAACGAAACTTCGACCTCGGAGTCTAGGAATGAAGGCAAATCCCTTAAGACATCCGCCGAATTTTATCGACAGTACGGACAAGGCATCCAAAGAAAGTCGAAGACTGAGTAGAATTTTGTTTAAATAAATGCATTTTCTTCCTTCGTCGCTTTTTGAAAAATATATATCGTAATATTTTGTACTATTAGAATACATAATATATGCCCTCTATTATGCAGTAATTTAATTCTCAGAATAAATTACGCCATAATGAAATAAAATTTAGATATATCAGTTTTTAAAAATAGCATTGTATTTATGATTTAGAAAAAATTGAGAGTGTTAAAAATATGTTATATTTCTAAAATGTATCACTATCTTGAATTTACGCTTTTATGTAAATCCCTTTCTTTATTTAATCTCTTTTATAGAAATTCCCTTTATTAACATCTTTTTAAATTCAAAATCTCTCCTTTTCCCCAATTTTTTCTCAAGTAAAGCTGTTGTCCCTTTCTGTTTTATCAAGCGATGGGATTCAGGGCCTTACTTCAGAAAACGTGGTCACATTATGATGCTTAGGCCAGACCTTTACTGTACGATGTATCAAAGTTTCTTTCGAATCTCACCAATAAATTTTATAACAAGAGTAAATGGCTAGATTTCACACGTCAAATCCATTTTCCCATTTCAAGGTGTGTGCTTAAAAAGCAGAAATCCATGGAGACCACTTACTAAGGTAAGTATAATGTTTGCTCCACGGAAGATTCCAGATACGCTTTAATATTGTTACTTAGCCAGAATACCATTTCATTGAAAAGAACAAACTCAATTAATAGAAAGTATGATATATTGTTTCTGGACTATATGATGTTATATGAAATCTACTGTAATTTTTTGCTATGTATGAAATGCCAGGAAGACGTAGACACTCCATCGTATTCAATCAACATCTCGTCAAACGGTAGCCGTGGTCTAAATGAGTCTCCACAGAACTTTAGAACTGTCTTTATTAAATTACTAAATCGTCAATTCATTTTCAATATCATCAGTGGAATGATCCGGCAACGCGACATGCGCTCCGTTCGACAACTCGAAACACGTCTACATGCTTTACGCCCAAACCCATAACTTTTATAAGTTCAGTCCGATCACGTGATTAAATAATGTGATGCGTCAGCATCTCGCTAAAAACGGAAGTCTAAGACAGTGTTTAAAGGTTAATTTGGAAGACTCTTAGATGATTCTGTGTGATAAAACTCATCATGCCGGGACTGCGCACATATTTATTCTCGGAAAACAGGGCAAAAGTACAAATTTAACTTGGATAGTTGGGCCGAATTATTATTATATATATATATATATATTAGTGAAACTTATGTATGGTGGCCAGTCATGATTCAGGAGAGAGAGACACAAAGAGAGACCCTTAAACAAGAACAATTAAAGTGTCCTTAGGACCGACAATGGTTTTTGCTCATAATGAAGAAAAACATGTTGTTTGAAAGTATTTAGTTTATTCTTTCGCCCCTAGATGTCAGCCAAATGTAATTGTATTTTGAATAGTTTTGTATTCATAGATTGACAACTCATAGTAATGTTTTGTTTTTCATCAGAGTTAATTTTGATTCGATGTAAAACGGTTGTGTTCTATTTAGCTTCGTGCTAAGATTAGCATTGCGATGCTCTTCTGATTTTCTATCTACGTTTATGTGTGAAAATAAAGTACCTTGTCTTTCTGTCGTCACGCCAGATGATTATTTGCAGCCGTTGTTTTTATATTTCCTGAACTTTAATCCGAAGATTTGAACACATGGCTCCCGCCGGGTCATGTTGGTGACCACGAACGCGATGGATTAACGTAATGGATTATTGAGAGGCTGTAACTAATTAGATTCAGACAAGGTAAGAGAGATTTTAATTAAAGTTTTGATTTGTAACAGTTTGATTTGTAACAATGGCCAAAACAGGTACAGAATCCGATATAGATAGAATTAAAAAGAAAAGAATTGTGTTTAGAACGGCCACAACTAAATTATTAAACAAAATAGAAACAATTTTAAATGATGATGTTATGGAAACGGAAACAAAAATGTCTGAATTAACAGAACTCCAGGATCAATTGAATTCTAAAGTTGAAAATTTAAGAAAACTTGATAAAGATATTGAAGATCTCACTGATATTGAATTTTTAGAGGAAGAAATTTTAGCAAGTGAGGATTATCAGGAAAGAGCCTTAAAATTTAACAAGAAAATCACTCGATATTTGAAAAGCACGAGTGAAACTCCTAATCTTTCGTCCGCGCAGAATTCTGTTGCGTTGACACCTAACACAGTACTTTCGGTTCGCAACCCTAGTGTTCTTCGGCTGCCTAAATTAGAAATTCTTCGATACTATGGTGATCATTCTAAATGGCTGGAGTTCTGGGATCAGTTTAAAAGTGCAATTGATAGTAATGACTCTTTAAACAATATAGAGAAATTTAACTATTTAAAGTCATTATGTGGTGGAGCAGCTTTAAATGCAATTAGCGGGTTGTCATTAAGTGATAAAAATTACGAAATTGCAGTTAATATTCTTACACGGAGATTTGGCAGACTCGACCTCACGGTTAATGCCCATTTAACTCGCTTGTTAAATTTGGAAGCTATTAAAAGTTCTTCAAACGTGTTCGCGCTTAGAAAAATGTACGACGAATGCGAAGTAAACATTAGATCATTGAAGGCATTAGAAATCGAAACTGGGTCATGGCAAATTTTATGTTGTATTTTATTGAAACTTTTGCCAGAAGATTTGGCTTTGGAATTCAACCGGAAACGAAAATCAAAATCAGAATTTGATGTTGCAGAATTAATGGAGTTCTTGAAATCGGAAATAGAATTTCGTGAGTCTACAATGTATTTAAATAAGAAAAGATATACTTCGGTTTCAAGCGAAAACAACCATTTTAAAAATAATAAATTTGCGGATGGAAGATTTCAGAACACTAAGCCAGCTGCCGCATTAACAGCTTCCGTTAAGAGCACTTGCATATTTTGTAATCAGATTCATGATGAACATAAATGTTTAAATTTTTCGATTGAAGATAAATTAAGAAAATTGAGGGCTGAAAGAAGATGTCATAAATGTTTTAAACGTAATCATTTAGGTTTTCAGTGTAGGATAATAAAATTTCCTTGCAAGAAATGTGGTAATAGAAACCACCATGAATCCATTTGTGCATCAAGTGAAAAGGAAAATAGTGAAATTTCAGCTGCTAGTGCGGTAGAAGAACGCAAAGATTCCGACATTTTAGTGAGCTCTGTATCACAATCGGGAACGGGAACTGTATTTTTGCAAACTCGCAATGCAGTTGTAAAATCAGGAAGCAAAAGTAAACTGGTACGAATTTTATTAGACACTGGCAGTCAAAAATCATTTGTAACGCATAGAATTGCAGGTGAGCTAAAGTTAAAGATAGAAATAAGCCAACCAGTTCGTATTTATGGATTTGGGGGTCAAAATATCAGGAAAGAGCCCATTTTCGAGATGGCAAATGTCGAACTGCAAAACAGAACTGATACCTCACGATGCTTACAAATATCAGGGTTTCTTATAGAGAAAATTACAAATGTTACAGTACCGGTGCCTACAAAATGGTTAAAAAAGATGGCTGATTCCTATGCATTAGATCTTGCAGATAATGGAACCGTTGAAAATATTGACGTCTTGATTGGGGCAGACTACCTGAGTGAAGTCATTAATGGCAAATGCGTCCGCCTTTCCAAAAGGCTGCTAGCTATAGGAACGACGTTTGGTTATACAGTTCAGGGACATTCGGGAAATACTATTGAAACCCCAATAATTATGAATCTTGCAGGAGTTGAAATTGTCGATTCTTTAAAAAATTTATGGGAATTGGAAGCTCTGGGAATACAGCAGAAGAATGAATTATCCTTTTCAGATTCAGAGGTACTTGAACAGTTCGAGAAGAGCACCACGAAGAAAAATGATCGGTACGAGACAAGATTAATATGGAAAAAAGATCATGAAGTTTTGGGTAGTAATTTTCATATTGCAGAGAAACGCTTGTTACAGTTAAAGGAAAAAAATGGAGAAAAATTCCAAATTGTTTGAAGACTACAAAAGAATAATTGATGAGCAGCTAAATGAAGGAATCATCGAGCTGTGTGAACCTGAATTTGAGAAAAGCGAAGATGCATCGTATTACATGCCGCACAGATCTGTAGTTCGAAATGAGAAAGATACTACCAAAGTCAGAATCGTCTATGATGCTTCTTCTAAAGCGAAAAATGAAGTTTCCTTAAATGAATGTCTATTAAGTGGCCCTAATTTGAATCCTGATTTGCTGGAAGTAATTTTGAAGTTTAGAAAAGGCCAAATTGGATTTTGCTCCGATATAGAGAAAGCATTTCTCCAGATTTCTCTAGCCCCAGAAGATCGTGATTTTTTACGTTTTCTGTGGTTTAATGAAGATTCTTTGAATGAAGATATACCTGAGAAAAACTTTAAATGTTTCAGAATGACTCGAGTTCCCTTCGGTGTTTCTTGCAGCCCTTTTCTTTTAAGTGCCACGATTCGTTATCACTTAAAGTCTTATGAGCAAAATCACAGTGAAGCGTGTAAAATGTTGGAGAAAATGTACGTCGATGATCTTATTTACAGTGTAGATTCTGTAGAAGAAGCACACAATCTTTCGTTAAAGGCTCAGAAGATAATGTCTGAAGCAAATATGAAGTTCAGAAAATGGGAGACTAATTCAACTGAACTTAAGAAACTCTGGAAGGATAATGGATTGAATGTTAGACCAGTCGCTGAGAGTTGCAGTAAAGCCCTGAAAGTTCTTGGGATGATTTGGAATTGCGAAGAAGATTGCTTGAGGCTTGAAATGAAACCGGTGCTCCGAAGTTTAGATGGTGCTGAGGCGACAAAGAGAGGTGTCCTTAAAATAGTAGCAAAGATCTTTGACCCATTGGGACTTTTTGCTCCATTTACTATCCGGATGAAATGTTTTCTTCAGGAGCTGTGGGAAGGAGGATTAGCTTGGGATGAAACACTTTCTCCTGATTTGAAATCTCGATGGGAAGAGTGGTGTAGCGAGCTAAAGGACATTACAAACATCGTCATACCTCGCCCATATGATATACCAAGCACTAAAGACCCTTTTCAAGTTTGTATTTTCTGTGATGCTAGTCCAAAAGCCTATGGAGCAGTTGCCTACATTAGAGCTCCAGATCAAGAACTGTGGACAACCAGTTTTATTCTAGCTAAATCTCGTGTTGCTCCCCTGAAAAAATTGTCATTGCCTCGCCTCGAGCTAATGGGAGCTGTTATCGCATCACGACTTGCTGAATATTTGAGAAAGACTTTCCATATAGACACTAAAGATATCTATTTATTTACTGACTCTGAAATTTGCCTCTATTGGATCAAGAGTACTGCAAAGATATGGAAACCTTTTGTTTCGCATCGGGTCACGGAGATCCATGAAAAGACTTTGCCCCAAAACTGGAAATTTTGTAAAGGTGCAGGAAATCTAGCTGATAAACTTACCAGAGGATTGAAGACAGCCTCTTTTGTGACAGACGAGCTGTGGTGGAAGGGCACGAGATGGCTCTCACAATCTAGTGAAACTTGGGATACACATTTCCCAAAGAATGTTGAGAATCCGTTTGAAGAAGTTGAAAAAGAAAGAAGAAAATCCAATCACCAGACAGTTAACATTGATCTAGTTAACATTGTTCTTAATGAAGATCTGAACAATGAAATTTTATCAAGATTCTCCTCGTGGACCAAGCTACTTCGAGTGATAGCTTGGTGACTCCGGTTTTGTCAGAAAACAGTTCGCCGGCAGAAGGGATTTTTAACATCGAATGAATTGAAGAAGGCATTACAAGCGGTAGTAAGACAAGTTCAAGCTAGCGAGTTTTTTGAAGAAATAAAAGCTTTGATGTCTGGGAAACCCCTTAAAACTTGTAGCAAGATAATATCTCTATACCCCTTCCTTGACGAAAATGGCCTACTGCCGGTTGGGAGATTAACCAAGGCTGAAATATCGGATGATCAGAAGCATCCTATCATTCTTCCGAAGAAACACTACGTTACAAGCCTTCTGATAAAACATTATCATGAAAACCACCTGCATGGAGGGGTTATGCTTGTGCTCTCTGCTATTCGGCAAAAATTTTGGATAATCAATGCAAAGGAGGCGATCAGGAGCTGTATATGGAAATGTGTTAAGTGTCATCGATTTAGAGCGGAATCAGCCACTCAACTGATGGGTGAATTGCCGAAAGCAAGAGTGGTTCCCTGCCGAGTTTTCTCAAGGATCGGTGTTGATTTTGCTGGACCCTTTTTCATAAAGATGAAAAAGGGAAGAGGAGGTCAGACAACAAAATGCTATGTTTGTCTTTTTATATGCCTCACTATAAAAGCTATACATCTTGAAGTTGTGAGTGATTTGTCCTCGGAGGCATTCATCGCATCACTTAGAAGATTTGCAGCTCGCCGAGAGAAATTTGCGACTGTGGTACCAATTTTGTTGGCGCTGCGAGAGAAATTAAGACCATGATGCTCTCATTCAAGACCGATGAAAGGTTTCACAACTATCTAGCTGACCAAAACATTATTTGGAAATTCAACCCCCCTGGTGCTCCTCATCAAGGAGGCCTGTGGGAGGCAGGAGTGAAGTCGATGAAACATCACCTTAGACGAGCGATGGGCTCACAAGTTTTATCAATAGAAGAATTCCTAACACTGATTTGTCAGGTTGAGGCGTGTTTGAATTCTCGTCCCATCATTCCTGTGTCGACTGACCCCAATGATCTGACTGCCCTCACTCCTGGACATTTCCTCATTGGAGCCCCCTTGACAACCATTCCTGACCATGACTTTGCTGATGTGAAAGTGTCTACTCTAAAGAGATGGGAATTGACCC
Organism: Dolomedes plantarius; assembly: GCA_907164885.2. Classification (NCBI taxonomy): domain Eukaryota; kingdom Metazoa; phylum Arthropoda; class Arachnida; order Araneae; family Dolomedidae; genus Dolomedes; species Dolomedes plantarius. The sequence goes on from OU015500.1 coordinate 157,367,145, forward strand.
AGCAGATGTTTCAGAGTTTCTGGAAATGTTGGGAAACAGACTATCTTTCAACTTTGAATCAACGTGCCAAGTGGCACAAGACTAAAGACAATCAACCACCTCTGAGGTGGAAACTAGGGAGAATTCTTCAGGTCTTTCCTGGAACTGACGGTAAGGTGAGAGTAGTTACTCTAAAGACTGCAGATGGTGAGCTCAAACGCCCCATAACAAAACTCTCTCCATTACCCTTCAATGAATAAGTATAATTTAATATTTGAAAACTTTCAATTTCTTATTGCAGTGTACTTTAACCTTTAATTTTTAATATGTTACTTACTCATTGATATCCTGAAAATAATAATATGCTGTATTTGTAAACTTTTTTACATTTGTATACTTTACGTAATTTGAATATTTAGTGTTTTATATTTCCTGCCTAAATTTTTTTTATTGTTTGTTATTGACTTTAGCATTACCCCAGAATGGCATGAAGTTAGTTTTGTGATTGCAAAATTGTCTATATTGTAATTTTTCATGCAAAATCCTCATTTGTATTTAATAATTGTTTAATTTGTATGATATATTTGATTTAGGAGTGCTGAATGGATATTCATCTCGGGGGAGGATGTTTGAAAGTATTTAGTTTATTCTTTCGCCCCTAGATGTCAGCCAAATGTAATTGTATTTTGAATAGTTTTGTATTCATAGATTGACAACTCATAGTAATGTTTTGTTTTTCAGCAGAGTTAATTTTGATTCGATGTAAAACGGTTGTGTTCTATTTAGCTTCGTGCTAAGATTAGCATTGCGATGCTCTTCTGATTTTCTATCTACGTTTATGTGTGAAAATAAAGTACCTTGTCTTTCTGTCGTCACGCCAGATGATTATTTGCAGCCGTTGTTTTTATATTTCCTGTACTTTAATCCGAAGATTTGAACACATGGCTCCCGCCGGGTCACATGTTGTCCCTAATTAGAAGACCTTCGTGAATATGAATGAAGTTACGAGTCTAAATGAAACGTAAACAACAAAGTTAAGAATAAAACTAAATATCAAGATGCACATTTTTAAACTTTACTAATATCTGACAAAAGCGCTGTTAGTAATCTGCAAGCGTCTTTGAGAAATCAAATAAATTAGGGTCTAGGCTATACCTTTTTATTATGATGTTTCATAGTTTGTCAAGTTTTCAAAAACAGGGTTTTGGTCGTTTAGAATCTGAAGGTAATCACGCTGTCAGTGACATGTTTCTAAAACAGTTGAGATTTTCTAAAACTGTGCATGATGGGTTAACTAAATTGATACTATTAGCTTTGAGGAACGGACATTTACATTAGATATCTAGATATCGGCCTGTGTAGTTCAGTATGGAATATTATGCGATAAAACTCTTTTGAAATAAACTTTTAAATTAAAATTACCAAAAACGTTACTCTAAAATGAATTTAAAAACGACAATTATTAAATAAAATATTCAACTCTTAAAACTACGTCGGAATAAATAATTAATATACTGATATAGACAGAAAGATATATATAACTAAAATATCAAAATATTTTCAATATTACCATTTGGCATAACCTTAAGTTTATAAGAAAGTTGATTATAAAAATGCATTGCAAATTATGTTGTAAAGAAGAATATAACGAAGCATGACTGAATAGAAAATTTAATCATTGCATTATTTGTATTACTAACCTCGATGAAAAATTTCATTGTCTTTTCCACAAAATATTTCAATTATGTCTGTTTGGCATTACATTAGGTTTTTGAGAATGCTGATTATAAAAATGCATTGCAAATTGTGTTATAAAAAATATTATAACTAAGCATTACCGTATAGGAAATTTAATCGTAGCATTATATGTATTACCAAACTCAATAAAAATTACTTTGTCTTTTCCTCAAAATATTTGCAATATTATTATTTGGTATTATATTTGGTTTATGAGAAAGTTGGCTATGGAAAAAGCATTGAAAATTATGTTATTAAAAAGAAAATAACTAAGTATGACCTTATAGGTAATTTAATCGTCGCATTATTTCTATTACCAACCTCAATAAAAATTTCATTGTCTTTTCCACAAAATATTTTCAATATTATTATTTGGCATTATATTTGGTTTATGAGAAAGTTGGGTATAAAAAAGCATTGAAAATTATGTTATAAAAAAGAAAATAACTAAGTATGGCCTTATAGATAATTTAATCGTTGCATTATTTCTATTACCAACCTCAATAAAAATTTCATTCTCTTTTCCACAAAATATTTTAAATATTATTATTCGGTGTTATATTTGGTTTATGAGAAAATTGGCTATGAAAAAGGCATTGAAAATTATGTTATCAAAAAGAATATAAATAAGCATGACCGTATAGGTAATTTAATCGTTGCAATATTTGTATTACCAACCTCAATAAAAATTCCATTGTCTTTTCCTCAAAATATTTTTTATATTACTATTTGGTATTACATTTGTTTATTACATTTGGTTATAAAAACGCATTGAAAACAATGTTATAAAAAAGCCTATGGAATATAACTTACGTACCGTGTCATTTAAAACCATCCTGATATCTGTTGCATTCTTTCCCAACAATGATAGACGTATGTCATACAAAAAACAAAGTCAAAATTATTTCGATGTTCCCGAAATTTAAATGATGAAAAATTGAAAAGTTTCCATTTTTAAACTTTAAATAACGGCGAGCGTCCACATTTTCATCTATCATTTCTTTCGCAACGTTATTCCGTTCCTGGGGCACATTTTACGAAACATCAAAAATTTCTATCAGGAGGAATGGAGTAGTGCTCCGTGCTCCAGGAACGAGTAGAGCTCTCTATCCATCTTCCACGCTGTCAAGGTGCTTTTAAAAGAATCAGAAATCTTAATGCTTCAATTCCGCAGTGAATCAGACTCCGAGGGGCGGAAACAGTTTGAGAGGGGAAATATGGATTAGGCGGACTCTTGAAACGGATCTGTGTTCTATGTTAAACTTGTCCTTACGAGATCGGGTAGCATGTATCCTTAACCTTTAAATAAAAAAAAAAATAAATAAATAATATATATATATATATATATATATATATATATATATATATATATATATATATATATATTTATTTATATATATGTATATTTATATATATATATATATATATATATATATATGTGTGTGTGTGTGTGTGTGTGTGTGTGTGTGTGGTGTGTGTGTTTGTGTGTAAAAAAATGATTAAAAGAATGATTTTCTTCATAGACCCCCCCCCTCATATTTTTCTCTATAATACAACATAATTATAATACTAATAACTGCACATACAACCCTTAAAGACTTAGAATATGAACTTAGAATATGAACAAAAGACTTAGAATATTTGACTTAGAATAGGAACAAAAAATTAGAAAAAGTTGTTCATTAGGTTTACGTTTTATTATTTTTGTACCATTTTAATTTTGAATTTCACAAATACAAACAAGATTTCTGAAACACCGATTATAATTGTACGAAAGTTCGATTTCAATTAATGTTGTGGTCGTGTTTGATACATTGATACAATTTTTTTAATGCATGGCCTGAAATTGCTTATCATCGTATAGTCACAATAACTAACACAACGAATATAAATATATAATTTATAAACAATTTTTCTGACTCATACGTAATTATAATTTAATCTCATTCGACTCACATAAAAGGCGTCATGACATTCGGCTTTGGATGCGCAGATCACTCCGCCCTATGCAAATCTGTATTTAAACATATTAAAACGGGTATTATTATCTAATAATAACATTCCTAAAAAATTAAATTTTAAAACAGAAAAATTTATCATCGAGACCCAATAGACCCCTGGAATACTATAGACCCGTTTTAAAATTCCATCGACCCCCAAGGGACGATGGATTCTTTCCCTGGCCCCCGTTAGGAATCCCTGGTTTAAAGGAATAAATAATTAAGAAACTCAAGGCTGTGTTTTCTTTGGGGGGGGGGGGGTGTTGTCACGTAATTTATTCCTTCTGATGTGCCGTAGTCTAAAGCTCATTATGTGAATACAAATTTTAAAGAAGAAAACAAATGCAAAATTGAAAGCATGTTTCGTTATTTATATAGCTAGTGAATCAGTAGCACTAAATAGGGTATTTAGTTAGAAATTCTGAAGCTAGTTTGAGGAAAAGATAAAAGAATGATGCACAAAATTAGTGGGAAGACAGAGCTAAAATGAAGGAACGTTAACAAGAGTCTGCTTACATTTGACCAGCAACAACAGGGGTAATAAAGGTGCTGATAACTATACACTAATTATCTCTTTCTACCATGTTTTTATTAACTCGCTTTCTTGTTTGTTTGTGTGTTTGTCCCGTACAAATCTTGCAATCTATTTTTAACTAACTTCCCGACTAGCTAGACATTTGAAACTTTTAGAATAGCTCATAACACGATGACAATGCATTATTTTAATACTTTTAGCCATCTTTATGTAGAATTGAATTCACTTTCAGTTAATTTTGTTTTGTAGACATGTTGCAGCCATCTATCGGACGGGACGGGAATGAAAAATTAAACACAAGTTAACTTTCAATTAACTTCATTTTCTTTCAAGTTGATGGGACAATTCATCAAAATATTTTTAAGAAAGTATTTATTAATACATACAATTGTCCAGTTTATATGATTCAAAGGAAAATTTAAAAGCATGGTATATAAAAAGTTATTTTTATCTTGTAATTATTTCCTTTAATTTCAGCAGTTCAAATTCTAATTTTCCAAAGTGTTGGACAAAATAAGAACGCTTCTATAACAAGCCTGACAATACCATACATAATTTTATATATTCTTTCTTTTGGAGGAGTATTTAAATATCATTTTTTAATCAAAATATGGAAAACATTCGTTGAAAAATTACGTAAAAATATATTTGCAGGAATGAGGAATAATGAAAAATGAAATTCTTTTTGAAGCATTTCCTTTTTTCATATTCTATTTACACTTTTAGACTATTGTCACATTTTTATTTTTCTTGACCATAATTTCTGTATATTTGTTGTTGTTTCTAATTCCCCCTGGCTGGAAGTTCCAGGCCAGATACATATAGGCTACGGGTTGAAATTTGCGGCTCCGGTTTATATAGCACGAACAAGGTCGGAGTCCGTCTTAGCTATTTGCCACCTCAATTTTGACCGAGCACGCCCTAGGATGTCAACTGGAGGGATCGTACCCTCTCCCACCCTCTCTGATCTCATAGAGGGTCTTTCCAGTTCACGGATTTAATGGGACCATATCCGGCCTAGACACGTAGGTATTTAATGGCATGCGTCGGGATTCGATCCAAGTAACATCAGTACTGAAAACCAGCACGCTAGCACAAGGCTACCTAGAACATAAAGTAGGCTTGTACTAATAGATATATCTGAGCACCATTAATTTACAAGAAATAGAGTAACGTAGTTTTGGGAACGTAGTTTGGCCTAGACATTGAGAAGTCCATTAGGGCGGCCGAAATTCTCTTAGATTGTCCAGCCACACCTCAGTCCGTAGTAGGTGGTCATTCCAGCAGCAGTTCAACGTCACCACAGAGTCGTTCTCTAAAGTCGCATGCATACACAAGCGAATCAGCTTTCCTCGTCCCCTCGTGATACATTAGTCACTCACCAGGAGCGTGATTAATTGACCCGACCGACCGTTCTCACTTTCCCACCGCTCACAACATCCCAACGTCATTACCCCTTTGACCTTTGACCCGCACCCCGTAATCCGTTTCCGAAAAGCCCAATTCGGGGACTCCCCCTTTGACCCCCCTCGCCAACGTGGGGAGAAGGTCCCTCGTCCCTTTGATCATTCGTCAGAAAACCGCCTTCAGAAGGGAGTGTCCGAGTGGTGAGAAGAATAGTGTGGTTATCGACAAGGGGACGCATAAATCACTGTTTCCCCCCTACAATTCGCTCATTTTTCGCGAATGTGTATTCGCGGGGTTATGTGTTCGGTTGTCTTTTATTGTCTAGAACCGATCTCTGCGTAAATTATGATCTGATGCTGATAGAGGGTACTCCTGATTATGGGGTCGCACCCCACCGTGATAAATTTCAAAATTCTTGTTCTTTTCCAGAACGGTCATTTAGGGTAAGCTGCAAAATGGGCCTTCGGTGGTCAGAGGGTTAGTAAACTTGGCATATTGTCATAACCCAATGTCTGAATGTTTGGTATGTGATTACTAGCTGGAAACCCTCACTTCGCTACGGAGTACATTCAAATTAAATACATCGGTCAATGTATGCAATTAATGCCAAATATATATATATATATATATATATATATATATATATATATATATATATATATATATATATATTCTAAAAAAAATTTCTGGGGCTGCCGCTGCCGGCAACGCCGCTGTCAAAAGCTTGTCAAGCTATCTCCTCCGAAACCGCTGGGGGTATGGGGTCGAGACCTATACCAATCGATGCAGAACAATGTGGGGAAGAAAGTAAGACATGTCTCATATTCGTCGGACTTTAAGTTTTTTTTTATTTTATGTTTTGTGGGAAAATATTGACCTTTTCATGTTCAGATTACGATAACTCGCCAAAAAAGGATCGTAGAATTTTTTTTTTTTACAATCTAAGACTACAGACTTTTCTCCTTCAAACAAGACCTCATTTGTTTAAAAATAATTTAAAACAAGCAGATATTTTTATTAAAATTGAAAACCCACTTTTTGGAAAAATTTATGCGTTTCGAGATATATAAATTCGATGCTCTCAGACTTATTATGTTACAAAGAAAATATTTATATCAACTGGAAGATGAAAGCTTTCTCATTCATATAAACTTCATTTCAAGCCTCTATCTTAAAATTTCGATTTTTAATTGAATTTTAAAGAACGATACTTCATCAGAAATCGGAATGAAGAATCGCGTCATTTCTTGGTTTTTCTCCTCTTGGATTTTATACAACGATTGAGTCATTCATTCACTTGATTCATTCATCGCCCTTAATGTAAGAACTTGAATTATCGAAAAAAATAAATATCCCTTATTTTTTTATAAAATATATTTTTTACATCAATTGTATACATTGATCGTCGCATTTATTATAAATATATATACACTCATGGACAAAAAAATTAGCGCACCAAGAAGGAGTCGTCAAAATGAAACGAAATTTTACATACGTAATGACTACTTTGATATAAGTAAATGATAAGAAAATCAAAGAAAAAGGATAATTTATTTCAGAGAAAAAGGCAAAAGAACGGAGGAGTTAATACTCCGTTGGACCCCCCTCTAGAGCGAATGCACGATGCTATACGATCGGGCATTGAGTCATACAAGTTCTGTATGATGTCCTGAGACATTTCGTTCCATATTTGCTGTAACCTTGCCTCTAGTTCGTTCAAACTCGTGGGATGCCCAACTCGTCGTCCCAAATGATCCCAGATATGCTCGATTGGAGACAAATCTGGGGATCAGGCAGGCCAAGGAAGGGTAGTAACAGTGCGGAGACAGTCTTGTGACACCCTTGTCGTATGAGGCCGAGCATTGTCTTGTTGAAAAATGGCTCCTGGGAGCCGTTGCATGAGTGGCAACACATGTGGTTGCAGGATTTTATGAACATACCGCTGGGCTGTAATGGCGCCACGGAACAATACTAGGGGTGACCGTGTATTGTAGGCAATGGCACCCCATACCATCACACCAGCTGTGGGAGCGATGTGTCGCTGTACAGCAAAAGCAGGATTGAAGCGTTCACAACGGGCTCTCCACACACGAACACGATTGTCATCACTGCCGAGATTGAATCTGGATTCGTCGCTAAATACGACCTGGTTCCATTCCGCTGCAGTCCAGTTTCCTCGTGCGCGGCAAAACTCCAAACGGAGGCGTCGATGGGTGGGCGTCAAGGGCAGCACACGTAATGGGCGCCGCGATACCAACTGTCCTTCAGCCAGGCGCCTTCGTATGGTTCGAGAAGACACAGAGGCCCCTAGTGAAGGTGCTACCTGTGCCTGGATGGCGTCCGATGAAGCAGTTGGCTGTACGCGTGCATTTCTAACGATGTGGCGGTCTTCTCGACGACTGGTCTGTCGAGGGCGTCCTGAGCCTGGTCTTCGTGTACATGACATCTCTCGGGTCCACTGGTCCCAACACCTCCTCACAACACAATCAGAGCGGCCTAATTGACGAGCTACTCGCCTAGCTGACCACCCAGCTTCCATCATCCCGACGATTCTCCCCCTCTGAAACTGCGACAACTGCTTATATTGTCTTCGAACACGGTGTAATGGCATGTCTATCTCAGCTCTTCCTTTGT
>OU015500.1:157380436-157457936 GCA_907164885.2 Dolomedes plantarius
ATTTATATATTATATAAATTTCTTTCATTAAATATTTCATATCAATTTATAATTACTGAATTCAGAATGGAATTTTTTCTGCTACTCAACAGTCATAAAGATTTTTTACTTATTTTTATAGAAGAACCATTATGTCTAAACAAAAAAACATTTTCCCCCCTATTTAGCTATAATTTAGTCTAAGGGTATACACCCCTCCACGCCACAGTATTTTGGTTGTTTTATTTTTATTCGTCCTATAGGTAAAATACCGTCTATAGGTAAATTTCGTCTACCAATATTGGTAGACGAAAGACTGCACAGTACCGCCCATGCCTGCAGCCAGCATACGAACCTGGGCCCACACTGTTGAAACTTGGGACGCTTGGCGCTATACGTTGCGTACGACACTTGATTTTTGTAATTAATGCGGAGGCACTTGTCTTGAGAAAACCTCACATTATACCTCCGAAATTGTTGACTATTGATCATATGGGATCACCCTATAGGTGAGTCAGATTTACCCCCTAGTGCCATCTCAATTTTGACCAAGCATCCCTAGGGACATCATCTAGAAGGGGCGTCATCTAGAATCTCCTCACCATTCCTTCAAACCCTATGGAAGGACTTGTAGGGTTCGCGTGTTGCTCAGATGCAAATTTCTGTTCGCAGCGCAGTGCAGGCCAGTCGAAGTGAGTTCGGAGTAGGTGTCTGGTCTGTTTAAGAGACACACGCTGAGTTGGCAAGAGCCGAAGAAGGGAGTGGAGATTTGTACGGTAGTACGTTACGCTATTAGTAGAGATACGAAAGAGTCGAGAAAAGTTAGATTGAAGGTGATAGCGGTATTTAACTGATAGAGCACGTATTAATATTTAGCCTAGGTGGCTGCACGATTTCCATAGTTAGTTCAGAGCCCGATGGTTACGGGTATTTCTAGGGAACATATATTCTGCCTGAAAGGATTCATTACGACTTTAAAGTTCAGTTTCTTAGTACCGCAAGTTGCGGTACCACTGTGTTATTACTTGAAGCCCCAAGTCGGTCTATGTTAGTCTACCTCTACGTAGAAAATAAAGGAATTATTTATATTTATTCCTATTACTTTATAGTGTGCCTGGACCGTTAGAGGTTTCACAGGGTACAAAAGAAACAGAACCATATAGACTTTCCGATATACGCATTGAATGTGGTTAAACAATTTTAATAGTTAACAAGGCAAATCTTGTAATCGATTTTTAACTAACTTCCCGACTAGCTAGACATTCGAAACTTTTAGAATAGCTCAGAACACGATGACAATGCATTATTTTAATACTTTTAGCCATCTTTAAGCAGGATTGAATTCAATGTCTTCTAATTTTGTATTGTAGACTAGTGCAGCCATCTATCGGCCGGGACGGGAACGAAAAGTGAAACGCAATTTAACTTCCAATTATATTCATTTTCTTTCAAGTTGATGGGATAATTCACCCAAAAAATTTATTAATACATAGAATTGTCAAGTTTATGTTATTCAACAGAAATTTTAAAAACATTGTATATAAAAAGTTCTCTTTATCTTGTAATTATTAATTTTTTTTTGTACCGAGTAATTTTGTTAGTCATGTTAACAACTGCGCTTAAGCTATGAAATTAAAATAACATTTCTCTTCTTGTTCATCTCATATGCTTCCTTGAAAATATTAGAGTACCTTTATCGCGTAAAGAAATATACAAGAAGTCAAAAGTATATATATTTTACAGCAAAAGTGTAGTTGTTAGTAAAACATTTTACTCAGATCCACGAAACCACTTTCTTTTCCCATTTGGCCTATTTCTCTACGCTCATGACATTTCTATATTGAACAGGGTAACGCGAGCTAAAAAAGTTCGGATCTATGCAAATGTTAAATCTATGCGAGCGACTGTGACTCAACGGCTGGAAGATATCCTTTAAATATATCTACAAAAATATGTCCGAGATCTCCTGAAACAATGGAAAGTCCATTCTAGAGGGTACTTTTTGAAGCACATAAACGACATTAGCGAGTTTTTCATACCTTTCATTATGCCAGTTTATGTCACTTAATCGTATAAAAGACGCCCTGTGGCGTAGTGGTTAAAAGCTTCAAGCTGCCGCGCCACATGTCCAGGGTTCTACCCTGTGACTGGGCAAGGTCGACTCATGCGTTTCATCACTTGAGTAAGTTGATAAAATGAGGGAAATGCATGCTTGGGAATTACCTCTGGGGGTCCCACGTCAGGGAGACCACCTTACCGAGAGATATTCTGTATGGCACCCCAAGCCCACGGCAAAGAAAGCGGAGATAGGCTCCACCGGCATTGGTCCTCAATGGACTGTTCCGCCATTGGTTAGTTAATTGTATAAAAACTAATATATCCTTCTCCGATGACTGAAAGGAAAATATGTAAACGCATACGTCATAGTAAGTCAAAGGAAAAAATATATTAGCAAAGATACAGAAAAAATGTAATTAATATATATATATATATATATATATATATATATATATTTCTATTTCTTTGTTACGATGTACTAGAACTAACCCTATGAATTGACGACACAAACGGAGGCTTTTAGTGGCTCAACGCCAGGAGTCGATCCGAGTACGCTCAGCACCTAAAACCACCGCCACAACCCATATATATATATATATATATATATATATATATATATATATATATATAAATATAATTTACGCTATATATATATATATATATAATTTAAGCGTAAAGACCTTTACGCTTTATGTTAGGCTACCCAGATATTCGAGCTGTAGAATTTCTTGTACGTCGTCTCCAAATCATAATGTGATTATTATAGATGAGTTATTTCCCTCTTGTGTCTATTCTTAAATAACCAATTTTTGCAAAAAAAGTATTTCATGGAGTTTTTAGGGCTCAATGTAAAAATAGGGTAATATAAAATTATTACCTCTTCACTAGCCCAAAATTTGATTTATATCTCCAGTAGAGTTATCACTGATAAAAATTTCATTTGAAATATAATTTTATTTAAGATAATTTTATTTAAATCTGACTTTTACATACTTGTATGCATCGCATTCGCTTTTAGAGAAATGTACTCGAATTTATAACCCACACGGATAGGGAAGAAATAACATGGATGTTTTGTTAATTGTAGTTAAAATGGCAAGAAACGTTTTGCGTGGCGCTTGTTTTATCGAAAATACGAAACAAGATGGATGTTCATGAACTGGGCTTGTTATTTTAGGTTCACTTTTTACGAATGTTCAAACTGCGGATTCATTTTTAATGTTTTATATGACAGTGGATTTATATTATTAATTACCTAACGTAATAGCCAGTCACCACACAGCAATTTTGGATGTCCAAAATTTAGCTCCATTATGGACGATTGTCTAAAGCCAGAAACATCCGTCATTTTTAGGACGAGTGACGTCGTATAGTCGAGTAACTCCCTTATTAAGATATTTTGTCGGGGTCTGTGGGTCTTGTTAAGTAAACTCCGAAACCCCAAATGGTCCTATCTTCTCAAAACAACTCAACTCTCTGGAAAGTAGAGGTGAGGCAATATACATCCTACGCCATCTTTTTGTTTAACCCGTTCAGGGAGAACAAATTCGACCGTTTGCAAGGTGCAGATTTTTTCCCGATTTTTTTTAACTTAAAGAATCTTGAATTTTTTTACAATTAAAGGTTGGAAAATGTTTTTGACTCTTTAAACTGATAACAGATGGCAGAACTAGCCATTTTTCTGCTCATTTAACTGGAATACAATGAATGCAAAGGAAAAAAAAACTAGATTTAGGCGTTTGCACTGTGGAAACGGCGCCCCTCAAAGGGTTAAAAAAGAAAGGATTGGATTGGTATCATTAGGTAGCCGTAGTTGTAGCACGTTTGGCTTCGAACTGGGGTACTCGTTTCGAATCCCGACGAGGTCATTAAATACCTCCGCGTCTAGGCCGGATATAGGCAAGTTAAATCTGTAGACCGGAAATTCCTTCTATGATGTCAAAGCGGGTAGAAGAAGGTACGAGCCCACCACGTCTTTCCTGGGAAATGATCGGTCTAAAGTATGGTGGCATCCTATTCACGTTCCTATTCAGGGTAAGGGTTAAATCCCGAAAGGTCTTAGTTGCTCTGTCGGGCCCTGTCCTTTTAGTGAGTTGGAAATCGGAAAAGATAGGATATCGTTTCCGTTTAAGGGGACGGTGGACCTTTCTTTGAGCAAATCTTGTCACCGTAATGTGTTATTGTAATGTGTTATTGTGAATGTGTTATTGTAATGTGTTAATGTGAATGTGTTAATGTGAATGTGTTATTGTAAAAAATTATATATTTCTGTAAATTAATAGTACCAAAATAGTGTTTTCCAAGTCAAAAATCATTTATGAAGATTCTACGAGGTCATTTATTAAGGGTAAGTGTAGTAATAAACTTTAAATCCGTTTTTCTCAAAACAGATATTTAAAGGTTTTAGAAGGTTTTTAGAATTTTTAAATGTTCCATGCTACTTAATTTTTGTTCAAAATTCATGAAATTGATAAGGAAGAATCCTGATACTGTTTACAAAAAAAAACTGGACATGTATTTTACAATTCGACTTCATTAAGGTAATTAAATTCGATTTATAACTTATTAAAAGGCAAAATTTTGAGGAAAATCGGGATGGAATTCAGAAAAATATTTCTAAAAAAATAACTACTCAAGGGATTAAATAATTGATGCACATATTTGTTTGTTGTACAATTTTAAGTAATTAAAATACAAAATACAGGAAATATCTCAAAATTTATTTCGCAAGGAGCATTTTAAAAATTTGGTTATAAATTTTAATTTTTTTTAAAAATTTAAAATTGTAATGAGATTGGAAATTTTTTTAAGGTAATCTCTCTCTCTCTCTCTCTCTCTCTCTCTATATATATATATATATATATATATATATATATATATATATATATAGAGAGAGAGAGAGAGAAATGTATACATATGTACAATAATTTGTATCTCTATGATGAAAAGTCAAGAAAATATTTTTAACGGCTACCGTCCCCTTAATATATAAAAAATATAAACAACAGAAAAAGAAGTGTATAACTTATTATGGTGAATAGAGCTAGTTATATTTTCAGTTCATCGAATAAGAAAATAAACTTGCATAAGCGTAATAGTTTTTAAAAGTTCATAAATCAATTTATGAATACGAATTACCCATATTGAACAATCCACGTTTGCATTATCTGACAATTCGCAAATTCAAAACGAACACAAAACGATATCTTGAATACCTCTGAAATTTAAAATACGAAAATTCTTGTGGGGTTAAATATAATAAAACACCCTTAAATAAATACTACTTCGTATACGCTATTTCTCAATTCATAAAACACAAAAAAATTGTACCTTTCTGCTGACCTTAAATATTTTGCGATACACTTGGAATAAAATTGTTCGCAATTTATAAAGAAAATAAAAAAAACCTGAAAAGTATTTTGGGATATTTAACAGCCATTTATTAGGCAAGGAGGAAAGCCCAACGGATTGGAATAACATTGCCAACTTAAGCGTAACAAATGTATTCTTGTATTTTGAAAAATTTCTCGAAACAAACGTTTACATCTTTGATTGATCACAGAATCAGAAGACCGCATGTTTTCTATATAAGTTCGAAAAGAATCATGAAAGAAAGTAATAAAGAAAAGCAAGTGCAGATATTTTGTTTGCCTTTTATTATGCAAACAAATTCTTGATTCTAATATGTGTACCTTTGTTTTAGTATACAAAAGATAAAATCGATTTTATCTTCATCTTGGCTACCGCAATAAATGACGGCGTGTTAAAATATTTAAAATATGCAATGTATGATTCACCTTAATGCTGCCATAGTAATCGTAAATCTTACGCCGAAATACATAAAACTCTTATTTGATTGCTTTCCATTTTAACGTAAGATTACGTTCCTCAATAACGGTTCTCCGGAAAGAAAATTTTCAGAGTCCGTTGCGAGTTATAGCTTTGGCAGAGCGCCAAATCAAGTACCAGTAAACAGTTAAACAGAAAAGTACCAGAAGCGTAAAAATCTATATATATCTATATATACAGAGGCTGTTCGCACATTTTTTAGACGATTTTGGTAAGCGGTAATAAAAAATTGTTTGCTGCAAAAGAAATAATTGCAATTGTACTATGCTTTTAAAAGTCAAAATTATCGTCTGCGGGTTGAAAGCTTTGTTTTTATTCAAAATGCCGTTTTTAACAAATCAGTGGTTCGAAGGCTACATTTATGCTCTTTCCGAAGAGAAATATGCATACTCCGTTATCCAAAAACGATGTGAGAGTCATGGTTTTGTGATATCTAAAGCGTCGATAGGTAATATCGTCAACAAGAAAGGAAAAAAAAACGTCAAATTCGAGCCTCAAGTGGGACAAAAATTCCAAACAAGTATCCAAGGAAAAAACGGACATCTTCGACTATTGCAAAGGTACGTTGTTTAATGTTAAAAGAAAATCCCCCTAGTGAAAGGACAGTTGCAAAATCATTAAAATACTCGATGTCCACTGTAAACAAAATTATAAACGTTGATTTAAATCTTAAGAAAGCGGAAAAACGCAATGTGCATCGTCTTCTTCCAAATCATATCGCTGAACGCAGGACACGCTGCAGAATTCTATATGAGAAACACTTATCCAAAGAAAAATGGAAAACAATTGTCACAATAGATGAATCATGGGTGTATTTAAATGATTGCAACAAAAAAAGAGCCATTTATTATCATAAAAGGGGAGAAAAAAATTCAAGTACATGGTTCAAAGAATCGAAAGAAAGTTTTTCTAAGGGATTCATGATTGTTGCTGGTTTTTCTTATAATGGCATTATTCTTATATTATTATCCTGAAAATTGCGGTGTCGAAAGAGAGTTCAGAATAAGGGATGTCAAATAGAACATTTAAAACACAAGAATTTTATGTAATTTAGTTTTGTGAATACAATATACATCGTCTAAAAAATGTGTGAACAGCCTCTGTAAATATTTCAGGTAGTCTCCTCCAACGAAACTACCGCGGGTTATTAACGTAGAATTACTTATCGTTTGCTCACCTTTTTTTTTTTGATGCATTTTGGTACTTTTCTGTTTAACTATAAACTGCTACTTGGTTTGGCGCGCTGCCAAAATTATAACTCGTGACGCAGGACAATTTTATATCTCTCTGAAGGACCGTTATTGAGTAGTGTAATCCTACTTTAAAAAAAGGTAAGCAACTATAAGTAATCCTACGTTAATAACCCGCGGTAGTTTCGTTAGAAGAGACTACCTGCAATATATATATTTTTATTATGGTGCAATTTTCAATATTTCTATTTAGTTGTGTGTTTAACCTATATTTGACCATCGTCCTAAATATAGGTCAGCATACATTTCTAGCTCATACTCATAAAATATTCTTTCTATTGCGTTTGTTTTAGTATTACATTACTGTGAAAGTATCACTCATTACACTGGCTAATTTTTAATTCCTAATTTTTAAACATTTATTTATTATAAATTTTTAAAGTATGCCAATTTTGAAAGTTTTTGTAGGAAAATGTATAAAATTAAGTTTAAAAAAATTGGATGAAAAAATATTAAAATTCTGCCTCATATTCAATAATGTAGATGTTTAACATTATGTATGTTAAAACTCAAGAAGAAAAAGCAATAAAAACACCTTTTTTACTTTGTTTTTACAAGCGTCCTATAAATAGGACAATGGTCAAATCCACTACTACATTCTTCTGCCATTCACACATACCTATTACAGTGGATATCACATTTTGCCTCGTGAAAATATGTACTGGGAAAATGCTCCGGATACTGGAACAGCACTAGTTAGTCGAGCAATGCTACGAAACAGATACTTTGAGATAAATAAAAACATATTTGCATTGTAATGACAATAGCGGTATTGATTCGGATCATTATTACAAAGTACGTCCAATATAGTATGACTTATTGAATGAAGCTCTAAAGCAGTTTGGTGTATTTTCTGAACATCTAAGTATTGATGAAAGAATGGCGCGCTATCACGGAAGACATGGCTGCAAGATGTTTATGAAAGGAAAACCAGTCAAATTTGATTATAAGTTGGGGGTACTGTCTTCTTATGATGGATATCCATTTCATATCATTCCATATCAAGGAGCGCAAAAAGACCCAATCATATCTAGGTTTAAAAAAATTGGGATTGGAAAGTAACAACAAATATGATCCTCAAATTTTTGAAAAGAAAACTCAATCAAAAGTGCAAAAGAACAAAGTTCCATTATCTCAAGAAGTTGTGGAAAGTTTGCTGTCAATTGTAAAAAATCCAGCGCAGCACAAAATTTATACGGATAACATTTGCACCTCCTATGGCCTTTTCTTTAGACTCGGAAAAGTGATTTCTTTGCTACGGGACCTGAAGAGAAAATAGAATGGCCAAATGCTTACTAAACAATCAAGGCTATCAACCAAATGCTATCAACCAAAATAATGGCTAAAATGGATCGAGGTATGGCAAACTGGAAAATTTGATGAGAGAAATGAAATTGCAGCAGTTCGCTGGAAAGATAATAAGGTTGTATCATTGGTCACGAATTTTGAAGATTCAAGATGCTATTCAAAGGTAGAAAGAAGAGTAATAAAAGGAGGCCGAGAAATATTTGACATACCAGCATGCATAATTTCTTACAATAAGTATAAAAATGGTGTAGACTTATTTGGCAATCATATGGAAAACTATATTTCCTCTCACAAGGAAAAAAAGTAGTATTGGACATTGTTCTTAAATGCTTATGAAACTGCACTAATTGCAGCCTGTAAGATAACGAAAATGTTCAATCCAACAGAAGCTCCTGAACTTCTAGAATATCGAAGAGATATTACAATAAATAATTCATGAATCTCTATACCAAGGAATTTGGCGATTAGTCGACTAGGCACTCAACAAAGAAATCCATAATCTTTGAAGCTGCAGAGTGAACACATTATTGTGAAAAACCTTAAAGGAAGTCATTGTCAACTAGAGAACTGTGCAAAATACCAACAACTACCCTCAAAAAATGCAATGTTAGAGTCTGTTTAAATTGTTTCTTACCATTTCATTTGAAAAAACAAGTTTGAGAACGGAAAAAAAAAATTAGTGTCATAACAGTGGATTTGACCGTCGTCCTATATATAGGACAGCATGTAAATCTGAAGATAATGAAAATTTGGTAAGTTTTACAATTTTATATCTTTCCTTGTGTCTTTATGAAGCTAAACCACACCTTTTTAAAAAAAGAATAATTTTTTTCAATATTTGGTCAAATATGGGTTAAAGTAGATTCAATTAGAAACTCTTCTTTTTGGTTTAAGGTAGATTTCCCCATTTACAAGATTATGTCTAATGTAAGGAAATATTTTCTTTAATAGAATTGCTATTCAGTGTTAAGAAAAATAATTTTTTTCCACACAGAAATCATAGTTTACCAGATTATATAAAGACTTTTTCTTAATGATATTTTGCTATAACTTATTTAAGGGGACAGTGGACCTTCAAACCTAACTTTTTTTGTTTTGAATGGATTTGCTTGAAATTTGAATATGTGATTAGTACCATAGATATGTAAAAGTGGTTAAAATTTAAAGATGAAATATTAATAATTTATGAATTATGAATCATTAATTATATCAAAAATTGGCATAATTAAAAATGTTCCATGTGCATTTCTTTTGCATATAATACGGTAATTTTCATTTACATGTTACCTTATAGAACTAACAATGAAACTTATCGCTTATTTTAAGCATTCATTAAAAATATAAAGAGAAAAAATAATAATAGTGAAAACACCCAATTTATTATGCAAAATATCTATAAATAGTCTTTTCAAGTACAAAATTTAGAAATTCTGAGCTACGAAGCAAAATTTTTTTCAATAAAATTTATTTGATATACAGTTAAGTATATAAAACTTAAATTTCACAGCAATACGATAGTTAGAAATGCGCCTGGAGCAGTTTGAATATTCGTATGACACGAAAATTTTTATTTTGAGAAAAACACATTTAAAGTTATTGCTATTAGTAACCACATAATATCTAAATTAAATAGAAATGCCTATAACTAGGAAAGTAATCACAAAAATAAAAAAATCTTTTTGCAACACATTCCTACTCGTCCGTAGTTTCACAATAACATAAAATAAAATAAATCGAATTTTTGAACAAATTTTACAATTTTGAAAGTCCACTGTCCCCTTAACCCGACTAAAGTTTTCACTTTATTTACTATTTTTACGTAAGCTATCTTTGAAGCAAATAAATTCTCACAAATTTTCAGTATAAAATTCTTGAGGCTTTAACGTTATGTAACTGCTCCGTCTAAAGTCTACTACGTGTGGCGGTAAATGACACGTCAACGATAAGTGAGGTGGTTGTTTTGGAGACCTAAGGTCATCTTTAGCGACGCTTGGGCCAAAGGGAACGTTTTGTAAGGCGGCGAAACGAGAGTTACTAGATGATAAGAGAGAAAGTTGCCACTTACAGAAGATATAAGAAATACTATGTAGATCAATGTTGCATCGACCCGCTTTCTTTCAATAAAAAAGCAACTCTACACTAATGTAAATATTTTTGGTGTTAGCAATTTTTTAAGAATTTGAAAAATGTTTACAAAAAAGTAGAAAAAGAAATAAGAAAAAATTTGACAAATTATTTTTAAAATCAATGAACTATAGATTTTGGGTACATATTTAGTTTGCATAATAGTAGTATAAAAAGAAAATCGCTCGCTTACATTCTACGCTTGTTTTTACAAAATCTCATGCTACTATAAATTCCTAGTTAAAAATTAATATGCATTTGTACGTCATTTAGGTAAAAACTAAAAAATATTAAAATTAAAAGAGAGCATAATTTCAAAACTATGAGATTCATACCAAACATCGAAACTTATCAACTTAAATTATTTATATAAAGCTGTAATAGAAAAAAATTGGATGATAAGGATAAGCCAATCATTTCGATAATATTTGGTGAAATATTTTTGATAGCATCTCTCTTATCATGATCCAAGTTTTTCGGTGCTTACAAGAACTCATTTTGAATGTCAAGTCTCACACAGATAACAATAAATGAATAGAGACAATGTAAGTATATACTTATAAGATTATTTGACACTGTGAGGACGGTGAACGCATCGTGGGGCTGGATTCAATTTTAAGTCGAGAAAGCATCCCAAAATGCGACCATTTTAAGTAAGATGAATGGGGTCATTAACAACTCGTTAGTGGAGTGTTCAATTTTAGGTCATTACGGTCACCGCAGAAAGACCATGTACCGACACACGAGCGGACCAGAAACCGCAAGCCTGTTTCCTACGTCGAGGCCGAATTCTCTAGAATCTTCTCGAATTTTCTGAAAGCGTAGAAATAAAAGAAAGAAAGAACGGATGGGAGGGGAGATCAGATATGAACTGAGAGGAGAGAATGATGGAACGTGCTTGCTGTCTCTATGTTGGACTTTAGATTGAACTGAATTATGACTCTCCTCTCTTTCTGGTTTTCGAGTGATCATTGTGCTGTTTGAGGAAATATTGTATCATAGTCGCAGTATATATATATATATATATATGTATATATATATATATATATATATATATATATATATATATATATATATAAGGAAAGAGTTGTTTATGTGTCCATGAAAACGATAAATGAGCTACCTAATCACAAGATCACGCAGGCACCTTATTTGACACTACCGCATCCTGTATGTTTTGCATCTAAAAAATGTAGATAAAATTATTAAAATATGTCATTATAAAAAATTTAAAGTATATTTATAAATCAATAATATGAAATAAATTTACTTCAACTATACAGGACTTCTCTCCTCCTGCACCCACACTTAGCACCACTGGTCAAGGTAATCGGTTGCATCGTGAAGGGGCACGGCAAACGTTAAGACCTTTAATACCGAAGTATCATTATATTAAGGTAGTACATCACCGTTCATCGTAAGTGACGTAACTACACTTGTATGTACAGAATCCTAAAATATTTGTATATGCTCACACCTGGCATTTTGTGAATGCTCAGTTACTCAATTCCGTGGATTTGCACATGGAAGTACTCTTAAATACTATCAGCCCATCATCCGCGAATGCTTGTAAATTGTGCCATTTTCTCATTTGTTCTGTTTTCAGTAATTGTTTAATTATTATGTGACACTATATGGATACCATAGAGGATTCTTGGGTTAACCCCATATTATAGTTCGAATCGAAGTTTCTTAATACGATTTTCCTATTTGTTAAAAAGTTAATTGCCTTTTTTGAGACAATCGTGCTGTACTTTTAGTTGAATCAGTTCTCTCATAATATTACTTTCATCAACAGTGCTGAACGCAGTTTTAATATCCAGAACTATTAAGCACATATGTTCCCTTTCCCTTTTATTTTGTATTTCCGTATTTAGTGCCTTAACTAGGGCGTCGGCAGTGCTTTTACCACGCCTAAATCCACATTGCAAATCTGATCAATGGTTATTCATTTCTAAGTGTATGATTAGCTCATTCATTAATAATACATTCAGGATTTTTCTCATTACGGGCAGAAGACAGATGGATCTATAGGAAGTGGCAAGTGTATGATTTTTTCTCTCCTTTGGGAAATAGAGTGCCGAGGCTTTCTTCCAGCTGTTTAGGAAAGATTGCTTCCCCCGAATGTGTACAATAAATTTTATGTCGGAATCGCCGATATGTTATAAAAAATTCCTCTATAATCCCCAAGCCGAAACCGTCAATGTTCTGGGCCTTATCCCCTGGCCTTACATTATATGGTTCTATTTCTTATTTACCCCGTGAATCCAGGCACACTATAAAGTAATAGGCATAAATATAAATAATTCCTTTATTTTCTAAGTAGAGGTAGACTAACATAGACCGACTTGGGGCTTCAAATAATAACACAACAGTATCGTAACTTGCGGTACTAAGAAACTGAAATTTAAAGTCGTAATGAACCCTTTCAGGCAGAATAGACGTTCACTAACAATACCCTTAACCAGCGGGCTCTGAACTAACTATCGAAATCGTGCAGCAACCTAGGCTAAATACTAATACGTGCTCTATCAGTTAAGTACCTCTATCACCTTCAATCTAACTTTTCTCGAATCTTTCGTATCTCTACTAATAGCGTAACGCACTACCGTACAAATCTCCACTCCCTTCTTGGGCTCTTGCCAACTCAGCGTGTCTTAAATAGACCAGACACCTGTCCTGAACTCACTGCGACTGGCCTGCACTGCGCAGCTACCAGAAATTTGCATCTGAGCAACGCACGAACCCTACAACATATGATTATAACTTTTCCCTTGTGTCTCATTACGTTTTGTATTTCATTTAAAGTGAATCCTACGGTTTCAGTTTGAGTAAAGTCGTCCCATTTATTCTGAATATTGTTTAGTTTCAAAGTGTTTAACTGTTAGTATTATGTCACTGCCTGCTTCGTTATTGTTAAGTTTATCATTTTTATATCTTATTCATTCGATCTCAAGTATGTTTTATCAGTTAGATAATTCACGAAACCAAGCGATCCTGAAGGTATACGGCAAAACATCTGAAGACCGATCGACAGACACGATATACCTCACCTACCCAGGCGAGCCGAAGTAACTGAACCAAGATTAGTAACAGAATTTCCTAACCCAACAGACACCACACCACCATCCGCCGACACTCATCCTAACGTTAAACTTTATTCAAATAATAGCATTACAATACCAATAGAAATAACATGCTACAATCACAATAGTATAGTCACAATTACAAAATACAGATAATTTCATTTCAATAAATACAGTGCAAGCAATTAATCATACCATACAAACAACGCTATACAAATACAATATAATATAATCATATACGCTATGAGTCAGTTAGGTAATCTAAAAGGAATACGTCGTTCCACCTCTCGGTATGTGACTTCGTAGTACCTGGTGATTCTATCTTCTACAGTTCGATGCAATTCCACCTCCCGCAGAGTAGCACAGGTACGTATTTATTTAGGACTAACGAAGCAACAGGAGCTAAGGCGAAAGTCGAGGCTCAAACGTCCATTGTCACTCTTGTACAATGACGAAGCCATTTCGTACGGTCTTTCCCGTCAGTTGAGCAACAGAAAATAGATATTTTTTTATTACAGTCACTATTTTTACACTGCTTTATAATTTGTTGATACGAATATTTCTCCGCGAAAGCGCAGTTACGTAACCTTCGAGCCATCTATCAATTTTAGGAGCCATTTTAAAAATAAATATTTTATTTTACATTCCAATTTAAAACAAAAACAGTAGCAGACGATTATTCTGATGTTGAAAAATTTTTATCTCAAAATGCAAAGGCCAAAAATAAATTACAAAATCGTTTCCATAAAGTGCGAACGACCTTCTGTATATGGGCTCAAAAGCTGCAGTTTACATAGACATGGGTAAAATGAAGACACATACTTCAGAGAAAGGTAAGGAAAGGTAGGTAAGGTTTAAGAAAGTGCGGGTAACAAAAGAATTGTGAGAAAGTACATGCAATATGCTTATCATACAATTTAGTATCACAGGTTTTAGCATAATTGTTGAGAGACAATAAATTGTATAGAGGGTCAGTTTTTTTTCATTTTCGAACCTAAATATCAAAGAAGGGTCAAATCGCATATAAGTAAAGCTTGTGAACTTTCGCTACAGTAATTTTATCCAAGTAGGTTGAAAAATTTAAATTGCGTAAGATTTTATGCGACGAAGTTCGAAAATAAATTTAGGGGTGAGGGAAATTTAAAACATTCATTCTGCACATTTATTCCATACCCAGCTTCTGTTACTGCACATGCCCTTTAAACCTCTGTTTCCGATCTAGATAAAAAGCATTTCCCAGATACTGAGTAATAAGACTTACAAATATTTTTTATTCACATTAAAATATTTTAAGAGAAGTTTTTTTAAGGTTCCGAAATGAGCTAGCACGCTTTAAAAAACATGAAAAAAAAATTCACTTTTTAAAAGGAAAGCTGAAAATGTTTATTCCATTTTTTGCAGAAAAAAAAAGCTTTCTGCATTCTTCCATTTAGAGAGGGAGAGAATCAATTAACCATATGAACCTAACCTTTCCTGAGGTGCATTAAAAATACATTTTGTTCCCATCATTAGGATAAATTGCATTACTTACCATTTGTTTTGTAGTGTTTCTTTCCCAGATAATGCTCTTTTTTCCTTCTCATTGAAGCCAAAATGGAAATTTTAATAAATATCTTTCCGTCCTTGCGAAAAATCCGCTGAACACATAATACTTCTTTATTCTCTACTATTAACTGCTAACTCACTCAGCTATTTTTATGTATTTAAAAATCTATTAACTATATACTCTATTAACTATCTCTACATTTAAAACTCTATTAATATTATTTTATTTATTTTTATACATATATGTATTCATTTTTTTAAAAAATTACATTCAGATTAACTGAAGACTTGTTAATTACATTAACTGATATATTTTGTAATCTGACTAGAAAAACACTAAAAGAGTTATTCAGTTTTAACTGAAGTTTATTAATTTCAAGTAGTTATAAATTGAATATATAACGTGTGACATTTCATATTATAATTTAATCGCTCTTTAAAAATAATTTATTATTTGTATTAACACTCTGATTCCATGAGAAAAGTTTTGTGATTTTATGTGATTTTTCGGAAAAAGGACAGAAATCTTTTGTAAAATGTATGATACTTGTTTTTAGAATAAAAAAATTTCAGGGATTCTCTTCTAACGTAGCTACCACGGATTATTAACGTCGGATTACTTATTGTTGCTTACCTCTTATGTATGTATATATATGTATGTATATATACTATATGTATCTATATCTATCTATCAATATATATATATATATATATATATATATATATATATATATATATATATATATATATATATATATATATATATATATATATATATATATATATATACACTGCTGGCCACCCAAATTGCAACACCAAGAAAGACAAGAGATATCAGAACAAAATTTATTTTGTAGATAACATGTTGACCAAGTATCAAATGATTAAATTTATAGACTTCTGTGAAGTGTGGTTCCTGCCAAAATCAGTAGCCAGAGTAGCCGCCATTGTTGGAGATCACCGCTGCCACACGCCACGGCATTGATTCAAAGAGACTTTGGATGAGTTCTTGGGGTACATCATACCAAGCAGCTTCCACACGTTGCCAAAGTTGATCTGCTGTGGCAGCTGGGGATGGAATCTGGGTCAATCGTAGAGCAATCATGGACCACATGTTTTCTATCGGCGAAAGATCCGGAGAGCGAGGCGGCCAGGGAAGCAATTCAATCTGGCGATTGACGAAGAACCGTTGGACAATGCGTGCCACGTGTGGTCGCGCATTATCCTGTTGAAATATGGCTGTGGGCAAGCCCTGAAGGTAAGGAAGGACAACTGGATCCAACACCTCGGAGATGTAGCGCTGGCTGTTTAAAGTACCGGCAATGCATACTAGAGGTGTGCGAGAGTGATATCCATTACTGCCCCATACCATAATACCCGGTGCAGGACCAGTGTGGCGATGCATAACGCAGCTGTTCAGCATCCTCTCTTCACGGTGTCTCCAGACTCGAATGCGACCATCGTGGTGTTGCAGACAGAAGCGTGACTCGTTAATAAAGACAATTTCATTCCATTCTGCCGTTCACATCCTTCTGTCATCGCACCATTGTCGGCGGAGACGTCTGTGGTTCTGCGTCAAGGGTAGACAAAGCAATAGACTTCTTGCGGACAGACCACTCTGCTGTAAACGGCGTCGAACGGTACGCGCAGACACTGGATGATGCGTTACAGACTGCATGTTCTGTGCAATGGTTCGTGATGTGACTGAGCGATCCGTCACTGCCATTCGCACAATTTGCCTGTCATCACGTGAAGTGGTGCGCTGAGGTGGATGCGATCGAACACGCCGGTCCGTCGTACCCTCCTGCATCCAACGATCACATATCCGCATTGCAGTTGTTTGGTTTCGTCCAACACGACTACCGATTTCCCTGAAAGATAATCCACAATCTCGGTAGGCCACTATCCTTCCTCTGTCGAACTCGGATACTTAATCAAAAGATGATCGCTGTTTTCGACGAGGCATAATTGATCGTTTTTTTGAAAAACCACAAGAAAAACACAATTGCCGAACTCGAAATCGTCGAAATCTCCAAGCTTTAAATAGCGCTTTGAAGTGGCGCCACACGCGCGCGTGATGTGCGTCTGCGCTGAAATTCTAATCATTTGCATATCTCACCTCCGCTAATGCATGTTGTAAATTTCATGTTATTTGCATGTTTCCTTCAGGGTGTTGCATTTACAGTGGCCAGCAGTGTATATATATATATAATATATGGATGTCAAAATTTTGACGCATTTTGGTACGTTTCTTTTCAACTGTTTACTGCTTGCCCAAGCGATAGAGATTGGGTTTGGCTCGCTGCCAAAATTATAACTGGCGACGACGGACGGTTTTAGCGTCGGAAAGTTTGCTTTCAGGAGGACCGTTAGGGAGGAACGTATTCCTACGTTAAAAAGAGATTTAAGACAAGACATTTAAGACAAGAAAAGCCGTTTAAAACAAGACAAGTCATTTAAAACAAAACAAAACAAAACATTTCAGAAAAGAGAAGACAAGACATTCAAGACAATACAAGACAAGACAAAACATTTAGGATAAGACAAGACATTTAAGACAAGACATGACAAGATAAGACAATACATTTATGACTAGATATTTAACACAAGACAAGACAAGAGAATACATGTAAGACATTTATGACAACACAAGACAAGACAAGAGAAGACGTTTAAGACGTTCATAACAAAACAAGACAAGGAAATACATGTACGAGAACACAAGAGAGCACAAGCTAAGATAAGACAAAACAAGAAAGGACAAGTTATTTAAGACAAGAAATTTAAGAACAATAGAAGACAAGACAAGACAAGAAAAGATAAGATAAGACAATTAAGACAAGACAATATGTAGTAGGAAATTTATGACTGCAATGTTCCTAACAACCTTAGCTGATTTTTCTGATAATAGAAATGACAGAATGTGCGCGTTTTATTTAATAACTTCGGACACTAAAATATTGGTGGAGTGACAACTGCGTGAGGTTGATTTTTTATAGACAATTTAATAAAACCATTTTGAAAGCTACTTTTGTCTCAAACTTTAAGGTTCAAAATTTGATTTTTGTAATAATCTCTAATTTTTTCATGATTTTATTCTTCGAGGTTATTTTCCATGCAGTGTTTATTCGTCATTCTTTCATTTATAGGATGTCCCGAATACAAAAATCATACATAAAGCCCCCCTCAATTTACATGGCTAAAAATATATTTTAAAACATTTGGAACGAAGTAAAACAAATCATGTTTTCCAGTGAAGATTACTTTTTCAATTAAGAATCATGAAAATTTCTATTTGTCTCCAAATAGAATTCTTCATGATTAGTCGTCTTCTAAATGATTTTTCCGAAATTCCTCGTGACGTATCGAGATAAAATTCTGCATTCCTTTCTTTTATTTTCATGGAGCTGTTTAATCAAGCTGTTTTCTAGATTTTAATTAACACAAACTTCTAAAAATATTTTCCACGCATCCCAAAAAATATACACTCAAAAAGGATTTTCTTTACATTTGATAGCGGCTAAAATTGTATATATAAGGTTTTTATAATTCCCAGACACAAATTGTTTTAAAACATTTTCAACGGTTGACTGACAAAAATGAAAATGAAGCTTCTTATCTAAACCTAAAGTAAACTTAAAACCTAAGACAAGTCGTAAATTTTAATTTTCAATGTTTTTCAAACAAAATTCCGAAGTATTAAAATAATTTTACAGGCTTCTTTCTAAACCGATTGAATGTTTATTTTAAGACCTAAGGAGATTTATATTTAGAGATATTTTACGAAAAACATTTCGAAATGTGTATACATAAAATAAAAAATTTTGTCTCCCAGACCATCTCAAAATAATTTCATACCCAAGTGTTTTTAAATTGGCGTTGATTCCTTTAAAAAACTGTATCAATACTTATAATCAAAATTTTTTTAAAGGCTATGTTTCCCATAACCTCAGAGAAAAACATTCATTACATTATACTGATTGTAGCATGTAAATATATATTTATATATCCATGCACGCACTGTCTCTCACACATACATACAAATATATATATATATATATATATATATATATATATATATACGCCTGTTTATATACGCCTGTATTTACACTCCTGTATTTACACGCATGTTTGTTTTTGAGCTAATCTCATTCCTAACCTAAAAAATTCGTCGGTGTGTTCAACAACATGGTCGTGCCCAATATGAGATCCCAAATCATGCCTAATATGAGATAGGGTCTGATATTAGGCATTTTAGTTTTCACTCTCCCAGCCTTGTTCCCTCTGAATTTGCAGATGCAATGACGCCCAGGCGAAATCCACAACCATGTAGCAGTAGTGACAATGCGGAAGGTATTGATCACACAAGTTCAAACCAGTTCTTAGTGACTCCTGAAGAAATAAATCCCTTGCCACGTTACTTGAGAAAAACACCCCGAAACCAAGTGAGGCCCGTAAAGCCGATATTATCACATCATCGCCTTATGAAAATAAATTGATTGATAGCATTGATAAAAGAACTGTAGCATATTCGAAAAAACTTTGTTTCCTACAAGAAAAAAAATAGACCTAAAAGATAAGAAATCAAACGATAAACAAGGAAAAGGAGATTAGGATAAAAAAGAAAAGGATAAGGAAACAATAAAGGCAAAGGGGTCCCTACAGGAAGGAGAAAATTAAGGATGCATGAAAATGCAACACTAGTAAAAAACCAGACAATGAATAAGCCTAATTATAGCTATGATGATCTCAGTTCATTTGAAGAAGATGAAAAACTTTCTCTCCATGACAGCAGTGACGATAGCATTGATGAAAACGACGCTGAATGCCTTTTTTGTGGTTGTTTATTTTCAGAAGACAAACGGGGAGAGCGGTGGCGTCAATCTAGAAGGTGTTTCAGGTGGGCCCATGAAGATTGTGGAGCTGACAAACTTTTTATTTGTAAACAATTCGAAAAGTTTGAAACAAAATACAAATGTAAACAAAACCTGTAGTGTAAACCAACTAATTTGTTTAAAATGCCACTTTTCTTTTTCCCCTATTAGTGTATATAGGTAACCGTTATCTAATAATTGTGTAGAGTTTTGTTTTTACGAACTTTTCAGTAATTCTAATTCATATTTAGAGTTGTAGAATGGGGATCTTATTTTAGGACAACTTTTTTCAGACCCCAAAAATGGAACACTTGTGTTTATAATTTTATACAAGAAAACTGTAAGGTTATTTTCAATTTTCTGTCATTGTTATATGTAGTAAAATGTATGTATTAAAAGGATATCAAGTTAGTACTATAATCCCTCACTTACTTCCTTAGTTATATATGGAAATAAAAAGTGGTCTCATATTCGGCATACTTACTATATTTGATTTTACAATAAGTTAATAAGTGTTGCGCGTGTATCCTAACATCCGGAAAACAATCTTGAAAACCCACCGATATAAAACCCCAAAAAAAACTTCTAGATGTCAGCATATTTTCAATATTTTTTTTCGCCCATCGAAAATGAAGGTCTTGAGAACGGCTTGAGTGCTACACGTTGGCCACCACTGAGCCAAACCAAATTAGGGATGCGACATCGATAACAAAACATCGATGTTTTAAAACATCGATATTCAATATTAAAACATCGATGCTAATAAAACATCGCCCAAAAACCGTCGTTGTTTTTAAACATCGATGTTTTAGACCATCCATTTTTTAAAAACTGGTTTAGTAACCTCTAACATTAATGCTACTTCGGTTAGTCGTGGGGGGGCGGGGGGTGGTTTAATTTTACTATCTGATTGGGCTGACACAAATGACAAAAACTTGGTTGCTTTTGCCTTGGACTACATTGATGACTCAAAATTCTCGTTGTAAATATCGCCATGTTTTGCCTTCAAATGTCCAGATAAATTCGTGGTATTGCCAGAAGTTTTGAGGGACTTAAGGCAAATATTGCATTTCGCCAATTTGTCAGAGGCTTTGAAAAAATATTTCCAACCGGTACTTTTAGGAGGCATCTTACCAATAATATTAACGTAAACTAATATAAAACCAGAACAAAACAAAAACTTAAATGGCTACTCTCGTGTATAGACTATTTATAAAATAAAACCCCATTGAAGTTTCTGGATTGTCAGAAACATTCCAACCGCTCTGATTGGTTCATTGGTTGTTGATTGTCATTTGTCTGTTTGCTAAGGAATTGTTCCCCCTTTTGTATTCGTCCTTTATAGAATTCAAACATACATTTACTGAGTGTGAAAATTATGCTACATAGTAATTTTTTTATTATGGTACTTTTTCATTAAAAAGAACATCGAGACAACGTAAAACATCGAGCACAAAACATCGATGTTTAAAACATATCGGCTTCAAGTAATCGATGTTTAGAACATCGATGTTTTGAAAACATCGACATCGATGTAGCATCCCTAAACCAAATCAAGCGTTGACACCGAGGAACTACACGAAAATGACAAATTTATATACACATTTTGCGTTTCTGTGTATGGCAATACAGCAGCGAAATCGCATTAAAATTTCTATATTAGAAAGGTGCCAAACAGTTTGGTTTTCACGAGGCTAATATTTTGAATGACTAATAATCGAGCCGCTCTCAAAGTAAATTTTTACTACGTTTGATGCCTCTTTTAACGTATACCAGGGCATGAAGACAGTAAATTGAGGAAAATTTTATTAGTAGAATTACCTTTTTCTCCAATTTACTTTACCAATTGTCTTATGGATTTTATTAAGATGAGTGTAAAATTACTGAAGAGGGCTAGCCACTCCTTACGAATTCCTACAGTATATATATTTATACTAGCTGAAAACCCGAATTACGCTACGGAGTACATTCAAATTAAATACAACGGTCAATGTATGCAATTAATGCCAAATATATATAATATATATTATATGATAAATACGACGATCAATGTATACAATTGATGTAAAATTTTTAGGATCTTTCTCGTCATATAAATTTTATAACCCTCAAATTATTATTTTAAATGCAAACTTTAAAAAAGTTACAAAAACAGCTTAAAAATTTAATTTTAAAAAATCTATGAAGAATTTTTGAAAAATCTTTCTTAGTGCACCCCTACACCATAAGAAGAATCTCCATGCAAAATTTCAGCTCTTTAGGTCCAGCGGTTTGGTCTGTGTGTTGTATGTCAATCAGTGAGTCAGTTACGAAACTGTTTTATATATATATAGATATATGCAAAAGAGGAAATTTGTAAAATTATATTATTTTCTGAATATATATATATATATATATATATATTTATATTTATTTATTTATTTATATTCAGAAAATAATGTGATTTTACAAATTTTCTGTTTTAAATATTTCGAGTAAACAATTAGATTTTTCTTTTCCGCAGCGGATTGCTGTAAAA
Source organism: Dolomedes plantarius (assembly GCA_907164885.2). Classification (NCBI taxonomy): domain Eukaryota; kingdom Metazoa; phylum Arthropoda; class Arachnida; order Araneae; family Dolomedidae; genus Dolomedes; species Dolomedes plantarius. Next base: position 157,403,028 of record OU015500.1, read on the forward strand.
AATTTTCAATGTATTTTATTAATAATGTTAAGATTCTAAGTAAAATGACATATAGATAGTACTATATTTTGAAATTTCTTTGAAAAACATATATAGAGAGGCTGTAAAATTATGTTTAGAAATGTGATATATTTGATATTCACGTATTGCAAATACTTACATGCAGGCTAGAAAAATATGTCTTTATTTCCGATATTGGTGGTGCTTCTCATATATTTTTACATGATTAGAAATTTAACATCATGCTCATTGAGTCACTGTGCCTTTTTCAGAGATGTTTAAACATTTTCTTTCGTTATACAAATTCTTTAAATTTATAAATACTCAGCAATCATGTACAATATTTTGAAATTCGATGCAACATTCAAGTAACGTTTTCAAAGCCGGTTTCAAATATCATAACACATTTTTACGCAATCTTATTGTTGTCACGATTTCTAAAAAGTTCCAGGTTAACAAAATAAAAATTCAGTCGATCTAATAAATCATGAAGTTTCTGTAAATTATAATATTTTATGTAAAAAACAGTTTTTATTCATAACGAACACAAAGTAAAAACAATTGTAACTTACAAATCATCGTGAAGGACATTCAAAGAAAAAGTACACGCTTGCGTAATACATATATTTTCTGCCACATCTCCACGTTTTGAGATTTACAAAGGTTTTCTTCATATATTTACATTTCTTCATACAAACCAGTGATTGTCATACAATCATTGGTTTCAATGTAATCTAGTTTAGTTGGTTTGTTGGGGTTTAATGGCGCAAGGTGAAGAGAGGATGTAATGTGGTTTAGAAGTTGGGCGAAAATGTTTAGTACGTATAAATAAGGACAATACTTAAGGGGGTAGGGTCACGATTTTCAACAATAAATGAATTTTTCAATTTTTGCATTTTTAAAAAGTATGTAATCTTGTGCTCCTGGTGACATTTAAATATTTGTTCTAGCTGCGCTAGAAGTATTTTTAATATATTTTCAAAAACTTTTACCATCTGTCAAAACGCCTGGCGTCACACCCTCACCAACCAAAACAAACCACTCGCTGCATTCATAGCTGCATTTTTCAATTTCTCTTGCTCCAACCAAAACAACCAATTTACCAATAGTAGTAATGGATTACATTAAAAACATTTATAGAGATTTAGCAGATCCTTATCTACTTGCCAAATGTCTTCATGGGAAAACACAAAACATCAATAGTATAATCTGGTCACGGATCCCAAAGAATGTTTTTGTGCAGTTAGAAACTTTAAAAACAGGTGTATTTGAAGCAATTGCATCCTATAATGACGGAAATATTACGAAATGCAAAGTACTTTCAACGTTAGATATATCTCCCGGTTTTTATACTTCTCGAGCAATGCAAACAGCTGATCGGACGAGATTAATAAAAGCTCAATATAATGTTTCACGGCAAACCAAGGAAGCCAGAATAAATAGAAGACAGAAAAAATGAAAATTAGAAGACAGTCTTGCTCATGACCCAGATGATCTAAGCTATGCAGCTGGCATGCACCAAGCACAAGTGAATGCTTCACTAAATGTTGATTTTCTCAAAACAGTGGTTTTTACCAGTTAAGGAAATTTTTTTCAAAACTATTGCTGTGATTTTTTTCCAACTTTGCATATTTAATAAACGCATAATATTACGTATTTTAACGAAGGGATTTTGGAAAAATTATTTTAGAGTAATTTAGTAACATAAAACGATGTTATTTTGGTGTTTCTGAAAAAAAAATACATATAGTAAAAGTTACATATTTTTTTTTAAATAACAAGGTATCTAAATTATAAAAGCTCTGGTTAAAGTATTTAATATACATCAGGTAATATACATTAAAAAATTAGAAACTTATATTCAATAGAATTTTTTTAAGTGTTCCTTAAAAATGAGTAATTTTAACATTACTGACATAGGGAATATGGATTGTGACCCTACCCCCTTAAAGAATCAAGTGTTAACTGAGGATTGGCCTTCACAACCTTCTGCTTTTCTTGTGGTATACAAAATGTTCTACCAACGAGGAAGGGTAAAGAACAAAATAATTTCATAACTACATTTACCGAAATATAAAAACCATCCTGCCCCACTTTCAAGTGTCTTATCCATAACCCTCCCCCTAAATTACGACTGACAGCCAGGAGTATCACATCTAATATATTCATCTGATCAAGGAAAACACGTTTATGTGAAGTTCCTGGGTTATGCCCTCCACTCGAATATCACCGGGATATGATATTTTGGCGCTTGCCCAAACCTTAAAAATGATCCTGATAGTAAACAGAGATTGTTCGGGATTAAGTTGTTCCTCCAGTTGCTACAGCCCAATGGTTTACGAGAAAATTTAATCTAGCATATATATATATAAAAACTAATAGAAAAAGAACTTAACAGCATAAAATTTCAGGTAGTCTCTCGTAACAAAACTACCGCGGGTTAATACCATAGGATTACTTATCGTTGCTTAACCCTTTCATTAGGCGTTTGCACAGTGCAAACGCCTAATTCTGCTCTTGTTTTCACTTGCATTCAATATATTCCTTTTAAATGAGCAGAAAAATGGTTTGTACTGCCATCTGTTATCAGTTTAAAGAAGTAAAAACATTTTGCAACCTTTAATTGGAAAATTTTTAAAGATTCTTTAGGTTAAATAAATCGAGAAAAAAATCAGCACCGTCCAAACGGTAGAGGTTGTTTGCCCTGAAAGGGTTAACTCTTTTGTATGTATATATGTATCCATGTATATGTACGTATGTATATATATTCATATATATATATATATATTCATATATATATATATATATATATATATATATATATATATATATATATATATGTATATATATATATATATATATATAAAATTTGACGCATCTTGGTGCTTTTCTCTTAAACTTGTCCAAGCGATAGACTGGGTTTGCGGGCTGCCAAAATTATAATTCTCGAGGACGGGCGGGTGGACAGTTTTAGCGTCTGAAATTTTCCTTCTTGCAGGACAGTTATGGAGGAACGTATTCCTACGTTAAAAAAATCTGATGTATATATATATTGTTTTTCAGTGCACATAAATTTAAAGTTAAACTAGTTGGTAGTCGTCAAAACACGACGGCTGGATAGTCAATAAATATACTAATACACAAATTATACTCAACCCATCATTGCCAGATGTTGAAAATCATAATATTAGGAATAGAGAAATGCACTTTAAAAAATGACTATTGTACCCAATGAAAGGAAATGGGGGGACTCAACGGTACAAAATAAACAATTTCCGTCAGGTTTAGTTCTATATCTCTAAAACATATTTAAAAATAAAAATGGCAGACAGAGAGATAGGGTGATTCCTCGGAATAAGCAAATTAACGTGTTTATGTGGCCTCATGCTTAGGAAGTATCTAAAGCCTGATTTAAATATGTGTAAGGTATACATAAGATTCGATTCACAAGAATCGAACTTTTGACTGAATAAATTAAAGAAGCTGCTTGCAATATGCTAATTTCGGCATACGTGCTTGGTATAAATACCATGCAGCTTGATTAATAGAAAAAGGTTGTTAAAGTAGATAGATAAGCGAGAGGGAGCTACGAGGTAAGCAGCTCCAGGCGTTAACCGGCTCTTGTGCTTAGCAGGCCCAAAGTTTACGTGGCAGAACTGCTGGTTTGACTCTCGGCTGGATTGTGAGTATTTGCAAAGTGTATTTTTATTGAATGCTAATATATATTTCGTACAAGTAGTACGTATGCTTATTGCTGTAAAAGCAAATTCTATATGTGCAACGAATTCAATAAACATTGTTTCATGTATAAACTGTGTTTGTATCAAATTCATTTAGAGTGCCACTTCAAATTATTTACACCCAAGTCTGGGTAGAAGTAGCAATTCTCTACACATGTCACTGTGCATGCGCAGAAAGCAATTTTTAATTGTAAATTATCGGTAATTAATAGAAAGTGTGGTTACGAAAACCAAATTTGACACTTCTTTAGATAAAAATCTTTCGCTTAAGACCAAAATGAAGTAAATGAATGCAGCAGTTTTCGGGTTGGGTTGGGTCGTTTGGGGTTTTATGGCGCAAGTTCCAAAGAAGACATGCTGCGCCAAACACATGATAAAACTCGAACAGTACATGTCTATGTCACCATTTTAAAACCGTAATAAAACAATGAGAAAAAAATATATTTATGAAATACAGTGATAAAACCTGTCAAAGTAACGTAGAAAACCACATAACCACAAGCAGCAGTTTTCTCTCATGAACTGCCCAAAACATCGGCTTAGCAACTTAAATATATAGATTTAATTAATGAAAATGAATAATTACGTTGTTATCCCGACACTATAGGAGATCGAAAGCATAAAGAATAACAGAGAAATCGGGAAAGTCCAAACTAGGTGTTTGCGCGTCGAAGTTGAGCATTGAACGTTGTTAGTTCGAAACCTTACTAGCGACAGTGAATGTTATTAAATGTTTCTAGCGATATTAAATTTGTTGGCTGGAAGGTCTCTCTGTGGGGTTTTTAGCGGTAGAAGGAGTGTTAAAAGCCTACCAGGTATCACCTCTGGGGGATGCTCTATTAAAATTGTGGTGCAATGGCAAAAATTCGTCGTTCCCCAAACCCTTGTGGTGTCCAAAAGTTGTTACCTAATACGAGCCCAGCGGCATTCATTGAACCTGATTAGGATGTATCCTTCCAGAGGGCGCTAGTAACCATAACAACAAAGGCAGAGTTTGGTTCCACTCGGTGTCACTTTTTACCTGCCTTAAACCTTCTCTTGGGACAAATATGTCGTACTGTTACTCCGCCTTTCAACGATATGTTATGCAGCAACCATCTTCACTCTAAAGTTGAAAGAAAACCACGAAAAATTCTGCAATAATGAGATCTGTTTTATTCGAGGAGACTTGTAAGTTCATTTAAATAAAAATTCAGACGTGCGATAAACAAAGAGAAACTGCGTGTTTCCCTATAAAAATTACTGGATAACAGAAAAGATTTGATACTTAAGACATAATGTTACTTACTAAAATTTCACTGTCCAAAAAGTATTATTTTTTTCATAATTTTAAGGCGGTGCATTGTAGATTTTCCATGGTAATGTATGAGACGGTTGTAAACGATGAGGAATTCTCGCTTCGATAATTTCTATTCATAAACTAGAAAACGCATATTTTAAACACAATTTTATAAATTTAGATTAAATCTTTAAATGCAGTACGCGAGTCATGCAAAAAAAACACCTTATTTTCTTTCAATATTTTTACTAAAATAATTTATTTTGTAGAGACATGCATCAGTAATGGAATAACCTATAGAGAATGAACCACAGCAAAAGTAAAATTTAAGGGGATGGTAGACGTCCAAATTACCAAAAATCGAACAAAAATTGGAATTTTTTTTGGGTGTGTTAATATTTTGAAAATATGTAAATATTGGAATAAAATGCGTTTAAAATATGTAATGAAATGTAAAATGAAAACTTGGTGGCTCTAGAAAAGTAAACATTAAAGGTAGGTGAAAAACATCTTTTAAATGGCTTTTTCTCAAAATGAGTCATTTCCAGATTTGAAAGTCTTTGAAATGCTCCTCGCGTCGCATTTTTGGCAAAATTTTATAAAATTTATAATAAAGACGCCTCTTATACATTAAAATAAAGTTATGTATCCATTTTAGGATTCGACATCATTCAGATTATCAAAGTTTAACTTAAGTGTAGAAAAGTACAAAAATTTCACGAAAATTCAGAGTACAAGCATAAAAACATTTCCTAAAAATGAACTAGTCAACGAAAACCCAAAATAATACATAACTCTGTTCAAAATGTATTTATAAACAATATAAATTCAAAATTAAGGGGGGGGAATTAAAAACTGAATCGCAAGGAGCATTTTAAAAATCATAATAAAAATTTCAATTTTTAAAATATAAAAAAATCAAAAGATTTTAAAAAATTGTATAAGGTGACTGATATAGTTATACTTTAGTGAATATATACTCAAAATTCTAAATCCCTGAGGTAAAAATTTCAAAAATTGCTTCGTAATGACCACTATTCCCTTAAATATCTAACCGGTCTATATTTCTACATCTTTCTTTGGAAGGAAAATTCATGAATTTCGTTATCTGCATCTTAAAATTGATTTTAGTATGCAATAAGCATTTTTTTTTAATCTTTTTCTTTTAATTTAATACATGCAAAACAGAAAAAAATAGATTTCATCAACAGTTTTAGGCATCAATATTTTACTGATGTTTAAAAATAGATTGACAAAAAATATTTTAATTTGAAAAGCTACGTGATCTTTATTCAAACCTCCATTTTAATGTCCTCAAATCAAAATTCAAACTTAACCATTATTTTATGTATGACCAGAAAAATAGTTTGCGGCAAATTCTTATAGTCGAATATGTGCACGGATGATGCTAGCTAATGCCTGTCGGATTTTTTCCATTTTGTGCAAAGAGGATATAAGGAATAAGCCACTTCTACCCTAACTTGGGTGTATTTAATTTGAAGTGGCACTCTAAATAATTTCATTCAAACACAGTTCTTACACAAAAACTATGTTTATTCAAGCATTTGCACATATATCTATTTTTTCAACGTAAGAAATGCGTACTACTAGTGCGAGATATACACAGTGCGTCAAATAAGTTTTAAGAATCGTCCCAGTCGTTGTAAAGGCGCTCTGAGTGTAAATCCGCATGCGTCATAACTTCCATCGTCTGCTGGCACACTGCTAACAAGTTGTGCGCATTTCGTTAAGTAGTTGAGAGAAGGGGAGCGTTTATTGCAGAAGTGAATTTTTTTCATGTTGATTTTTTAAGATGGAGCAAAGAGCTGTAATTGAATTTAACGCAAAACTTAATAAAAGTGCTTCGGAAACATACCAACTCATGAAACAAGTTTACGGTGACTGTTGTTTAAGTATATCAAATGTTTTTGTGTGGCACAAACGTTTTTTTGGACGGAAGAGATACGGTAGAAGATGATCAGCGTAGTGGAAGACCAATTTCATCTAGGACACCTGGAGTTATTGAGAAAGTACGAAATTTCGTAACAAACGATCGCTGTGCATCACTGAGAATGATGGAAGACTCTTTAAACATCTACAAAGATACAATTCTAACCATCCTTCATGAAGATTTGGGCAAAACAAAAGTGTGTGCTAAATTTGTTCCACACACACTTTAACCCCTGAACAAAAAGCAATGAGAAGTGCACATTGCAGAGACATTATTTCAGCCGCTGAAAACGATCCAAACTTCTTGAAGTCCATTGTTACAGTGATGAAACCTGGTGTTTCCAATATGATCCTGAAACAAAGCGAAAATGTGCGGAATGGAAGTCACCAAATTCACCGCAAGCCAAAAAAAAAAGAAGAGTTCCATCCAAAATCAAAACAATGCTCATTACATTCTTCGATAGTAAAGGTATTATCCACAAAGAATTTATTCCAACTGGACAAACAATTACAGGTCAACACTACTTAGATGTTTTAAAGCGTTTGATGGCCAGAATTCGACGCATTCGTCCAGACTATAGGACTGAAAGCAGTTGGTGTTTGTTACACGACAATGCACCCACTCACACCTCCCTTATTGTTCACGATTTTAGTCAAAAAATAATGTCTTTGTGTTGAACAATCCACCGTATTCACCTGATTTAGCAACATGTGACTACTCCTTATTCCCAAAACTTAAAATGAAGTGAAAAGGGTGTTATTTTGAGGATATTTCGACCATACAAGAAGCTTCGACGTGTGATTTGCAGGCCATTCCACAAAGTGATTTACAACAGGCTTCCGATTCATTAATAAATCGCTGTAAAAAGTGCATTGAAGACGGAGGGTCCTATTTTGAATAAAAAATCAAAACAGGTATTAATTTCTTGTTTCCATTTTTTGCTACAGACCCAGTCTTAAAACGTATTTGACGCACTGCGTATATAGCATTCATGCAAGGGAAAGACAATTCAATATATTCACTTGTATAACTACTCATTCGAGAAAAATACACTTTGCAGTACTCACAGATACTTTGAAAGTCAACCAGCAGTGCTGCCACGTAAACTTTGGGCCTAACAAGAACTCGCGTAGGTTTGAAGCAACCTAGCGCCTCCCTCAACACTTCGTTTCTTTAATCTAGCTGATTGGTATTTATACCAACCGCGTATGCCGCAATTAGTATATTGTCAGACTCTCGTCTCCCATTCTTACGTGGAATTGATGAAGGTGAGTAATAGTGTCTTCAATAAGCCCAAAATAAACGCAAACAGGTGTCGATCGATATACACCTTTGGAGATGTGCGACAATAGGTTAAAGTACGCGAGTCATTTAGAATTATTTGTGAAACCCATTAGCGGCGCGCTTTTCCCTTGGAAAAGTCGGCAGGAAAGAAATTCACCATAGGTGGTCTGCAGAGGGCGGAACCAGAAAAGGTACGGTATTCGAGATGGTTCGAGAAAGGGCTGAGAAGAATGCTTAAATAACGACGTGTTGCGAATGAGGGGGAGAATAGACTTGGACTGTTGAAAGGTCGCCACGCGTACGGAGAGAGAGAGGGTCTCGTACGGACTTTGAATAATGAGCCCTGCTCTCTTGAGTGTATTAACGTTCGTTGGAACGAACCTTTGTAAATGATTTATTTAACCAATATTTTAATGTGTCAATAAACCAGATGTAAATAAGAGTTGGTGCTACAGTTATGATTACTTCTACAAGATAATGATTTGTCGGATCACGACCATAAAGGTTAACATATATTTTAAGCGGCTTCTTTAACTTTATTCACATAAAAGTTCGATTATTGTGAATCGAATCTTATGTAAACCTTACAAGGCATTCTCGTTTGTCTTTCAGATAAAATTATGGAACGTTTTATTAATTCCAAAAATGTACTTCTATTAATTTTTTTCTCGAACAAAATGCTGTGTGCAGTTCCTTTGTGCAAATTCCCAGGGTTAAAAATAATGATTGATGTGCAGCACGGTACACAAAGAAACAACCGTTCATGAAGCGATAAGAGTGTCTGAAAAGATGCCCTTTTTTTTCGCGATTCTAGAATTCTAATCCGTTCCTCAGTATTTTACGAAGAACAACGATGAGTAGTCCGGAGAATGTTATTTAGTTTGCATTCTCAAGAAAGCGACAAAGAAAAGATAATGAAAGCGCATTCCGCTTGTCATTTATTTAAATTTCTGCCATTTTAAGTGAAAGAAATGCGATTTTCTGAGAGAACGTTTGAGACTGACTTCTGGTGTCGAATATTTCGCGGCAAAGAATTTTAATATTAATGAATCTTTAAGACCAAAGTCGTCTGCTCTCGTGTCTAAATGGAATGACATTTATATGCCAAAGAAATAAGCATAATTCAGAAGGCAAAATCACGCTGTTTTCATGTATTTATTTCTGATATATTGTAAAGGGGATCCTTGAATTATTCATCTGGAACACTTCAAACGTTAAACAAAGTTAATACACTTTATGGCACAATGATAAACACCATTAGCAGAAAGGTAAAACTAATTATCGGAATATGGCAACCTTTTGCATCCTTTCGTTTGCCAATGGAGCTGCATCGAATTTATACGGAAAATAGCACACGCGTTCGAGGAATTCAGAGCCACATGTGTAATGAAATGCTATCAATTTCAATACAGTGATCATCAAAATATCGAAACAAAAGCATCAAATGACGGATTTCACAGAAATATCGAATTGTATGTTGTTTTGTACCGAAATATGGCAACAAAAACATCAAACGACGGATATGCAGTTTGAAAAGCTCAGAAAATGAAGTTTGAAATTTAACACTAGAAAGACGAGAATTTTCTTCTTACTAAAAACACTGAACGCCGTCATTTTGACGGTTAAAAATAAAATCAAAAATTTAAAATATTTTTTAAAAAAATAGTTAAATGCTTCAAATTTTTAACTATTTCATACCAATATATAATATATTAGTATATATTTAGATATATTTTAATGCAGGTATGCCCAGCTGACAACCTGGTATGGTTTATCCATAAAAATATATGCATCGTTTGCGAAGTCCTTATTTTTCAACACCAGTATTTCCGAATAGCCAATATTTCTGTTATTTGCAAAAGGGGGACATTTTTATTGATTAAAATCATTTTTATTGATTTAAAAAAGCTTCCAGTATTTTGAGAATAAAATAACCCAAATCTGCGTGCTTCTAGTGTGATACACTAACATAAATGGCATTTTCATAATTTATTATTTATGAATACTATTACGGTCCAAATTTATTTATCCAGAAATGGAATTTACCGCGATTTGCTTAATTTAAAAGGATATATGTAAACATCCTTATCTAGATATCATAGTAAAATTCACTAGAGCGTTACTTCATTACATTTGTATTACACTGTTCCTAGATTTTTCCATTTACAGTACATTTTCATAAATATTTCACTTTAAACCAAGTATTTAATTAAAAAAATTTTTCTTGACCTTTTCAAAGATTAAAAAAATTACAAATAAAGTTTTTATAAATCTCGAGAATAGATTGTTTTGAAATTTCAAAACAAATGTTTAAAAATATATGCACGTAGATGTACTGGCTCTGTAGAAATAAAAGAAATACAGGCTTTAAATTTTGTATTTAAAAATTTCAAGACAAAATTTCAAATTGAATTTTTTTTAATATTTGTAATAAACTTAATATAAAATGAACACATTCCAGGAAAAGAACAGTTCATAGTGTTGATAAGTAAATAAAGTAAAATACTGCTTCGTGCACCCAGTTAATTATTTTTACAAAATGTATTTATTTGGACCATAAAATCTCATAGATATTAATTAGCATCTAGTATTTTTTTTAATGTAATGTTAAAAGAAAAGAAAAAGTATGAGGAATAATTTTTAATTTCTAAATAAAATGAAAGGCTAGCTATTAAAGATAAATATTTTCTGAAAATAGACATTATTCACGGCACAATTTGCTTCGCGTCCTAAAATGAAATACGTTTAAAAATATCTACCGTAAACCATATTAGATAGCTCTGACAAAAACGGAATAGTTTCACATAAAATATATCTTGGTATTTATTAATCTGCAAATATTTTAAATTCCTGGAATGTATACGTTCTTTTATATTTCTCTCAGAATACAATATTTCTTTTTATACTGTCTGGAATATTTTACAGGCGTTTTAATAAATTCTTTCAGCACAGATATGTAAAAAAGGTAAGCATATGACAAAAACATATCATGCTTCTTCGCAATACCGCCATTGCACATACAGTCGATATTCTTTCATTATTTTCCTTAATCTATTAAAAGCCTACTAGAAAATTTAACTGGTAAAAGATTATTTTTCCCTCGTTAAAATATGGCCGATAAATGTAAATACCTGCTTTCGGCAATATTTGGAGTCTAACATCTTGTACAAAAAAGCTGATTTGATCTTTACTCACCAAGAAAGAGCCATCTGAGTTTAAGTTGCAGTCATTAACAATGAAGAGGTAATATTTTTGAATTGACTATATATTGCATGCATTTCGTCACAGAGACTTTTATTTTGGAAACAAAATATCAATTACCGAATAGTTTTTGTACCAAGACACAGATGATCGAAAATGTAGTGTTTCATCAATTCTTAGACCGTCCGCACAGGGAGCAACTCAAAAGAAACTGATAACCGACTCCAATCACAAACCAGTCCGTGATGAGTCGTAACCTATGTAATTGAATGGAGCCATGAACACGGCTCAACTGGTTACAAACCCGTCAGCAACGCGTTTGTAATCAGTCGCAGGCAACTCAACGTGTCGAGTCGCTAGCAACTTCAGTCGCCAGTTTCTCTTGCGCTGTGCGTGTTATTACACAATCTATGTTACAGCCGCTCTTTTGGCAAGCTGCCAAATTACGTACACGAGTCACGTGACTTCTGCCTAGCGATGAAATTAAATTCTAACGTTTTTTTGTTGTATGGAATATGTGCGCCCATATATACAGTCCATTTTTAAACGATTGATCAAAGACAATCTATTGTGACGATTTTTTAAAATAAATTAATTTCTCATAATAATTTAACTAAAAATAATGACCGGAATAATGATGTTCTTCATTCCATGACAGGTCGCAAACTATTGATTTGAATCACTTTTGAGTCGGCCCGTGTGCGGAAACGCATCACTAACGAGTTTGCAACCGATAAGCAATTTCAGTCGCTAACCAGTTGAGTTTCCTTTGAGTCGCTCCGTGTGCGGACGGCCTAAGGCTTCGAAAATATTCAAGATATTTTCTGATAGGATGAGGAAGATGCAAGAGAGTAAAGGAACAATTGCTAATGCTTCAAAAGAAGAAGCGAACTACCTTACTAGGGGCCAACACAAAACAGTCCGGGGCTCAAGCACACGTGGCCACCACCATGAAAGCAATTGTTGCTATGAACAAGATTTTCTGCGGCGCTTCCGATGCGTGGTCCTCGACCATTCCTCCTATATCCCCTATCTGTCGACCTGCGACTACCATCATGGGACCACTAAAATAGGCCTTACAAGGCAACTGGTTTGCTGACGATGCATAGTTCGGAAATGTAACATCCACAGAATGATTCCGTAAACCAGGGGTTCTCAACCTTTTTTAACCAACGTACCCCTTTCTGTGCAGCAAAACACTTCCCCCAGCAAAAACACTTTAGTTTTGTTAAAATGTGCTATATTAGTTTAACTGTTCACGCACAAAGAAGCCATTTATTCATCGTCGTAAATTAATAAATGTAAACAATTATCGTTAAATATATACACACTTTACAAAGTATACGATTGTAACATGTCCACGCACAAAGTAAGATTGGAAACTGGAAAGTTATTGAGACTGAGCAGTTAATAATGACTAAACAGACAGACAGAATGGCGAAAGAGGGAAATGACTGCACGGTAGCCGAAAGCACGCGGAGGTGATTCGTTGTTGCGACGCCAGCGCTGCTCTCCCTGTCTCTGACTCTGTGATGCATACTTGCACACTACCGTTCCAATTTACTCCAGCCACAAATATAGTGGTGACCAGCGATGTGTTTGCTTGCTACTTTACTGATAGTTTTCAGTTTTAAATTATTACTCAAACTTTTGTCACCATCAAATTCTAGCATGTGTCAATATAATTTAGTATACTTTTGCAAGTCAACCACGTACCCGCAAGGGTACGCGTACCACCGGTTGAGAACCATTGCCATAGACAACCACGGACAATGTTGGTTCAGAGTATCCAAAATCTAGTAAGCGCTGGGACACTTGCTCGAACCGATAAGGCGACTATTTATAGAGAATGTGCATGTCACGTTTCCCTATTCCAACCAACAAATCATTTCAGAAGAAAACCAAAAGTCTTCCTTTCATTTGGGCCCCCTTAATATATTAACCACTTCTTTTACTAAATATTCGCTTTTCTGTAACGCAAACATACAGTAACGCACATACAGTCAAACCTGTTTGTGTGCGGTCTTTTTTATGCGATTATTTTTGCGTCATTTGTTTGTAAAAGCATTTTCTTAAAATAGATAACAATTCCGAAAGAAGTATGAAATCCCAAAAGTGTGAGCTTCGATCGTGTATATCTGGCTTCCGCGACGATTACAAGTAGCTGATCAAACGACCGTCGTCGCAAAAACTTATCACCGACTACATGGTAACAAAAAATAAATCAACTCTAATATCTTCAATTGACGAAAGCGATTACGAACCAGTTCCTCGCAAGAAAATGCGCGTTTTGGAATACGACGAGTAGTATGTACAGGGTGATTATAATTAAAGTTTAAGCTTCAAAACGCTATAAAAAAAGAACCACTGATGATAATGACGTCAAATTTGAATGGCATGTTATTGAAGAAGGCGGAAAGCGTATGGCAGAAGAAAAAATTTAGTTTCAAATTTTAGCAACAAATGACGCTGTAAGGGGCAGAATCACGACGAGAAATGAGAAATGATTCGTAAAACAACGGCTAAGGTGTAAGTTACACATTAAAACGCATTGACAAATTAGATTTGTTGAGTAATTTTATTTGCATGACTGTACATATCACATCGAAAGCGACAAATCGGTTTCAAGAGTTTTGCGGCGACATACCGCATAAGAACTATTCATCAAAGAAGTTCGGAAATGTCGCGAGACTGGCCCAAAACATGTTCAATATGGTGTCCACCGTTGTGTGCAACAAGTTGAAAGCGACAAACAGCATGTTTCACAACGGATCGCAGTGTCTCCGGGGTAATGTTCAGAATGCGTTGCGAAATGCGTGCCTTTAATTCCGCTAAATTTGCAATTTGAGCACAGAACACAACATCTTTGATATAACCCCACAGCCAGAAGTCACACGGAGTAAGATCAGGTGATCCGGACAGCCAGGCTGTAGGGAAATGACGGCTGATAATTCGAGCATTTCCGAAATGGCGCCTCAACAGCTGCTTCACGGGATGTGCAATGTGCGGAGGAGCGCCATCTTGCATAAAAAGTATTTCATCCACACATCCACGCTGTTGCAGAGCTGGAATAACGTGGTTGCGCAAAAGAGACGCATAGCGCTGACCAGTGGCGGTAGCGGTAACAGGACCGGAAGCACTCGTCTGCTCGAAAAAATATGGCTGAAGGATGAATGATGCCGTAAAGCTGCACCACACCGTGACCTTTTCAGGATGAAGTGGTACGGGGAGCGTTGCCAGTGGATTTTCTGTTGCCCATATTTGACAAATCTGGGTAATGACGTACCCTGTCAGATGGAAATGGGCTTCATCTGTCCACAAAATTTTCCACGACCATTCATTATCCACTTCCATGCGACCAAGAAATTTTAACGCAAACGTCTCCCTAGCTGGCTGGTCAGACGGAAGCAACTCCTGCACATGGCCAATTTTGTACGGATAGCATTGCAGGATGTTTCGTACAATTTTCAGCACCGTGCTCGTAGGCCTGTCCAATGTTCGGGCAATTCCTCGTGCACTGCACGGTTGCACACCACCAGCCGACCCCACCTGTAATGCTGTGGCCATTTTTTCAACTACCGTCGAATGCACTCGTTTTCTCCCTCTACAAGATTGCACATCAAACGAACCTGTCGTTTCGAATTTTTGCATCATTTTCTTCAGACCGACGACACTCATTGGACCAAAGCCTTCTTTTATATCCTTCAGTGTCCTGAACTTTTGCAGAGCTACTCTTGCACAATCATCGTTCTTGTAATACAGCTTTACCAGCAGAGCGCGGTCCTGCAGTGAGACACCCATGGCGAACGTCTGAGACGCGAAATGAGGAACAGCCGTGTACCTGGCGGTTTTATAACACTGAAACGTGTCGTACGCATGACAGGTATTTTAATTTATATCTTCTGCCGCTTACCGCGCCATCTGTTGCAAACTTTTGAAACTAAATTTTTTCTTCTGCCATACGCTTTCCGCCTTCTTCAATAACATGCCGTTCAAATTTGACGTCATTCTCATCAGTGGTTCTTTTTTATAGCGTTGTGAAACTTAAACTTTAATTATAATCACCCTGTACATTTTGAAATTTTCTCTACGTTTAAAATGAGGAATCGGCAAGTTTTTTTAAATATTTCTTTGTGTAGTTTAATTATTTATTTTATTTAGAAAGCACTTTCTCTCTATTACGTAAAACTTAAACATATTTTATAAGTGAGACTTTTCTTATGCGATCCTTCTCCACAGTATAATTTTTTTCTTTAATATGGTGTAAAAAAATATTCGTTATTGCTATTTAGGAAGTTTATTGCTATTTAGGAATTTTTTTTTTTGCGGTCCCTATCGACCGCAGAAAAACAGTTTGACTGAACAGGCTAATTTTAACTTTAAGTACAACATCCCTAGATGCTAGAAAGGTGCATAATATATGAGAAATATTAAAATTAAAGATAAAACTATAAAAATTACAGTATTTACCCCAATATGCTGAACTGCATAAATCATGACAGCTGTATCATCTTATAGGGAACCTAAAAAAAAAATCTCGTTTTGAATTTTATCTGGTTCCTTCTGAGAATTGCATGACATTTCATTCGAAATAATCTTTTTAGCGATTTGCGTTTTTCAATTTAGAAGAAAATCGACATATTTAACGAAAGGAATTCGTGAGAGAAAAGGGATGGTCTTTTACATAGTCGCAAAATGCCCTGGAACTTGGATAAATGAAATTCTTCATAATCGTCATAAGAGACTAAAGATAATGATCGTCGCATTCAAAAAAACTTTTGAATGGGTTTATTTGGGTGAAGTAATATTTAATTTGTTTTATTACCAATGGCAATGTTTCCACGAAATTTTAAAAAATGAATGTCAGACTCTCGTCTCCCATTCCTAAGTGGAATTGATGAACGTGTGTAATAGCGTCTTCAATAAGCACCAAAAGAAACGCAAAC
Source organism: Dolomedes plantarius (assembly GCA_907164885.2). Taxonomy (NCBI): domain Eukaryota; kingdom Metazoa; phylum Arthropoda; class Arachnida; order Araneae; family Dolomedidae; genus Dolomedes; species Dolomedes plantarius. Next base: position 157,419,429 of record OU015500.1, read on the forward strand.
AGGTGTCGAGAGCCATACACCTTTGGAAACCCTCGAGAATAAGAGGTAGTCAGCTAATTTAGAATGATTAAGGAAACACAGCGGCGTACGTCATCTAAGGTAGGAACGGTGGACAATGAAATCCACAATAGGTGGTCTGCGTAGCACGGATAAAAAAGGCCGATTGTCGTTCGAAAAGAGAGGAGAAGGAGGCATAAAAGACAGACGCGAGTAACGGACGAGGAGCTCGTCGGACTTTGAAAGAATGAGCCCGGCTCTCACGAGTATTTTTAACGTTCGTCGGAACGAAACTTTGTAAATGACGTATTTAACCAAGATTTTAATGTATTAATAAACCCAGATGTAAATAAGAGTTGGTGCTACAGTATAATTACTTATACACGATAATGATTTGTCGGATCACGACGATAAAGGTTAACAATGAACATTTGATATCTATCGCTCGATTCAAAGAAGAATCTGAATCCATTGTATGATTCCGGTTCAGAGCGAAAAATGACACTTGTGCTCAATTAAAGAATACATATGTGGCTTTCCTTTTAATACTCACCTCATATATTTTTTTGAGAAAAATGTAGATTTAAAACCAACTTTGATGAGCAACATATAATTTTTTATATGGTCATAGGCTCTGTTATTGGACATTAATGAAATAACCCAGTCTTTAAAGGGAGTCCGGGAATCAAAATTTCACAACTCCAAAAAATTATTATATAATTATGAAAATATAATATATAATAAAAATTAATTCAACATAATATATCATTATATATTATAACATATAATATATATTATAGTTATATAAGTTATTATGCAATCAATTATTATTATTATTTGCTTTGTGTATAATTATTCTTGACTTAAAGCATACTACAGAGCTTTCAAATTAATTACTCTGCGAAAATGATATTTTTAGGTCATTTAAAGTGATAAAAAATATATTGACTTATATTTTTATAAATAAAGGTTGTAGAAATCATTTTGTAACTTTCCCGTAGTGCAAAAGCTACCTCTCGAAATATTTATCGGCTACGTGCTAACGTTATGTTAAAACTTCAGAGCAATTGAATCGGTCATTTTGAAAAGAAGTCATCTCCATTTTTTAAAATTTTTCATGAGAAGCAGAAAACTATAACTCGCCTTCATGCCTTATTAGTTAGACTAAATTTAGTATTTATTATGTTTATAAGGCATAAAAACTGATGCAAAAATATAATTTGTTAATATTTTTTTTTAACTTGGTGGGCCCCCCATAAAATAGGAGAAAAGTGGAGATGACTCCTTTTTAAAATGGCGGATTCAATTTTTCACTAACTTATATGAAAGTTGCATGTTAATATTTTCAATGCATTCTACCATAAACAGATGGGTTGTAGCTACAAACGGTATGATATAGTCACGTTCATAGACATTGATGGGAGAATGTCGTATGGATAGTCATGTTTCCTCTCGTTTCGTAATATTTTGGATTCATTCCTGATCTTTCTTCATACGGGATCTTACTTTGTCTATCGGGAAAAACGGCATAAGGAATCGACAGCATTCTTCTCCGTTGATAGCGTCCGCTGTTGATAAATAGGACCTTCTAAAACACCTTTGAAAAAAAATTGGCAAGGTTTCTTTTTATTACCATGTTTTTATTAACTCGCTTTCTTTTTCGTTTGTGTGTTTGTGTGTTTGTCCCGTACAAATCTTGCAATGAATTTTTAACTAACTTTCCGACTAGCTAGACATTTGAAACTTTAAGTATAGCTCAGACACGATGACAATGCATTATTTTAATACTTTGAGCCATCTTTAGGCAGAATTAAATTAATTTTTAGTTATTTTCGGTTAATTTTGTTTTGTGCACTGGTACAGCCATCTATTGGCAGGGACGGGAACGAAAAGTTAAACACAAGTTAACTTCCAATTAACTTTTGGAATCCACTTTTGGAATTAACTTTTGTTTTTTCCAATCAACTTATCCAATTGGTTTTTCTTTCATTCGTTTAATTTATGATCCGAATTACTTCTTTTTTTTATTATTACGTTATTAAAACTTCTTTAATTCCATTTGTTTCTCATTAGGATATACATTTTTAAAATTTTCTCTATATCATTTTTTAATTCTTTTACTTTATAATCAGATTCACTTGATACTTCTTTAATATTTTCTCTTTTCTATTTTAATTTCCTTTGTTTGTATTTCATAGGACCTTCCTCTGTGAAACGTTTGTATCCCAATCATTTATAATAATATTTTACCTTAAATTTCGATAATGAAAAAAGGATGGTTCGATAGCCAACTGAGACGCCAAATGGGGTTTTCAGATCGAATTTCGGAAAAAGTGACGTAAAAATGAAAAGGACACGAGGTCCCACAATACAACCGCGTTTGAAAAGGGTAGCAACTTACTGCTGAAAGGGAAAACTAAAAAGAGATATTGGTTCGGTAGATATATCAAAAACTAAACGAGTCTCAAATTTTGAAATCCCAAAATTTTTGATAACATAATTTTGCATTTTTTTCAGTAATTTAAAAAATGTACTTATATCTTTACATAAAAACATTTTTGGTAAAAGAAATCACTACAAAATATATGAAATAAAGTGAAAATTTTCCTTAACCCCTTAATTATTTTTTTGTCGTTCCCACGGCATTTGTAAAATTCTTGTTCCAGTGAACTTTATTCAACTTTTGTTTCGAAAAAATGAAAAATGCAATAAAATTTTCCCGTTCTAAATAAAATATGGAAAAACGCAATAAAATTTTTCATTTCTAAAAAAATATGCAAAAATGCAATAAAACTTTCCTGTTCTAAAAAAATGCAAAAATGCAATATAATTTTCCATTTCTAAAAAAAATTCAAAATACAATAAAATTTTCCCGTTCTAAAAAATTCAAAACTGTAATAAAATTTTCCCGTGCTAAAAAAAATGCAAAAATACAATAAAATTTTCCCGGTCTAAAAAAATGCAAAAATGCAAGAAAATTTTCCGTTTCTAAAAAAGATTCAAAAATGAAATAAAAATTTCCTAGTTCTAAAAAAAAATGCGAAAGTGAAATAAATTTTTCCCCTTCTAAAAAGATTCTTCCTAAATTCCTCACTAAGAAACATTGTAGTCGGCTTTCATTTAATGAATTCTAATCTTCCCGTGTGTTACAATTATAAAAACTAATTAGATCTTTACTAGCATTTTATGCTAGGTGCTTACATTCTGACCCCCTAAAATAGTAACATACTAATAGGTTTAGAGAAAACACTTTTGCATCAGATACTTGAAAGTTCTACAAAGGAATGACTGTTGTATCGTTAAAATTGCTACCACCCAAACAATGCAGACATCCCTATAGTAATCCTGTTAGGTTAATGGCTAACTTAAGGAAAGTGAGGTTCGGAACAATGATTATGACTTTATACATTTATCTTTTGGGATCGCTGTTAGTTTATAAACGATTACATTTTCAGAAAGTATGAAAGCTTTTAAAGACAACCTTCACTGTTGTATGAGAAAGGAATTATTGATCCGTCGATAAACGACTTTCCAACTGAAGATTACGTTTCTATTGTAAAAATGTTTGGTCGGAATTATGAATTCTCAACACCGATTGAAAATATGATAATTGTTTTCGAAAAAAGAAAATTACTTATAGTTAAAATTTTATTGTAGTGATGTATTACGCATTATGGAAGTGATACAATCTAAACTCATATCTATTTATTTATCTATCTATATATATATATATATATATATATATATATATATATATATATATATATATACATATATATATATATATATATATATACATATATATATATATATACATATATATATACATATATATATATATATATACATATATATACATATATACATATATATATATATATACATATATATATATATATATATATATATATACATATATATATATATATATATATATACATATATATATACATATATATACATATATATACATATATACATATATATATATATATACATATATATATATATATATATATATATACATATATATATATATATACATATATATATATATATATATATATACATATATATACATATATACATATATATACATATATACATATATATATATATATATATATATATATATATATATATATATATATATATATATATATATATATATATATATACACTGCTGGCCACCCAAATTGCAACACCAAGAAAGACAAGAGATATCACAACAAAATTTATTTTGTAGATAACATGTTGACCAAGTATCAAATGATTAAATTTATAGACTTCTGTGAAGTGTGGTTCCTGTCAAAACCAGTAGTCAGAGTAGCCGCAATTGTTGGAAATCACCGCTGCCACACGCCTCGGCATTGATTCAAAGAGACTTTGGATGAGTTCTTGGGTACAGCAGACCAAGCAGCTTCCACACGTTGCCAAAGTTGATCTGCTGTGGCAGCTGGGGATGGAATCTGGGTCAATCGTAGAGCAACCATGGACCACATGTTTTCTATCGGCGAAAGATCCGGAGAGCGAGGCGTCCAGGGAAGCAATTCAATCTGGCGATTGACGAATAATTGTTGGACAATGCGTGCCACGTGTGGTCGCGCATTATCCTGTTGAAATATGGCTGTGGGCAAGCCCTGAAGGTAAGGAAGGACAACTGGCTCCAACACCTCGGAGATGTAGCGCTGGCTGTTTAAAGTACCGGCAATGCGTACTAGAGGTGTGCGAGAGTGATATCCAATACCGCCTCATACCATAATACCCGGTGCAGGACCAGTGTGGCGGTGCATAACGCAGCTGTTCAGCATCGTCTCTTCACGGTGTCTCCAGACTCGAATGCGACCATCATGGTGTTGCAGACAGAAGCGTGACTCGTTAGTAAAGACAATTTCATTCCATTCTGCCGTCCACATCCTTCTGTCATCGCACCATTGGCGGCGGAGACGTCTGTGGTTCTGCGTCAAGGGTAGACAAAGCAATGGACGTCTTGCGGACAGACCACTCTGCTGTAAACGGCGTCGAATGGTACGCGCAGACACTGGATGATGCGTTACAGACTGCATGTGCTGTGCTATGGTTCGTGATGTGACTGAGCGATCCGTCACTGCCATGCGCACAATTTGCCTGTCATCACGTGAAGTGGTGCGCTGAGATGGATGCGATCGAACACGCCGGTCCATCGTACCTTCCTGCATCCAACGATCACATATCCACATTACAGTTGTTTGGTTTCGTCCAACACGACTACCGATTTCCCTGAAAGATAATCCACAATCTCGGTAGGCCACTATCCTTCCTCTGTCGAACTCGGATACTTGATCAAAAGATAATCGCTGTTTTCGACGAGGCATAATTGATCGTTTTTCTGAAAAAACCACAAGAAAAACACAACTGCCGAACTTGAAATCGTCGAAATCTCCAAGCCTTAAATAGCGCTTTGAAGTGGCGCCACAGGCACGCGTGATGTGCGTCTGCGCTGAAATTCTAATCATTTGCATATCTCACCTCCGCTAATGCATGTTGTAAATTTCATGTTATTTGCATGTTTCCTTCAGGGTGTTGCATTTACAGTGGCCAGCAGTGTATATATATATATATATATATATATATATATATATATATATAAGTTGATGTGTGTGTGTGTGTGAAATAAAATAAAAATTAGGAAAGTTGATTTAATGACCGAGAATATTAAGCATTTTCTTACCCTTCATTATGTGTTATATGTGGCTCAAGGTAGCCTCGCGGTAACTCGCTGGTCTTCGGTTCAGAGGGTGCTCGGATCGAAACCCGACACGCGCCGTTAAATGCCTCCGTGTTTAGGTGGGATAGAGACACTTTGAATCCGTAGACTGAAAATTCCTCTCCGATGTCAGACAGGGTAGGGGCTGTATATATATATATATATATATTGCTGCACAATTTTCATGTTATATGCATTAGAATAACATAAACCCTAAGTGACGTGAAAATTAGTGGAAAATAAATCTTCCAAATGTTAAGTATTATTAAATTATTTACCACTTCCTTTACTCATTACCTGAACATAGCAAAGTTTGTCTAACTGTTAATTGAAATGCAAAAATACACATCTTTATGAAGTTATACTGACATGAATATTTTAAGGAAAATGCATCTCAATATAGAACACTACATGTAATGATACGATTAGCATCAACTCAATAAACCTTTCAAAACAAGTGCGCAGAATAAACAAATACATTAATTAGTCTGTTAGTAAAATAATTTAATTTTAAAGTCTTTTAAAAGTATTAGAGAGCAACGCAATACATTTATTATCCAGAGGCTTAAATTCGAAATAACATAGACAGATAATTTACGCAATTATAAGGGAATGCTATTATATTATATATATATATATATATATATATATAATTACAACAAATAAATTAGAGTAGCTTATTTAGTATATCTACTCAAAATAACTCTGCTGTCTGTCATGCATGACTACGGATATATATAAATATATATATATCCGTAGCAAAGCTAACTAATTGGTTATAAACTAATTGGTCCGATAAGTACAAATCTTTTAAACCCATTTATACTTTTCGCCACTGTCATATTTACCTTCAGGGGAGCCTTGAGGTAAAATTGATACGTAAAAAAATAGGCATGTTGCAGTTTGGGACTTTGAAGTCAGTACCATGTATGGCAACGTCAGGTAATATATTTTCTGACCAACAATGAAAATACTTACTATAGGAAGATTTCAGTTTGAGAATTTTGGGTTACGAACGGATGTATAATTACGTATGTACGTTTACTCTCTGCAGATGAAGGTTTATGATCTCTTGTTCAGGGAAAATGCTATTTCACTCCCAGAACGACTCAATAAATCTGGTTTTATATAGGAAACCGTGTATTTTACTGTGTTTTAACTACTTGCTGCGTCACGACTGCAATTTTACGACGTGTTTCAATTCTTAATATTTTAACCTAATATATATATTTTCATATATTAGGTTATATATGAAAATATATAACCTAACATATGAAAATATATATATTAGGTTAAAATATATTTTCATATATTTTCATATATATATATTCATATATTCTCGTGCGTTCCATAAGTAATGCGACCTAATTCTTAAAAAATCATTTATTGGACATATTCGTACAATTAGTTTAAAATCTTCAAAATAGCACCCTCCTTCGTCGATACATTTATGGAGGCGGTGTTTCCAGTCCTGGATGACTTTCTCCGGGAGGTCCTTTAGAGCCGATGTAACATGAGCCTGGATGTTTTCAATCGGGTCCCAATGCTCCTCTTAACCGAGGAAATAAGAAAATGTCTGGGGGAGCAAGGTGAGGCTAGGAACCAGTGGGGTTAGGGTCCTGGCCAGGAAATCGTTGACAACGAAGACGCCGTGGCTTGGCGCGTTATCGTGAAGAAGTTTCCATGCGTCCTTGATGTCACTTCGGCAACGCGCGACCCTCCTTTTCAGCCTTTTGAGCACTTTCAAGTAAAAAGCTGCCTTCACAGTGGTCCCGGTAGGTACAAATTCGCAGTGGACAATGCCTCTGACATCAAAGAAGACAGCGAGCATGGTTTTGACCCTGGACTTTCTCATGCGTGCCTTCTTGGTCCGGGGCGACGATGGGGTGTGCCACTCTGACCTCTGTCTTTTTGTTTCCGGGTCGTATTCAAAAATCCATGACTCATCACCGGTGATAACTGAGTTTAAAATATTAGGATCCATTGCACACATTTCCAAGAGTTTTTGGCACCGGAGAACTCGCATGTCCTTTTGTTAGTCGGTCAACCTTTAGGGACCAGTTTGGCACACACCTTTTTCATGTTCAAATCTTCGGTTAAAATGCGGTAAACAGTTCTTTTCAGCATCTGTAGAGTTTCTGCTATTCATTGAAGGCTCAACCGTCGGTCAGATTTCAAAGAATCACGCACACGCGTCACATTTTCGACGATTCGGGAGGTTGATGGACGTCCACTGCGGGGTTCATCGGCGACATCCTCTCGGCCTTACTTGAACGACTTGTGCCATCGGTGAACTTGTGATTTGGAAGATCTATCACTCCCAAATGCCTGATGAATTAATGGAAACATATTGGTGGCGGACTTCCCAAGTTTAACACTAAATTTGATAGTGTTACGTTGATCCATAGAAAGATCCATTGCGTCGTGTTACATTAAGCTCAAAACGGACTTCACAGAATGCACGTCCTGACTTTCCGACAGCTCGGAGCCGACTGAGAATGGGTGTGTTATGAAGCTAACAACCCCCGTCCACCTAGCCCAGCAGATTAGAGAGCGCTGCGGTGTATAATCGCGTCTGAAAAAACTTGGTCGCATTAATTATGGAACGCACCTTATATATATGTAATGACATGGGAACCCTGCCCCGGAAGAACGAATTAAGAAGATTTTCTGGTTCCCCATGTCACCGTGAAGATTTAAAATTGACCGAGGAAAGCCACGACACAGAAGAATATCGAATTACATTTTTATTAATAAGCAGCCCGGAATTACAGCTTCTCGAGACAACGTAAAGAACGAAAAAAGCATACCTCTACGTGATACCAAACCTTAAATAAACTTATCTCGTCCTGTGATCGTAGTAAGGTTTAATTGGTTAAAAGTTAGGGAAAGGCGTGACTAATGCGCTAAAGCATTTAATTTTCGACCCACGCCACGCAAGTTTAGTTTTCGAGTAATAGGCCGCTATGTAATATTTTCTCTCGAGGTTATTAGAACTTAGAATAAACGCCGCAGGGAATTTAGAATAAATCAGAATTTAAAAGAGTTATAGGATTTTTAATGGTATATATATATATATATATAACCCTCCTATAACATGGTAGATAGGGTCCAAAAAATGCCGTGTTGTGTGAAACCGTGTTATATGAGACCCAGAGCTAGTACAAAAAAGGGGGTTTATGTTCTGCAAACTTATTAAAAACATTTTCTTAATTACTTATAAGCAACTTAATTTTTATTAAAAATATAAATGAAAGTAGAACACAAAACGAAAATAAACAAAAAAATATTATTTTCATTTAAAGCGACATCGGAATAGAGTTATAAATGAAAAAATTATAATTTGTTTATAAATTTTCATGTACAGATACTAGAGTTCATTATTCCTTCCCATCATTATTTTAAGGTAATTTATATTTGAAACGTGTTAAACAAAAATCATGTTATCTAGTGCTGTAGAAGTACAGTGTTGTACAAAGTTTTTCACAATTTTTTTATCGTGTTAAAGCAAGCGAAACCGTGTTACACGAGGGTTCCCGCAATTTTCCTATCGTGTTAGAGCGAAACCGTGTTTTAAGATGTCGTGCTGTAGGAGAGCTACCTGTATATATATATATATATATATATATATATATATATATATATATATATATATATATATATATATATATATATATATATATATATATATATATATACATACATACATTCATACATATTATATATATATATATATATATATATATATAGATTTTACTTTAATTAATAGCAACGATATTTCTTTTCTAGTCGTTGGATTTATTCAAGACTTTTTAACTTCATCTGAAACTGACAACCAGTTTGGTTTACTTTCGAAGACGGCAAGCGGGGCTATTGAAAGCACTAAATAACGGCAGAAAAAAAAATGAAAACTCTTTTGTATAATTCAATGCCTGTAAGAGCATAACAACTGGAAGACGTCTTTTATTTTTTTATAAATGTGTTACAGTAAAATATTAAAAAATAAAAATTACCGTACAAAATACTCTTTTTTTTCTTTCTTTCTTTGAAGAAAGGGATATCGAATAAAGGGTGAAACGTTTAGACGAAAAAGTGCATGAAAAATTGTCAAGGTGAAAAGAGTTCGTGGCAGCTGGTTTTGAAAGGTATTTTCAAGGATTAAATATAAAAAAGGAAGCGGGAAATCTGAAATGTGTCAAAAAGTATTAAGGGGAAATTCTCATTCGTTTTAAAGAGTGCTTAACGGCTGACTGAACGGTCGAAAAGAAAACTCGTTAAATGTTAGAGGAGCTTTTACATTCATATTCATTGAATTAAAAACAATAAAGTTGTATCATTTTTAATATTTAAGGGAGTTTCTAAAAAAAGGCATTATTTACTTTACCAAAAATGGACAAAAGAACCTTTCGTATTCAAGAACACAAACAAAATTCTTCTACTTCGTTCTCATCGGAAGACACTTTTTTCTGCCGCGTGCTCCTGTGTGATCTATATATATAAAACAGTTCCGTAACTGACTGACTGACTGACAGATAACGCACAGACCACACCCCTGGACATAAAGGGCTGAAATTTTGCATGGCGATTCTTCTTATATTAAAAGGTAGGGGTACACTAAGAAAGATTTTTGAAAAATTCTTCTTAGATTTATTATATTAAATTTTTAAGCTGTTTTTGAAACATTCTTTAAAGTTTGCATTTAAAATAATAATCTGAGGGTTATAAAATTTATATCACGAGAAAGATCATAAAAATACTTTTAAAATAAAATCTTTCTCAAATTTTTACCTCCATTTTCTGATTTTAAGGGGAATTTTAAAGATTAATTTTTAGAATTTATTAAATGCTGATCACGTGGTTTCTTTTCTTTAAATTTTTTGTGACATACATAGCAATGAAATAGACAAAAAAAAAATTCTTGGTAATGCGGCAGACGATTGGACATTATCCAAAAAAAAAAAAAAACATGCAGTAAAAGAGTATATATACTGTACTATATATACTCTTTTACTGCAGTACAAGAGTATATAAACTGTACTATATATTAATATAGTACAGTTTTAGTTCCTCAAACTGTACTATATTAATTGTACTACATTCCTTAGTATGTTCTATTAGATTTAATTTGAATATTTTCTTCTACATTTTTTGGTCTATAAAAATATCCGTTACGATTTTTTATAAATATGTTTTTTCGTTTTTGTACATCAATTCCATACATTGATTGTTGCATTTATTATAAATATATATATATACATATTTTTGGCATTAATTGAATACATTGACCGTTGCATTTAATTTGAATGTACTCTGTAGCGAAATACGGGTTTTCAGCTAGTTTTAATATATGCGTAAAAGTATTCAGTACTACACAGAAATGTAATTTGGTACATATGTACTTTGATACTTTTCATACCTGATAAAAATTATTAATGATTTGATTTTTTTAAATGAATTTTATCAAAAACTCCTTTTAAAAAACTCTCAAACATACCTTCTGCAGTATTTCTTTACACTATTTTTATTATCTGTGTTCGAAATTTTGGATTTAGAGAACAATTTCTAGTTTTTGTATTTCCTACCAAGAAAGGAATTCAGTTTTCTTGGAATTAAGAGCATTTTAAATTTTCAGAAATCAGTTGTTTATAAATCTTGAATACGAATTATTTTGAAACGTTTCACGGCCATGAAATTGGAAATAAATTATGCTAAAACAGGTATTATATTCGCAGATGTATTAAAAGATAATACTTCTGTAAATCTTGTCTTTGAAGTTTTTTTCAAGAATCAAAATTACAAGATGTCCAAGTCACATGATAAAGACACATTTTCGATGGTTAATCACTGTAAAACGTGCTTACATAAATAAACATCTCCTGCACCATGAAAATCATAAGATCTATTAACATATTTCGATTTTAGTAGACCGATTTTCAATCAATCACATAACAGTTTTATGTCCTTTTATACTAAATTTGAAAGCATCACGATAATACTCAGTATTTTTCCTTTAGGTCTCGTTACACATTGTATTTGCGTATTACGTTATGTGTTACAGATAAAAAAAATATGTTAATTATTTATCAATTGATAACGTTGTAATTACGTCTTATGTTCCGTGCTTCAAAGATAGAAAAATATGTTAATTAATTATCAGTTGCTAACATTGTATTTACGTCTTGCGTTACGTGTTACAGAGCAAAAAATGCTAATTATTTATCAGTTGCTAACGTTGTATTTACGCCTTACGTTACGTGTTACAGAACAAAAAATATACTAATCATTTATCAGTTCCTAACGTTGTAATTACGTCTTATGTTCCGTGCTACAAATCTAGAAAAATATGTGAATTATTTAACAGTTGCTGACGTTGTATTTATGCCTTACGTTACGTGTTACAGAGCAAAATCATGTGAATGTTTATCAGTTGCTAAAGTTGAATTTATGTCTTACGTTACTTGGTACAGAGCCCAAAAAAATGCTAATTATTTATCAGTTGCTATAGTTGTATTTACGCCTTAAGTTCCATGCTGCAAAGCTAGAAAAATATGTTAATTATTTATCTGTTGCTAACGTTGTATTTACGTCTTATGTTACATGCTAAAAAGCCAGAAATTTGGTAATTTTTTTATATCTTGCTATACGTTGCATTTACGTCTCACGTTACATGTTACATATCAAAAAAAAATATTAATTATTTATGAGTTGCTAACGTTATAATTACGTCTTTCGTTCCATGCTACAAAACCAGAAAAATGTTAATTCTTTATCTCTCGCTATTACGTTGTATTTACGTCTTACGTAGCGTGTTACAGAGCAAAAAAATATATGTTAATTATTTATCAATTTCCAACGTTGCATTTACGTCTTACGATACGTGTTACAGAGCCAAAAAAATGTTAAATATTTATCAGTTTCTAACTTTGTATTTACGTCTTATGTTCCATGCTACAAAGACAGAAAAATGTTAATTCTTTACCTCTCGCAATTCGTTGTATTTACGACTTACATTACGTGTTACAGAGCAAAAAATATATGTTAATTATTTATCAGTATCTAACGTTGTATTTACGTATTACGTTACGTGTTACAGATCAAAAAATATATTAATTATTTATCAGTTGCTAACGTTGTATTTACGTCTTATGTTCTACGCTACAACGCCAGTAAAATTCTTTCTTTTTCTCTCGCTATACGTTGTACCTACGTATTACATTGCGTGTTACAGAGCAAAAAAATTATAATTATTTATACATTGCTAACGTTGTATTTATGCTTACGTTGCGTTTTACAGAGCAATAAAATATATTAATTATTTATCAGTTGCTAACGTTGTAATTACGTCTTATGGTCTGTGCAACAAAGCTAGATAAATATGTTAATTCTTTATCTCTTATTACACGTTGTATTTACTTCTTATGTTATGTGTCACAGACACAAAATGATATGATAATTATATATTCGTTTCAATATTTCGACGGTGCAAAATTTTGATTAAACAAGAGCCAGAGTATTGCTTACTTAGAATTTCCTTTGTTTATGATAGGAAGAAAGGTTCAAAATTGAATCAATAATCATTTTGAAAGATATTGCACGGACTGAAAAACTGAAATCTTAAATTGGCATTTCACTTTTCATTCTAAAATAAATTTTTCCCCTCTTAAAGAAAATTGATAGCCAATCCAGGTAACACAATTGTAAAGAGGGAACTCCCGAGTCCAATTATTTAGTCACAAAACCTCAGACCACAATGCATTTTATTAGAAATATCGATAATCGATAAATATTGGAAAGTAATCGTTAATAGCATAAATTTTCTATACAAATTTAAAGCAATAATGTCATCACCAGAATAAAAAAATCATTAAAACATTAAATTCGTTAAATCTACGAAACATTGGCTATCGATATTTGAAATTATGAAAATTTATTTTTTGGTACAATTCATTACATGCATTGCATTGTACAAAAATTATCCAATAGTGATTGTAAAAAATTCACATGTAGAGTGTACTCCTGATTACCCAGGTTCATGGAGGGAAGGAGTTGCAAGTATAACCGAAAAAAATGGATAATCCGATATATTGCACTTTCGATATATAATACTGCACTTGATTTTCTACTTTATAAAATTATGTATGTAATCCGTAATGGCATTTTTCCGACTCTTTGATATGCTTTTTGATATCAGGGCTTACGGCAATCTCGAAAGGAAAGCTTCAACACATCCATCTGCACAAAATTCGCAACAATATTTTTTAGCGAATCCGTTTTTATACAGAGACTAGCGACCCGTCCCGACTTGGTCCGAGTTGAACAATTATCTATCTTAAGTAGATATTAGATAGATTTAATTTATTTTAAAGCCTCATGGTATACCACATTGTTTCGTTTTCCTGAGGTTTTAAAATAAACCGATTCTCCGCATTTCCTGACCTAGAGAGACCAACATATAATTGTCCATGAGTAAAGCAAACTTTCCGTAAGTCAAGTCCAATATATTTGTATGTTTGACCTTGGGATTTGTTGATGGTGATGGCAAAAGAAATTTTTATTGGAAACTGTAACGTCAGGCACTGAATTGTTTCTCGGGGGCCACCCGCATGTCGATTTTGATACGATTCGGCCCCATAGCCTATCCCCTACAGAGTCCACACACTAAAAAAAACACGAAAAAAGCACCATAAATGGCACAAAAAATTTAATAACTTTTTTTATAATTAAAAATTAAAAAATCCGGCTACGTCAGGCACTGAATCGTGCCACCCGCGTGCCGATTTTGGTACGACTCGGCCCCATAGTCTCGCTATCAGCGAGGACTGCCACGGAAGCTGTCGAAATAAGAAACTTTTAGGGGCAAAATCATTAAAACATTAATTAAAAATACTCCGGGGCCCGATTTTCAAAAAAATGATATGCCTATGTTTTAATCTGAACTATCAACTATATCTATACAAAATTTCAGCTAAATTGAAGCAATACTTTTTCACTTATAAAGGAACAAACATAGTCCTATTCGAAATAATCAATAAATTTCACAGTTTCAATGAAACACCCTAATTTTTGAATAAAGTTCAATAATTCAAGTTCGATTTACGCAAATTGTGCATAAAATTGTACATAAATTCGAAAACATAAAGTTAAATAAAGTTTTGTAATATTACACCAATAAATTTCCAGTTGATAGCCAATAAATTGTAAAACTTCTTTTACCTTAAATATCCAATAAAAAGCGTAGTTCCAAATGAAATTTTCTTCAATAAACCCTTAAACGTAGCCAATTTCAAAAATTCTTTTTGTATTTATCAATACCTCTTCCACTTGGAACTTAAAATATTAAATGTTTTACTGATAATAAATGAAAATGTAGTTTCATGTGTTGCTATGGTTACTTGACTATGGTTGACAAAGAAAAAGTTGTAAAGGTGAAGCATCAGCTCAACATTTAGCCCAACATAACTTTCTTTGTACTGATCAGATATACATAATATATAGCCTATGTCCATCTGGAATAATGTACCTTTCAAATAGTGAAATAATTTTTCAAATAGGTGCAGTGGTTCCAGAGAATACTCTCCACATACAAAATTCGTTTTCTCTCTTTATATATTAGTATAGAGTATAGATTATAGAATTATAGATACACATTGGTATCCGAAAATTACAATAAGAGATGAAATAAAAATACGAAAATAAAAAAAGGATTTAAAGTAAAGAATGTTTTTTTTAATTATTTTAAGCACCTAAAATAATATTCAAATTAATATTACGTTAGTTAATAATTAAAGTTAATTTTTTAAAAGAAAAAAAGCGTGCCGGAGAACGGCTAGTTTCGAACCTCTAACGTCGGAACAGAAGCCCACCGCAATAGCACCACGCTAAGGATAGTTGAAGACTTCGGCACAAAAAACTATAGAGGACAGTAGTGGTAATAATGGAGATTGTTAGGATTAAGCCCCTAAATTTATTTCTACTGATCAGATATACATAATATATTTCTACTGATCAGATATACATAATATATAGCCTATGCCCATCTGGAATAATGTACCTTTTAAACAGTGAAATAATTTTTCAAATAGGTGCAGTGGTTCTGGAGATTACCCTCCACGTACAAAATCGCTCTCTCTTTATATATAAGTATAGATAAGCATATAAAAATACTTCATTGGTATAAAACTATTTGTACAGTAAGTAATTTCGTTACAAAAATTCAAATTTCATATCGTTTTTGTTTCTATATATATATATATATATATATATATATATATATATATATATATATATATATATATATATATATATATATATATTCACAGTGATTTCCGTTTATAAGAATCACGTCTGTTATTACTGTTTTTGACTCTTATAAGCGGTTGATTTTTATAGCCGAAATTTAGGTTTTTTGACAGGCACATACACAAACACCTATATATTCATATATGAGATAATTTACTATAAAATACTCTTTAATTTTCGTTAATTATCTTTTATTAAAATTATTTTTTATAATTTTAAAAATACAACTGAATTTCTAGACTTATAAGTAGATACACATAATTATAGTAAGGGAAGAAAAAAATCCAATGTTTGTTACAACACACCTGCTTAACAGTTTTAACATTTCAACTACAGGAGGGGATGAAGAAAAAGTTTTCTATGGTAGTTTGACGTAATGAAGATTTCAGGAGGCTTTTTATACCTCTTTCAATACCAATAGTCTCAGACGAAGATTCACCGTCTAGCTTACGTTTCATAGTTTGATAACGTGCTGAATCTACTAATGTTACGTTTGCCTAAGTCATAGTGGACACTTCACCGAAGAGTTATGAGTTTCAGGGTCCAGGAAGCCGCAACCAGGATGTTAGAGGTGGGAAAAAAGAGTCTCTGTGTTTGTTTGTCAGTGGAGAAAAGTGAAATTGGGCCCGGATGGGTAAAGATGCCCCCGGGTCAAGATAATAGGACAGTGATGTGCTAAAGCATTTAAGAGGAAAGGCTTAGAATTATGTTATGTCTAACAAAAAAATGAACGCATTTTACGACAGTATTCCATCCCATCTTATCACTCTTTCTTTAAAACACATAAAGAAAGAAATCCGTGCCTTTTGGGGTTTTAAGTTGTTTTTTCGAAAAATGAAAGGAAAGGGAAAAGTGTAAGCCAATTCTTAAAACCGGTGGATTCATTCTTTAAAGCGAAAATTTTAACATCGAAATAATACATTTGTTTTTGTTTTTGCGATATTGATTCTTATAAACGGTTGATTCTTATAACCACTGATCATTATAAGCGGTGGTTACTGTATATATATATATATATATATATATATATATATATATATATATGCAAAACTTATAGTTCAATAAACCAATGTAAATTAAACTAACCCGGAAAAATCAATAGATTCACATTTCATGCATCGGAAACTGGCTACACTATTCTCAAAAAAGTCACGTTTGTTAAGTTTAATTTATTACAGCACAGATATTTATAAAAAATACCCAAGTGGGCTGTAATTTACATTTTATAGCTATATAAAAACGAATCAATCGGATATCAAGAACATATATTTCCCGTTAAATAAGTTACTGGGAACGTATGATATGCACGATCTTCATTAAAGCAGTATATTAATTAGTTGTATTTTATCCGTTTTCTTTGTTTTTAAGAAGAATTCATCGAGATTTTAAATTTATACCTAGGTCTTACATTTTAATATTCTAAATTCCACTTCAGTAATTAATTCGTCTTCAAAATACTAGTTCCTTCGATATCGTTATCGATGGGCGTCATTTGCAATCGGTCCTTTATCTTTAAATTTTGATGCAGTAGTCCTTAAAAGAACTTTTATATAACAGTTCCGTAACTGACTCATTCATTCAGTGACTGACTGACAGACATACAACGCACAGACCAAACCGCTGGACCTAAAGGACTGAAATTTTGCATGGCGATTCTTCTAATAGTGTAAAGGTGCACTAAGAAAGATTTTTCAAAAATTCTTCTTAGATTTTTTAAATTAAATTTTTAAGCTGTTTTTTAAACTTTTTTTACGTTTGCATTTAAAATAATAATCTAAGGGTTATAAAATTTATATCACGAGAAAGATCATTAAAATTCCTTCAAAATGAATTTTTTTTCGAATTTTTACCTCCATTTCCTGATTTTTGGTGAATTTTTAAAGATTCATTTTTAGAATTTAATTTATTAAATGCTGATCACGTGATTTCTTTTTCTGGTACTTTAAATAAATTTATCGTCACGTGCAAAAAAAAAAATAGGCTAAAGAATATTTTTTTCTTGCTAATGCTGCAGACGATTGGACTTAATTTTGTCTATAAAAATATCCCTTACGATTTTTTTATAAATATGTTTTTTTACATCAATTGTATACATTGATAATCGTATTTATTATAAATATATATATATATTTATTTATTTTTGGAATTAATTGCATACATTGACCGTTGTATTTAATTTCAATGTACTCCGTAGCGAAGCGCGGGTTTTCAGCTAGTATATATATATATATATATATATATACATATATGACCGGCGTTGGCTTTGCCTGCTATAAAATATCAATTGCAGTCTTCTCGTTTAACAGTCCAAGGCACAGAGGGAAGACAGACATTCAAAATAAATACTCAGCATCGTCCAAATTACGTAGAGTTTATTTAGTTCAACTTCACGGAAACCACGTCTCCCAATCTGCACGTTTCAGAGCTCGCCATTTTCAAATTCGTGGACCCGACTAACGCACGTCCACTGTCAATAAGTTAATCCCGCGTTCTGTATAATTCTAGGTCTTCATTTACGCGTCTACTCTTATGGCACATGCGCAAAGCACCACCTGGAAAGTTCTATAAGCTTTTGTTTCTAGCCAAACCCTGTACATTTATCTAAAAATAAATTCCCTCCATGGAACTTCAATATCGCGAATCGAAGGTCAACTAATAAAACGGGGAAAAACCTTTTTTCTTGACGCGTTTTACCAATAATTTTCATGTTAGATTTCACTATTTTTAAGCCCCCTGTAATTTTAACTTAATTATTCTTTCCCTTAATTAACTATTGACTGACACACACACACACACACACACACACACACACACACACACACACA
The DNA here is from genome assembly GCA_907164885.2 of Dolomedes plantarius. Classification (NCBI taxonomy): domain Eukaryota; kingdom Metazoa; phylum Arthropoda; class Arachnida; order Araneae; family Dolomedidae; genus Dolomedes; species Dolomedes plantarius. The sequence goes on from OU015500.1 coordinate 157,438,296, forward strand.
CACACACACACACACACACATATATATATATATATATATATATATATATATATACACACTCATGGACAAAAATCTTGCAATGAAGGTACATGTCGGGGAGATATGCAAATGATAAGAAATACAGCGTGATTGCGCATTACGTATAGCCGGTAGAGGGCGTTGAACATCGTACTCTGTGGAGTATAAAACAGGTAACCAAAGCTTGTTTGAGTGTGCTGAATAATTTACAAAGGAAGAGCTGAGATAGACATGCCATTACGCCGTGTTCGAAGACAATATAAGCAGTTGTCGCAGTTTGAGAGGGGGAGAATCGTCGGGATGATGGAAGCTGGGTGGTCAGCTAGGCGAGTAGCTCGTCAATTAGGCCGCTCTGATTGTGTTGTGAGGAGGTGTTGGGACCAGTGGACCCGAGAGATGTCATGTACACGAAGACCAGGATCAGGACGCCCTCGACAGACCAGTCGTCGAAAAGACCGCCACATCGTAAGAAATGCACGCGTACAGCCAACTGCTTCATCAGCCGCCATCCAGGCACAGGTAGCACCTTCACTAGGGGCCTCTGTGTCTTCTCGAACCATAAGAAGGCGCCTGGCTGAAGGACAGTTGGTATCGCGGCGCCCATTACGTGTGCTGCCCTTGACGCCCACTCATCGACGCCTCCGTTTGGAGTTTTGCCGCGCACGAGGAAACTGGATTGCAGCGGAATGGAACCAGGTCGTCTTTAGCGACGAATCCAGATTCAATCTCGGCATTGATGACAATCGTGTTCGTGTGTGGAGAGCCCGTGGTGAATGCTTCAATCCTGCCTTTGCTGTACAGCGACACATCGCTCCCACAGCTGGTGTGATGATATGGGGTGCCATTGCCTACAATACACGGTCACCCCTAGTATTGTTCCTTGGCACCATGACACCCAGATTTGTCTCCAATCGAGCATATCTGGGATCATTTGGAACGACGAGTTGGGCATCCCACGAGTTTGAACGAACTAGAGGCAAGGTTACAGCAAATATGGAACGATATGTCTCAAGACATCATACAGAACTTGTATGACTCAATGCCCGATCGTATCGCATCGTGCATTCGCGCTAGAGGGGGTCCAACGGAGTATTAACTCCTCCGTTCTTTTGCCTTTTTCTCTGAAATAAATTATCCTTTTTCTTTGATTTTCTTATCATTTACTTATATCAAAGTAGTCATTACTTATGTAAAATTTCGTTTCATTTTGACGACTCCCTCTTGGTGCGCTAATTTTTTTGTCCATGAGTGTATATATATACCGGATGGTTATAATTAAACCTCCCTTATAAACGGCATCCTACAGCGCAAACGGGTGAACGGACGAAATTTTGTATATGGGCTATACACGAGAGGCGCTCACGGAATTTCGAAGAAAAAATTAGTTCCAAAATGTCCACCAGAGGGCGCCTTTTCGGGAAAAACATGAAATTTAACATAATAAACGACCAAAACGGAATATAGAAACAATATTAACATTTATTGACTAGTTTCTGATCACCTTGCCATCGAACCACATTAAGTAAAGGTAAGGGAGAAACAAAAACAGTTCAGTTTGCAGAAACAAGATCAGATTAGGACGAATTTCCACAAGATGAGCAGTTGTTAACCTTTCAGTACTCGCGTCACTATCTGTAACACGAACAGTCGCATGGGTGACAAGTGTCACCTACCCTTACGTCGGTGTTATATCCATACGTATTTAACTTTTTTTGCAACCTAATGATTTCTATAGTTTTTTTGGGAGTATATACTACAAATAAAACGCAATTAAATTTTAGAAAACGAAACATTATATATTACAAATCAACCATACATTCAAAATACAAAGGATTAAAACATTCTGTACAAATATTTTTCAAATAGTCATTACATATCCACTTTTCGCATTTCTCGCACCACTTTCACGTTGTTCTGTCTCTCTGTCGTCCACAAGGGTAACAGCGTCAGTGGCGCACCCAGGGGGTGGGCGAAGAGGCCCTGCCCCACCCCCAAAGAAATAGAAATTGCATTATGAATATTGATTTTGCATTATAAATATTTTTATCCGTTCAACTTGCCCCCCCCCCCCTATCCCCCAAGATAAAATCCTGTGTGCGCCACTGAACAGAGTCTTCTCTTACTTCTTTTCCTCTTGAGATGCACTATTTCAAATACATCCCTTAATGGAGGAAATTTATCAAATTCTCGTCGAGATGCCCTATCTCGAATGTCATCAAAACGAAGACACCTGAGAGGAAACCCAAACCTGTTTCTGCTCATTGTTAGGTAGCATGATTCTTACCCATTACCGTTCGAGTTATCCCATATTTTATCGATATTTGTCCTGGAACTTTTATAAGTGCCTATCAAAAGAAGAAGACCAAATAAGGTCCTGACTTCTATTCCTCGTTGGTGTTACTGGCATCGCGATCCCTTTCAAATTTCCATTTGATAGAATCAATGTAAATATTTGTGCAGTCTGCTATTATTTTATAGACGTGTTAGTCAATAAACAAGTCTAATATTTCTTCTGGAGAAAAAAAAATTGTTGCTATGCCTTTTGGCCCTGGAAGATGTGTTATAATGTTTTTTGCCTTGTTCTGAAATGTCTAACAAACTTTTTTTTTTTATCACATTCATAAATGTCATTAAAAAAGCTTGATGTAAAAAACCTATTAGAGATTGATTTCCTCTTATTAGATTTTTAATATATATTTATATATAAAGAGAGAGCGATTTTGTACGTGGAGGGTAATCTCCAGAACCACTGCCCCTATTTGAAAAATTATTTCACTGTTTGAAAGGTACATTATTCCAGATGGACATAGGCTATATATTATGTATCAGTATAAATAAAGTTAGGGGCTTAATCCTAACAATATCCATTGTTACCGCTACTGTCCTCTACCGCTTTTTGTGTCGAAGACTCCAACGATCCTTAGCGTGGTGCTATCGCGGTGGGCTTCTGTTCTGACGTTAGCGTTTCGAATCTAGCCGTTCTCCGGCACGCCTTTTTCTTTTAAAAATTAATTTTAATTATTAACTAACGTAATATTAATTTAAGGTATTATTAAGGTTATTTTTAAGGTAAAAGAAAATTTACAATTTATTGGCTATCAACTGGAAATTTATTGGTATAATATTTTGTTCAACCCGGACAAAGTCTGGACGGGCCGCTAGTCATAAATAAAGAAAAGAATCTAAAATCTAAATTTTACGGAGCCTAAAATAAATTCACTTTCCTTGAAAAGTTACATAGATGGTCGCGTGGGGGACAGGTGTCAACCAGTGAACTTTGGCGCGATTTAATCGAAGAACAGTTAGAGACTAACTAAAGTGAGAAGAGAGGGGGCAAGAGGGAAGGCTCATTTGAAGGTAGAAGGAAAAGGGGAGACTTCCAACCTTCCGATGGCCGCCATTAGGGAAGATGAAAGCAGGTGGGTGACATATGTCAACCACGCGAGTATTGAAGAGTTAATCGTGTCCAGGACCATGTAGGGAAAGCTGCTCAATGTGACCACCGTCAGTCACTTGCAAACATTTTCCATCACAACTGATCAGTTACGATCTGCTGTTGAACACACTGTCCATCGGCTTGAAACAGGTGACTAACTGTGGTCACATTGAGCAACTTTCCTTACATCGTCCTGGACACGATTAACAACTGCTCCTGTTGTGACATTTCGTCGTAATCTGTACCTGTTTCTGCAAACTCAACTGGGTTTTTTTCCCTCTCAAACAACAATGGATCAGTGCTATTTATTTCCTTGCCTTTATTTAATGTGGTTCGATGACAAGGTAATCAAAAACTAGTCAATAAATGTTGAAATTGTTTATGTATTCCGTTTTGGCTGTTTATTTTGTTAAATTTCATGTTTTTCCCCAAAAGGCGCCCTCTAGTGGACATTTTGGAACTAATTTTTTTTTTTATAAATTCCGTGAGCGCATCTCGTGTATAGCCCATATACGAAATTTCGTTGCATTCCGTTCACCCGTTTGCGCTGTAGGATGCCGTTTATTGGGGAAGTTTAATTATAACCACCCGGTATATATATATATATATATATATATATATATATATATATATATATATATATCACGGGATTCTAACTCATGCCTAAAAATAACTTTACCGCGAGTTCATTGAAGATAATAGAGTATTCGGTTATATCGATTTTGAAATATGGCTGTTCTTTATTGGGATGTACTTTATATATATATATATATATATATATATATATATATATATATATATATACACTTTGTAAAATCGTTCCTGTCTCATTCCTTAATATTTCGGGCAGAAGCTGAAGGTCATAAACCATAATTATAATACATATTTTTTCCAAGTTCTTTGCGATAAAATAAGAATAGAGGACTCTCATAACCATATCACTTCAGAATTTTTAGAAAGATTCACATGTTTCCATACACGTTTACCAAGATATAAAATGTATTTAAAGGAAACAAAACTCTCAATTTTATGTGTTTTTGCGGGAAGAATTTCTTTTTATATACCATATTTTACCTGGTTTAATATTTGACATGTAAGTTCTACTTACCATAAAAAACATAGTTTTATTCTCAATGAAACAGTTAAATAAAATTGTTAGATATAAAATCTAAATAAAAAATTATTACGCATGATTACAAAAGAAACTGCTGCAATGTTTAAACCATTTATTATATGGGTTTTTTTTCTATCCGCAATTAAATATATTTCAAAGTTAAACTTATAAATTTTAAAAAGTATTATGAAAATAGAAATACAATGAAGAAGTTCAAGTTAATACTGAATTTAAATAAAAAATCTGCAAAAATAAATAGTCTTAAATAACATGAAAAATTTAAAGAGATTTTCTCCCAATATTTAAATTCACTGTTTACTTTTCTGACAATTGATCTTGTCTAAAAAATAAACTATTTTATCCTATGGTTATTATATATTTTTAAAAACTAAGAATAAACAAGGCAGGTTATATATATAATTTTTCTTTTACAAGCGAATAAAATGGTTTTGTTTTTGAAATCGTATAACAGTAATTTCAAGCACTCTAGTAAAGTAATCGTTAACTATAAGGATTTATTGTCGTCGAATGTAAACATGAAAAATGGTATGCGCAAATTTTATCAAATAAAATAAATATAATTTTTCACACATTTTTACAAAGCATTTTAACTTTCTTAAAACAAAAAACAATGATATTAATAATGGAGTTTAGATGATTCAAGAATACGCTCAGTTGTAACAAAATAGAACATTTTTAATCTCAGTTTACCCCAACCTTCGAAAGTAAATTTTTTAAAAATACATACAATGATTTAAATACTATCTATCAAAAATTAGTGTGAGTATTAAATAATAATAATCTGAGTCACTAATGCTAAGGCAAATAATTAAGGCTAATAATGCCAAATTCTTAGATATAAATTAAATTTTTAAACAGTTATGTATTTTAATGTGAAATTTTTCCATCTTTCAAAGATAAGAAACGACAAATTAATAATAATTCATTCAAAAACACGTTAACTTCATTTTTGGTACTATATATTTCACTTCACCAAAATGATTTATTGGAAGTGGGGTGTGTGGTATATATATATATATATATATATATATACACGAGGTTTGTTCAAAAAGTATCAAACCTTTGGTTGGCAAAAATACATTTATTAATTTGGAAATCTGAAACACTTATCTCCGTTCAAAGTAGTCTCCTTTATAATGTACACACTTTTCCCAGTGTTCCTGCCATTGTTGGAGACACTTCTGGAACGCAGTTTTTGAAATGGCGAGCAACCGTGCCTTCGCATTCCGCATGATGTCTTCTTTTGACTTCAATCGGGTCTCTTTTATCGGCATTTTCAGCTTAGGAATTAGCTAAAAGTCACACGAAGCCATGTCGTGTGAGTAGGGAGCCTGACGACAAACAGGAATGTTGTGTTTGGCGGGGAAAGCCTGAATCAAATGCGCAGAATGGGCAGGGACGTTATCATGATGGACTCGCCAAGTTTTCGTTGCCCACAGATCCAGTCGTTAGCGCATCATTACTCCTTTGTGGTGGTTTGGCCTTGTGGTTCCTTCTCATGATGTACCACACCACGGGAATCAAAGAAAAGAGCCAACATGACCTTAACTTTGCAGGGTACTTCTCCGTTGTGAGCACTACACTTGGCTTATTTTTAATCTTGGCGGAATTTAAAAGAAAAAGGTAAAAAACTTACCTTGAACTGGTTTAAAAATTTTTAAACCAGTTCAAACTCATTATATGATTATTTGCACACTTTCTTTTTTTATAAAGTATACCTTGTTCTTGAAGTAATGTAATAGCTGCCGGCTCATCTAAAGGAAAATTCAATATTTTAAAATCCATTACGTAAAAATGCTGTCCGATTTTCTGGCGGACTCTAAATTCATTACAATTTAAAGTAAACGTATTTAATTACGGCATTCCATGAAGTCTCGCTATCTCCATGACCACGAAAATAATCGATCTCATATAGTCTCGTGATCCTTGAATCTCGAGATTTGTATGTTTTTGTAGCGGGGAAATGGCCGCTACATTAAGAAACCGCAAGAAGACAGGAAATTGATGAGAAAAGGAAATGGTAAACAGTGAAGTAGCCGATTTGAAAAGGAGGAAGCAGTTAGAGGCAATTACGGTGTTGCCGCATGTGCGTCACTGAAGAGAAGTGGCCGAACATCAGTTGACTATTAGACGCTGTAAGGACAACAGCGTAAACCAGAAGTGGGTAATTAATGTTTATCTCGACACCCACAATTGCTTCAACTCAATAATATTCAGCTGTTTTGTATGATGTACATAGTATGTGTGACGTCGTTTTAAATGAAAAGCAGAAAAGACAGCTGTGGTCCGTCGAAATTTATTTTATGCGTTCTTAAAATTATAGAAGAGCGCCATACGGGATAAACGACACGTCGCAAAAAGTAGTTACAGATGTGTGTAAATGATGACGGAAAAGCAAGGTGTTGGAGAGAAAAAACAAGGCGTTGAAAGAAGATGTATGAGTGAACGAGACGGATAAACGAAGGAGAACGATGAATGAAATTATGGCGTAGCTAAGATAATAAGAAACAAGAAACAGATGAAATTCTAGAAATTTCGGGAGATAACCGTGAGAGGAGGAGGATAATGTGAAAAAGCGACACGCCTTCAGCAGGGGGGGGGAGATAGAAGCTTCCAGATGAAGTCTAACGAACCAATACTGTATGACAAGAAAATAGATGACCAATCGAATGAGAAAAGGAGGAGTTAGTTAGGAAGGGCAAAAATAATTAGAGACACAAGAAATGTAGGAACAAGATGATTATTATTATCCGAACGATCAGTATGACTTTTGCTATTTGGTAGAGATGGGCATCATAGAACGAGCGACCCATACTACGAGAGGAAGGTAGATGGATGATGATTTGTGGATAGCATAGAATGATAGACCGGCCTGATAATAAACCGATGCTGAAACGAGATGAGATTCGCGTATAGCGTAGCCGTTTAAGAAACCCGAATGAGCTACCTATATAACATTATAATGCACCGGGAGTTATAAGAGAGCCAGCGACGAATGCCGAACGAAAAGATATATTGGAAGTGCAGCGCCCCATCTCCAAGAGACTGATTGATTGCCGACCCCAGACAGGGGAAGAAAGCGAGTCCCCCAGCCGCCACCCCTCAGCGTACGGAAAGATGACATTGTTTCGCGAAGCTTGCCGATACACAAATTATCCTCAGAAAGGTGAATTGACCGCCAGCCCAGTGACCATCCGTGCTGAAGTGTGAAAAGACATCAATGAAGGTATGTGTGGCAGTTCTTTTATTGATCCCAAAAGTAGTGTTTGCCTTATTACCTCTTATCCTTAATTAAGTGAACGGACGTAGAGACTGATAATATTTTGTTAAAAAAAAGGTGTTTTTATGAAAATGATTTATAAATGTATTTCCTCGTAGTTTAGAAAAGTGATAACGAATAAGTAGGTTGTATTTGCTTAGGAAGAGGGAGATAAAATGTGTAGATTAACGTGTCATTTAAAATGAAGAATCATATTAATATAATATTTATGTAAAATTGCTATTGTAAATGCATATATGTTCGATTACAATAAACCCATCCTTTATTATTCAATCAGATAATTCATAGTATATTTTAAAAAGACAACGCAAGAGTACGATATTTATTGGTCAAGTAAACAGGTAGTGCTTAAATGATTATCTATATTGGCAATCCACTCAAAATTGACTACCCTGACCATCACACCATCTTTACGAGCACGAGTAAGTCCATTATATTTGGTCCTATGACCAGTTCAGTTCTTTCACCCCATAATTAAACCATTATATCTAGTGCCATTTAAACAATTATATTTTTAATATTGTAATTTGCCAGTCATTAGTGTCATTATATCGCGTTACTTTTCTCTCGCTGCGGCGATTTTTAAAAATGCGCCAAATTGGCGTGAAAACTATTGTAGTGCTTATAACGGAAAAGTACCCTTTGGTGCTGTGCTTTTTTGGTCTTATCCATGCTTTTTCTCTTAAATCTGAAAAATAATGGCTCTAAACATTGAATAATTGATTATACTTTGTTTTATTAAACGTCATTGTAACTAGCGTATAGGAATATTTAACCAGTCTCTGAACTCAACGCACTCAGACACCAGATTCTTAAGACTTAATCGGTACAGTTGGGGTCGGATCCTACCCAAGGGTGTGTCTTTCCCCTTCCGTACTCTTCCCTCTCATTGTAAGAGGTCGAGTTGCCAAAGAACCCTACTAGATATACCTACTAGAACACCCTACTACATATAGGAATAATTAAATGCGAGTGTTTGTCTTCAAAAACATTATTCATGAACATTAGTCATTTAAAAAGAAAAATTATTTTAGATTTTTAAATTTTTTATTTCAATTTTGAAGGCCAAAAATGACAGTATCTATTATTTTTTACATTTTTGTGCTCGGAAAGTTGGTTTCACTAACTTCTAAAACTGAGTAGACTAAATTACATATTAGATCTAATATATACAACATTCTATGTAAATGCCAAAGTGATTGTCTTTGTTTAGCAAAATTATAATCCGTCGGTCATTTTTTTCTTCAAAAAGGTTTTATTTCATGTAAAATATTATCAATAAATGTTGTAATACAACAAAAATGCTTATTGTGTTGTAAGGTATACATAAGATTCGATTCACAAGAATCGAACTTTTGAGTGTATGAATTAAAGAAGCTGCTTCGTATTTATACCAAGCGCGTATGCCGAAATTAGCATATCTCAAGCAGCTTCTTTAATTCATTCACTCAAAAGTTCGATTCTTGTGAATCGAATCTTATGAATACCTTACAGTGTACTTATTTCTACCAAAAACCTCATCAAAAAGAGATCGGGTCGGATCCAAACCGACCGTACCATCTATTTCGTCTCAAACCACTGTAGCGCTTGAGGGTTAAGATCTGTGATTGGTCATAAAATTTGCTGACGCTCGCGTATGTAATGGGAAGCGTCCTTTAATGAAACGGCAGCTCATGACCTCATCATTTATTTCAAGTCTGCAAAACTTTAAGAAAAATACACATGGAAATCAGAGACGGGCAAAAATTCGTATGTAAGTAGCGATGCTAACTTATATAAATTATATATTCTTGATAATATTATCAATATAAATTAATTAAATTGCACATTCATCAGTTTTGCATTCGAATAAAATTAAATAAAAAAGAAATTGAAAATTCATTTCGCTATGAATTATTTGCGAGCAACTGAATTTTTTGAGATGATTTGGCAGTTATTTCCTTTTTATCAGCGGCTGTTATTTTAAATACACAAGCAATAATTGATTTTAAATTTATTAAACATAATATTTCTCCAGAGAATTCCGATATTTAAATGATATAAGGAGTTTAATGAAGTGTATAATTAAACACAAATCTTAATGGAATAGCGTTTTTTTTCTTTGTAGATGCTTTGGATAAAATGCACAAAATTATTCTAATACCATATTTTACTAATTTCTTGTAAAGTAGTTTAAAAACTAAGCTTAGAAATTAATTAGGATACTTTAAAAGGAATACTAAACGTTTCCCTCTTGAGTTAACCAATAAGAAAACTTACAATTGTTTTTAATTTTAAAAGGTTATCTACTTGACATTCGAAATTAAATATACATAAATTAGTTTTAACACTTAACTGGTTTTCTAATCGTTTCACCAATATTACTATTGAACTGCCGGTTATTTGGAACTAAATGTAATAATTAAGTAAGAAATTATTTTTCTATTGCACACATTTTTAATAGTTTTTACTTAAAATTTAGTGGAGGTTGGTACTTATAAATATCACACAAATCCCACTGTTTGATAAGGCAATGACATCAATAAAAAAGACGAAATGAGCAACATTGTATCTGTTGGGTTTATGAAATAATGCATCAAGTTCTGTCATTTTATATAATACACTACCTGAATACCCGTGCTTCGCTACGGAATACATACAAATTAATTACAACGGTCAATGTATGCAATTAATACCATATATATGTATATATATATATATATATATATAAGAAATTCAATGGTCAATGTATGCAATTAATGCCAAACAAAAAACCCAAGAATACATTTATAAAAAAAATCGTAACAGATATTTTTATAGACAAAATAATGTAGAAGAAAATATTCAAATTAAATACAACGGTCAATATATGCAATTAATTTGTATATTTAAGAACCGTACCATCTATTAATTTGTATGTTAAGGATTCCCCGGCCTGCTGTCTGTGTAATTCTAGACGCTCGATGGACAATTGCCACATTGACACGTGCCCTGCACTTAATAGTTTTAAATGTACTGTCCATAAATATTGGGAAGCCAGATGGTTAATGGACGCCCGGTGGTGTAGCGGTTGAAAACGTCAAGCTGCCACGCCACATGTCCAGGGTTCGACTCTGCGACTTGGGCAAGGTCGACTCAGCGTTTCATCTCTTGATTGGGTCGATAAAATGAGGAGCAAGCATGCTTGGGAACTAAACTCTGGGGATCCCACGTCAGGTTGACCACCTGGCTGAGACATATGCTGTATGGCACCTCAAGCCCACGGTCAAGAAAGCGGAAATGGGCACCGTCAGCTTTGGTCCACAGCAGACTGTTGGGACATGAGTTTAGTTTAGTTTTAATTAGATGGTTAATGGCTTAATTGTTAAAGCCTGTTATTTGTGATAAATAAATAAGTAAACTAAAAAAGGGTGTTAGGAACTACTTATAAGGCCGGTAAAAGCTTTAAAATCATTGCATTCAAGAAGGAAAATATCATTCCGTAGACATTAAGGGTTTCATCGGAGAAGTTTGAAACTTAAATAAATAATCTCTAAAACATGCCACGTTAAATTTTTATTATAGCTAACATACATCAGAAACACCCGGTTCAGTAAAAACCTAACTACATAAATATTCTCTATTTTAGGTGTTAAGTTTATTATCTAATGTAAGTATCTTGAGGTTGTAACAATAAAACTTCTGCAACTACGTTTTCTTTCCGAAAAACTATAGTTTTCTTAACATCTTATAAGTGGTGAAGTAAATAGTCTACAATGGTGGAAGCGAGGGAAGTGTTGCATTATTCATTCTGATCGCTTTTCTCTAATGTTTTCTGCTATTTATCTTGCTTCTGTAATACATTTTCAGGCACTTTATGAGTCAAACTTCTGTTACACACTAACCACTCGAGCGTTAATATTTTAATGCTTGCCGACTTCGAGCATGCAAAGTACATCAATGAATTAATTCACACACGAGAGTTAATATCGAGTTTCGGTTTTCAGGAGATAACGGGAATAATATACAAAATTATTAAAACTAATGATTTTCCAAACTTAACTGAAAAACTGATAATAATATTGAATTTAATTTAATAAAGAATTTTATTATTTGGAGTTATTAAATAATTTTTACATCTATTAAATTTTCCTAAGTATCATTACTTAGGGTTTGGTAGGATTGTCTTCATGGATGCATACAGTTTTTTCATTATATCATTAAATTTTCAGTTCGTGTATTAACTGTTTTTTCCTGGAGAAATAGCAGTGAAATTCTAGTGTAAAGAAATTAGTATGAAATATATATTTTTCTGTACTGATAGTACTCTACATTTACGTTTAAATTTTCTTTATTAACATTCAAAATAAAAAATGCTTCTTTATCTCATTTAATTTTTTACGTCATAGTTTTAAAGTCCGATTTTTTAAACCCTTTTTCACTACATTTGTACCTCACCCTTTTAACAAATATATAATATATATATATATATATATATATATATATATATATATATATATATATATATATATATATATATATATATATTTATATATATATATATATATATCGATTCGAAAAAATTTCCATTTTAAAGGAATTTTTATGGTTTTTCTCGCGATATAAATTTTATAACCCTCAAATTATTATTTTAAATGCAAACTTTAAAAAAATTTACAAAAACATCCTAAAAATTTAATTTTAAAATTCTACGAATTATTTATCAAAATTATTCTTCTTATAGTGCACCCATACACTATAAGAAGAATCGCCACGCAAAATTTCAGCCTTTTAGATCCAGCGGTTTGGTCTGTGCGTTATCTGTCAGTCAGTCAGTTACGGCACTGCTAGCTATATATATATATATATATATATATATATATATATATATATATATATATATATATATATATATATATACACTCAAGAGCCAAAACATTATGACCACCCCTACATTTTGCAAGGAATTCGCCTGGATGATGTGGAAGGCACGTGATCAGGTGGAAGTGGTATTTAACTACTGCTGAAGAGTCTGAAGAATCATTCTTTCACTTACTTCTGTGTGTGATGGGAAAGGCTGCGTATCTAAGCGACTTTGATAGAGGGCAGATTGTAATGGCTCGAAGGCTCGGAACAAGTATTTCCGCAACTGCACGACTCGTGGGTTGTTCGCGACCTACAGTTGTTAGTACTTATGCAAAGTGGATGAATGACGGTGAAACCAGCAGTAGACGATATGGTGTTGGACGTCCACACGCTATCAAAGAAAAAGGTTGTCGGAGACTGTCTCGCATGGTGAAGCAAAACCGGAGCCAGACAGTGGCTCAGCTGACAGCCCAATACAATGCAGGGCCAAGTAGAATAGTATCGCAGCACACTGTTCAGCGGACACTGTTGGATATGGGGCTAAGCAGCAAACGTCCCACTCGTGTGCCTTTGCTGACCAAGCGTCATCGCCAACTGCGCCTGCGCTGGGCCCGGGAACATCGCGACTGGTCCCTGGATCAGTGGGAGACAGTTGCCATTCGGTTACGGTTTGTCATTCATCACGCCGATGGTCGTATCAGGATACGCCGTCTTCCAGGCGAACTGTTGCTCCCTCAATGTACAGTAGGTCATACACAGGCCGGTGGTGGCGGTATTATGCTTTGGGAGACGTTCTCTTGGGCGTCTCTGGGACCCGTGGTTGTGGTAGAGCAGACCATGAATGCTACAGGGTATCTGAACATCATTGCGGACCAGTTGCACCCTTACATGGCCTCTGTTTTTCCAGCTGGAAATGGAATGCTCCAACAGGACAACGCCCCGTGTCACAGGGCTAAAATTATGTTGGAGTGGTTCCAGGAACATGATGCTGAATTCCAGTTAATGTCCTGGCCGCCTAACTCACCGGATCTCAATCCGATAGAACACATTTGGGATGTCATGGGACCGCAGCTCAGAGTTCAAAGACCACCAATTCGCAATATCTCGGATTTGCGTGACCGTTGCTTAAACATCTGGTACAATCTGTCTCCGGCCATCTACCAAGGACTTGTGGCATTCATGCCAAGGCGGGTTGAAGCTATGTTGCGCGCCAAAGGTGGGCGAACTCGTTATTGACAGGTGGTCATAATGTTTTGGCTCTTGAGTGTATATATATATATGTGTGTGTGTGTCTGTGTGTGTGTATAGATAGATAGAGAGATAGCGAGAGAGAGACAGAGGGGGGGTATGCTGAAATGCCATGGGATACCTACGCATTATGTTGTGGGACTTTCTTTTGCCCGGCGAAGTGCAGCAATTGCGTTCCTCTATGTGGCAACTATTTCACAACTCGAGGGAAGTCTTCTGGACATATGTTGAGCCATTCCGCTAGTCCATTGTTCGCTGATATTTGGAGAAATTGTGTCTAGTGCATAAGACCTTTCTACCTTATCCCATAATGTTCTATTGGATTCATATCTGGGGAACGTGCAGGGCCCGATTCTGAATGGTGGGGGCCCCTGGACAGATGCTATTTTGGGGCACCCCCTTACGAATATTTATAAAATTAAGAACTATCCATGGGCTATACATACTATTAGAAGTACTAGGTGCATGCACCGAGGGGATTTTGGAGCCCCATAGCATCAGGGGGCCCTGGGCAAAGTCCCGATGTGCCCATGCGATAAGAAGGCCCTGGAACATGGTGGCCAGACCATTTGTCGGTATCATCCAAAAAGCTCCTCGAACCAATTTTGGACAATTTGGGTCGTATGACATGACGCTTTGTTATCCTGGAAATTCCCATCATTATTTGGGATACATAAAGTCCCAGAACGGTTGCAGATGGTCACCAAGCAGCTCAACACAGCGGTTTTCGGTTAGTGGCATGTTTATGAAGAACAATGGATGAAACCATGTTATGTAAGGTCCCCTCACAATATTATGGACCCACCACGAAACTGAACAGCGTCTTGTTGGCAACTTAGATCCATCACCTTAGTGTGTCTATGCCGTACTCTTAGCTTATTCTTGACGATCCACCCTACCCAACCATCAGCTCGTGACAGCTTGTATCTAGACTCATCGTACCAGGTAATATTTTCGCAGTCTTCAAGGACTAATTACTGAGTTCACGAGCTCAGGTGATGCACTCTGTCTGATGTTCTAGTGTCAACAAGGGCACTCAACGAGTTTCCTGTTCCCATATCCCACTAAATGTCGGTGGACAGTCCGCATTGTTGGGTTTGTATTTCCCCCGGCATTTATGAGTATGTAATTTTAGCTTATGTCGCTGTGTCTCTGCTGTTATTGCCGCTGTTAGTCATATCCATCAATCACCTGTGGTCCCCGACAGCACTGACCAGGGTGAGTCGTGACGCATTCATGAATAATTCTCGGGACAGGAGATTTCATCTTACAACTGATAACGCTTTGTGTATTTATACGGGATTTCACTCGCCGCTAGGGCCACAGTAAAATTTGCATACTGCTATCCCATCACTTTCGGTACTACAATATATATATATATATATATATATATATATATATATATATATATATATATGCGTGTGTGTGTGTGTGTGTGGTTTAGAAAACACTAAACTACTGTTAAAGCATCGGACAAACTTGGGTACTTCTTACATTGAACTATGACTTCTTACAAAGTCATCTTGGAAAAAACTGACTTAGGCACTACTTGTACCACGCCACAGATATACCATGTAGTTTTGCGTCATCTGAAAATTCGGTAATAACAGTACTCATTTATCTCATGAACTACATTAAAAAATCGAGTTACTGACATTATTCGCCTATTACAGTTGTTTTCTGCATATAATTTTATGGGAAATTCAATCCCATCTCCATCTCCAAACGTTACGCGGCGCTACTGTCTGTGTGACGTCAGTGAGTGCGCCCGCATGATGTATTTCCGCCTTATCAGACGATCGCTGTACTCCGAGATGGGAAGACGTCCCTCTCGAGCTGTTCATTTTGATTTCTCTAATATTTAACTAATAAAGGATGTTTATATCCAATGCTGCTGTGGTCGTTGCTTCCCCACATTTGGGGGCTCGACCTTTCTTTCGCTTTCCCTGCGTGAATTGTTCCCCCTAGACCCGTTTCCCGTTTAAACAAGAAGTATCATCCCAGCAGACGGCTGTGGACACTTTTGTTTTTGAATTTAGTAGTGGCTGACGTGCCAATTGCAGCAGACTGCTGCTCTCACCGAGGATATTTGTTTTAATCTACTAGAACACTTGTAACAAACCAACGAATCTTCAATCTTTTTGCCACGGACGTTGAAATCGAAACGAAATAATTGTTGCAGTGCTGAACTGTGTAATCTTCAAGAACTTAGTGCAATTCCTACACTACTGGATATAGTGCCATTCTACTGGATAACGTGATTTTGAATAGTGACATTCACCTATATAAAAAAAAAATTGACTGGACTTTCGTGGACTATTCTTCCTATTCTCATTGGATACCCTTCGAGCCACAAGGACTGTTCCCTTAAGCGAGGTAGGCCCCATTTTTTTTTGTTGTTTTCCCGTTAGTTTGTGTTTCAAAATTTCGTAATTTCTTAAGTTTAAAATTTCCCCCCTCAGTTGTGTTATTAATTTGTTTCAATTTTCATTATGGTCCTAATCTTAGGCGATATCCCTCTCATTGCTAACTCCCTCACATACGGAACAACCCAAAACGTAAAATTATTAAATAAAGTACTCGGTTATTCCGAATTCGACCGCTCATCGCGAAAAAAAATGCGTCAATTTTCCTCATTCCCCTCAAAATTCGATGTCGCGAAACATAAAGAATGCTTAATGAAGGATCTTTCACTCGCCGATTTTATTTCTGTTGCAAATTTATTACATTTAGATAATGTCAGTTCTAACAAAATTGAGTTATGCGATAATATTCTTTATGCCCTATCCGATTTGTCCAAATTTCAAAATTCTTTAGATACGAGTTTTTTATGCGACGCTGAAAACGAAATTATCCTTTCTTCCGAGTCTACCGCAAATGATTTAAATGTAGGTCAAAGTACTTCCAGCCCTTTACAAAACATTCCCGCGTTTCAGTCAGATACCCAGTCTAAACAACTGTGGCTTGACGCCTCTTCTAGCAGAAATGATGTTTTGATAAACAATAATGATTTGATTCCCGACTCTATGAGTTCTCACTTCTGGTTGTTGTTGAGAGACCTTTCAACCTCATGTCGCCAGTTCACAGGCAATAATTTATATTCCGTTCACAATTTTTTTGCCGACGTGGAGGATAATTTTAATTTATTTCCCGCTATCAGTGATCAACAAAAATTGGTTTTTACCAAACGCCTCGTTACAGGAAATGCTAAAACTTTTTTGTTTTCACAAAGAAATCTGAATTCGTATGATTCATTTAAGACCGCGTTAATAAATGAATTTTCTGAGAGAATCACATCCATTGAAATTCATAGACAACTTGAAAGACGTCACATGCGTTCTAATGAAAGTTTAATGCAGTATTTTATAGCGATGCGTGAAATTGCAAACCGCACTACTAATACTATTGATGAATGTTCCGTCATTCAGTATACTATACAATGAATACAGGGTACCCCATCAGAGAAAATTATTCTTTACGGTGCAAAATCTTATACCGAATTCAAAGAAAAACTCCGAACATACGAAACCGTAGTTAGTCAAAAGAACACAATTGGTTCGAATTTTCGACGTGCCGGCGATGGCCAAAGACGCGGCACGGAACCAAACACTGCACCCCAAAGACGTGACTCAAAATTTACTGTTGCTAGCTCAGCTAAATCTCATCAACGCTGTTTTAATTGTAATGCAATTGGGCATATCTCAAAGACGTGCCCTAGTCTTTCTTCAAAACCTGATGAAATTTCAAAACCTGATGATTCTGCTGTACACGACGATTTTGTAATGACAATTTCAGCCGATACTCCTTCTTTTGATATTGGTCCTAACATTTCTCGCCAAACCCGCAATGACGTTGAACAGCAATTGTTAGCATACAAACCTAACAAAACGAAAACTGCAAACATCGAACTTGATATAACGCTTACTGACGATAAGCCAATTTTCCATACACCCCGACGCTTACCATTTGCAGAACGTGATATAGTGGATGCTCAAATTGACGAATGGTTAACAAATGGAATTATAGAACCATGTTCTTCCCCCTACGCTAGTCAAGTCGTTGTCGTTCGCAAAAAGAACGGTCAGCCGAGAGTTTGCATAGATTATAGGCAGTTAAATCGTAAGTTAGTCAAGGATCACTACCCTTTACCTTTGATCGACGATATTTTGGATCGTCTCCAAAATGCCAACATATTCAGTACACTCGATTTGCGTAATGGATTTTTTCACGTCCCGGTAAACGAAAAAAGTCGTCGTTACACTAGTTTCGTGACGCATTCAGGCCAATTTCAATTCCGATATATGCCATTTGGATTAAGCTCTTGTCCTTCTGTTTTCATGCGATACATAAGTGCCGTTTTTTGTGATCTTATTGCCAAAGGTATTGTACTCCCATACATGGATGATCTCATCATTCCAGCGAATAATGAGTCTGAAGCTCTTGAACGTCTGAACACTGTTTTAATTGTAGCTCGTGATTATGGACTTGACATAAACTTTAATAAGTGCCAATTTCTGTATAACAAAATTGAATTTCTAGGCCACATTGTGGAGCATGGAAAACTGTTCCCCTCCTCCTCCAAAACTAAAGCCGTTCTTAATTATCCTGATCCCCAAAACACAAAAGATGTCCAACGTTTTTTAGGTCTTACTGGATATTTTCGTAAATTTCTTCCCTCTTATTCTACCATAGCAAAACCCCTTAGTGATCTGCTTCGTAAGGACACCCCATTTCAATTTCAGACTGATCAGAAAGCCGCATTTCAAAAATTGAAACACCTCCTTTCCCAACAGCCCGTTTTAAGTATTTTTAACCAAAAGAGTCCTATTGAAATTCACACTGACACATCAATTGATGGCTTGGGGGCAGTCCTGCTACAAAATTCCAAGTATGATAATTGTTTCCACCCCGTCTACTACATGTCCAAGAAGACGTCGGACAACGAACGCAAATATACAAGCTACGAACTTGAAGTTCTCGCCATTGTGGAAGCACTTAAAAAATTCCGTATCTACGTTCTTGGTTCACATTTTAAAATAGTTACTGACTGTAATGCATTTGTGAAGACCTTAAGTAAAAAAGAACTTAACTCACGTATAGCTCGATGGGCATTGTATCTTCAAGACTTTGATTATGAAATCGAACATCGTACAGGTTCAAAAATGGCTCACGTTGATGCCCTCAGTAGAAGCCCATGTTGCATGATTATTCAGGACAGTGTCCTTATACAACTTCTTAAAGCACAACAATCAGACGAGCATATCGAAACTATAAAAAAACTTATTTCAACCGCACCATATGACGACTATATAGTTAAAAATAATGTGCTATATAAAACTGTTCAAGGAACTGATTTACTTGTAGTGCCCGAAGGTATGCAAGCGAACATAATTCAGGCAGCTCACGAACGAGGCCACTTCGCAGTACTACGTACTCAAGAACTGTTGCAAAAAGAATTTTTTATACCGAACATGAAAGAGAAAATACAGCGATGCATCAATAACTGTGTCACATGCATCCTCAATAATAGAAAACGTGGAAAGCAAGATGGAATGCTGCATCCCATCGAAAAAGACGACACACCCCTGCACACGTACCATATCGACCATCTAGGCCCACTTGCCAGTACATCTAAACGTTACAAACACATTTTTGCAGTTATTGACTCATTTACTAAATTTGTGTGGTTATACCCAACCC
>OU015500.1:157462936-157472936 GCA_907164885.2 Dolomedes plantarius
TCCCATCATATCTATTACTCTGAATTAACATCTTGACTGATAAAATCTCTTTTTTTTTACTTTTTAAATTAAGAGAGACATAAGACTCTCTTTTAATCAAGAAAGAGTACGCGCTTAGCTCTTGTAGCAACTTCAAATTCCCTCTTATGAATATATTTGAACTTTGAAATATAATTTTACAACTATATTTTGATTCTAATACAAATTTCTTAGTCTTTCGGTTTCAAAATACGTACTTTTATAGAAATATCCTGAGTAATTACTGAAAATTAACCATGGACTTCTCAGTGGACCAAATATTGAACGTATGGTTTAGTTTACAGAAAACAAGGGCAGTCCGTCATTCCCTACAATAGCAGTTTTATTATTTTCTTAGTTAGTTTAGAAAGCATTTAATATCATTAAATGCTTTCTGAGTTTGGCAACATCCATATCGTAAGATTTAAATAAATTTAAAAAAACACTGATTGAATGTATTATTTTGAACTAAAAAAAAAAAAAATATATATATATATATATATATATATATATATATATATATATATATATAATATATATATATATATATATATATATAATATATATATATATATATATATAATATATATATATATATATATAATATATATATATATATATATATAATATATATATATATATATATATATATATATATATATATATATATATATATATATATATATATATATATATAAAATAGTTCCGTAACTGACTGACTGACTGACTGATTGACTGATTGACAGATAACGTACAGACAAACCGCTGGACCTAAAGGGCTGAAATGTTGCATGACGATTTTTCTTATAGTGTAGGGGTGCACTAAAAAAGATTTTAAAAAAATTCTTCTTAGATATTTTTAAATTAAATTTTTAAGCTTTTTTTGTAACATTCTTTTAAGTTTGCATTTAAAATAGTAATCCGGAGGTTATAAGATTTTTATCACGAGAAAGATCATAAAGAGTCCTTTAAAATGAAATCTTTTTCGAATCTTTACCTACTTTTTCTGATTTTTTGTGAATTTTTAAAGATTCATTTTCAGAATTTAATTTATTAAATGCCGATCACGTGGTTTCTTTTATTTTTGTGATACTTTAAACTACTTTTGTGTCACGTGCATAACAACGAAATACATTGACAAAAAATATATTTTTTTCCTTTCTAATGCGCAGACAATTCGACATTTTCCAAAAAAATATTAAAATACAGTAAAAGAAATGTTCCTGAAACTGTACTATATTAACTGTACTATATACTTTACTATGTTCAATTAGATTTAATATAAATATTTTTCTTCTGCATTTTCTTGTCTTTAAAAACATGCGTTACGATTTATATATATATTGGTATTAATTGCATACATTGATCTTTGTATTTAATTTGAATGTACTCCTTAGCTAAGCACGGGTATTCAGCAATTTTTTTTTTTGTAAATTAGAAATTTCATGAGAAAATGTTGTTAACATGAAATTTACCTGAGGACGGTCCGCAGTAAATAAATATATTTTTACTTAATATTTAAATGCATTTCCGATAACAATTAAAAAAATGTATTTCTATCAAAGAATAAATACTTTACCGATACAATTTAACAGATTACATTTTCGATAATTAATAAATAAATACATTTCCAATATTAAATTGATAAATAGATTTCTCATACTAATTAGTCCCCCGCACAAAATATATAATAATTATTGAAAGGGACAGTATTTTATAGTTGCTAATTAAGAATCCTGTGAAACATACTGTGGATGTTAATTTTAAGAAACTATTTAGGCAAAAACATGTACCTATGAGCTTAAAAAATGCAGATTGCGAAATATGGAGATTACTGGAACACTGCTGAATATGGTAAAAAAGCGTTTTTGAGCAAAAATATTTGTTCCTTAACCTTTTCCTTACGGGGTGGTATAGCATTTATCCCAAGAATACGAGCCTAAGAGTGAATATATATATATATATATATATATATATATATATATATATATATATATATATATATATATATGTGTATATATATATATATATATATATGTGTATATATATATATATATATATATATATATATGTATATATATATATATATATATATATGTGTATATATATATATATATATATATGTGTATATATATATATATATATATATATATGTGTATATATATATATATATATATATATATGTGTATATATATATATATATATATATATATATGTATATATATATATATATATATATATATATATATATATATATATATATGTGTGTATATATGTATATATATATATATATATATATATATTCACTATTAGGCACGTATTCTTGGGGTACACGCTATCCCACCCCGTAAGGAAAAGGTTAAGAGTCAATAAGCTTAAAATTTGTTAGCTTCTAATATTATAATTTGTAACAATTTTTATTTTACCGAGACAATTTCCGCTTGAATCTCAGCTTTAAGAATCGGATCGGAAAACAAAATTCTCACCTTTTCATTGTTTTTTTTACCTTAAATTTCCTATGGAGCTTTTAAAATCAAACAATACAAATCCCGTGTTTAAACATTGAATACAAAATCAAATACTGCCTATTTAAGCGGCAATTACTATTCGTGCCTTGTTGAACATCTACATTTTAAGTGTAGTCATCTCCCAATGGATTTTTTAATTCTCTATCTTAAAAAAAAGAGAGGAATTAAAAATTCCTTGTAAGATATCACTATTAAATTTTGTGCAGCTTTCCTTTGTCCTCTTTTTATTAAACTGTCTCCCGGACTTTGGTTTAAAGTTAAAATGATGAAAATATTTTCCCTGGAGTAAAAGGCAATCTAAAGAAATATATTTTTTACTATTTCTAGTGATGAAAGATGGTGTAAATGAAATCTTCATTATCATCTACGACAAATTAATTTGAATTGTTTCGTTAGCATAAAAAGGAAAGAATTATTCAAATGGAATGAATCCTTTACCAGCAAGAGGGATGCTATGCATACTTTAAAATTTTTTGTAACAATATTTTGAATAGTTCAAGTAGTTTTTGTTTGTATAATACGGTTTGATTACATATATACAAGTATTACATATATACAAGAAAAATCCCCAGAAAACGTTAAATACAGGAATGTTTAGTTGCAACTCTTCGGAGGCGTGGGTTCTTCTCACCGCTGCCACCAATGGCGATCCCTCTCCCTTGACGAGGTTTAACCGCCCTTGGGTCCTTTTTTGCGTTATAGGAATGTATTACGCGGTTTACGAGTCCAGACACGGTCTTCAGTCTCAATTTTTTTTATTGCACATGTACTTATACTGAGCCACATCATACATTCTATATATACTGTCACCGGGTAAATTACCGCGACATTTGAAAGCAGATTAAGAGATGGAATAAAGAAGAAAGCGGGAGAATAGCAACGCGGAATTGAAAAATGAGTGCGGCAGAAGACCGAGACAAGAATTGATGAAGGCAGAAAATGAATAAACGATAGATTTAGCCGAATTCTAAAGAGAAGGATACTTCGGCAATTACGGGTAAAAGACGCACCGCAAAGAGGAATGGCAGATGTGAACAGATAATAAGTTAAGTAAAAAAACTTATTTGGGGCGATTTGGCTAAGAAGAGAGGAAATGTAAAGCAGATGTAGAATATGGAAGATGGCCGTAGGAGCAGTGTGTTAATGACATAAAATGCCACACCTACGACAGGGTGGAGAGTAAGACAAATGGCAGAAACGAAAAATCCATAAACTATTATATTTGGTCACATGACCTTACTCCTAGCTCCCATCTCCAAAGAAGCCCATTATATATACACATATATTAAAATTTACACTGGTCAATAAAACCACGTGTAAGCCACTTTTACGTGCGAGCTTATGTACACCCGACCTTTCCTCTTTTCGAGTCGGGCCGAGAAAGTCCAACCAGTCTGCTTCTCACTTCCCGCCAAGCGGGTTCCTCCTCCCCCTCTCGCTCGACCAACTCCAAGCAAGCAGTTCCGGTCAGTGAATCAACGGGGGGAAGGAGGCGGAAATAGGATCCATTCCTGACAAAACTCATAAAAATTAGTATTGTAGGCATCGTTCAAATGAATGCCTTTGGTCGAGAGTTATTGCAGGAGTTAAAACCGATCTATTACAATTGGACGTCTCCAGATACAAAAAATGTGTTCTTAGGCCCAGAAAATATCAAGCATCTTCAGGATCAGGCTTGTCCGAGGACTTCTATTGCATATGAAGCTTCTCTGTTATCTCTCGAGGCCGAACGAACTCATCTAACCAAGAGAGACCAGAGAGCTGACATATTCCCTACGAGGATCTTCGTTACCATTCCTAATTGCAACACATGAAGAGCTTGTGCACATAGAATCAGTCTGCGTCCGAGTTGTTATGAAAACACAAACTTCAAAACTGGTTCCGGAGCATCCGATTTGAAACTAGACGAAACCGGTTTTACTTCGCTCCTGCTCGCCCAGTTGGACATTCTCCAGAACTTCTTACAAAGTTAAAAAAAAATGTTAGCAACAGGAAAGGTGTGGAAATTTTTGATTTTCTGGCTAAAGAACGTTATGTGAAGTGAGTCTTCGAATTTTTTTCTGCGAGAGTGTCCGTCGGTGTTCTTTTAGAGAGGGTTTTCTGAAGCACGTGGTTGCGAAATTGGCACAAGGGAGACACAACTGGTGTACGACGGATTTGTACAAATGCGGAATTGACCGATGTTTCTTGGTTTTCGTGCTAAGAATTGTGATGTACCACGTGCAAATAATTTTTGTGCTCTCCTAACTTAAGTCTTAAATAAAGTGTGGTAAGGGAATTCCAGTTTTATTCTTTTATTTTTTGCAATGTGCTGATCTTTAATAATCACTGCCACAACAATAAATCATGTACAAGAGTAAAATTTTTTAACCAGTCATATACCAGTCATTGACCCATTAATCAATCAGCGCCAACGGGATATTTAACGCTGACGGTTTCTATGTGAACACGCCATAAGACGCTTTTACATACGGCAAACGACGAATGAAAGATAACGAACACATTAAGCCAAATTTCGACGAACCCATTCGTTATTCGTTTTGAAATTCGGTTAGCCGACCACATTCCCAAATCCAATGTCTTTTTGAAAAGAAAAAAAAAACTTCCATTCCTTCATCGCAAGTAATGTCAAGTTATCCGTAAAATATGAACACCGGTATAAGTAAATAATTTTTTGTTATAACTGATCTAATACTTCCCATAATTGCATTTGCATCATATTTAAATTATGTTGAACGAAAAAATTTTAAGTTTCAATAACTCCGCGATTCTTAACACTTCCCCCTCCCAACCCAAAACAATAGTCATTTAAGACAATACGACTTTAATACTTCGTCACGTGGTGAACTTTCTAAAAACTTATTTAAAAAGTCGGACGGGGCATTATTTAAAAAGTCGTTTCATTTAGCATTCTAAAGACTTGTCAAATATGAAGTAGGATTTGACAGTTAAAAATTATACACAATATCCTCTGATTTAAACATACCTCGAATTTATGCATACAAACTGGGTCGATGCTATTGAAAAATAATGTTATTTAATAACTGGCATATACGCCAGAATTTGAAAGGGATGCTAATTTCCCAATTCAAACATCTTTCGGCAACCTATTCCTAAAAAATATATGATTTCCAAGCCAGTTGATTATCCATGGTGGTATTTTCTTCCCGGTATTCTCATTTTCTTTAAAGGGATATCTTATCTGGAATAAATCTCTCCTCTAAAAAGCGATGTTCCATGTAATCTCCCTTTTTCATTATCCTCTGCATACCCGGTCTTTCAATGTTCAATATGACAACTAGAACTTGAGTCTGATGTGTATTCACGGTCAACAAAGAAGAGGTGGAAACGAAATTGATCAGATCGGTAATAAAATTAGATTCACTTGACCCACTATTCCATTCTGGAGAGAGATTTTGCTCTCAATAACACGTAATATACGTTTAAAATATTACATATAAAGTGAAACCCCGATTTAAGGGGACAGTGGACCTTCAAACCTAACATTTTTGCTTTGAATGGATTTGCTTGAAATTTGAATATGCGATTAGTACCATAGATAATGAAAAGTGGTTAAAATTTAATGCTGAAATATTAATGAATTATGAATTATTAATTATATCAAAAACTGGTCTAGTTAAAAATGTTCCATGCGCATTTCTTTTGCATATAATATGGTAATTTTTTTTAAAAGGATACCTTATAGAACTAACAATTAAACTTATTGCTTATTTTAAGCATTCATTAAAAATATAAAGAGAAAAAAATAATAATAGTGAAAACACCCTTTTTATGACGCAAAATACCTATAAATCATCTTTTCAAGTACAAAATTTAGAAATTCTGAGCTACGGAGCATAATTATTTTTAATAAGATTTATTTGATATACAGCTAAGTATATAAAACTTAAATTTCAAAGCAATACTATAATTAGAAATGCGCCTGGAGCAGTTTGAATATTCCTATGACATGAACATTTTTATATTGAGAAAAACACATTTAAAGTTATTGCTATTAGTAACCACATAATATCTAAATTAAATACAAATTCCTATAACTAGGAAAGTAATCACAGAAATTAATAATTCTTTATGCAACACATTCCTACTCGTCCGTAGTTTCACAATTCAATAAAATAATAAAATAGAATTTTGGGACAAATTTCACAATTTTGAAACTCCACTGTCCCCTTAAAGTTATTCAAATGACCATAAAGAAATAACGCTATATGCGGGTGTACGCTAAATCGGGGTAAGATAAAAACAAAACACTGAGCATAAAATAAACACTAATCTAGGTAAATTACCTTTTATTTCTTCATTTACAATGTTTTAGACATCAGTTTTAAAAATTATATTTTAATGAAATGTGTTACTATTTTGCGTTCTGTTTTCCTCAGCTACATCACAAATTGCATTCTCAACATATATCAGTTTCACATATATGAGTTCCTCATCATCATCTACATCATTATCCGAACTGTCTGATTCTGAGTCGATCGATTCACAGAGTCGGAATCTCGGATGTCACAACGTTTGAATCGCAAGCTAATTAATCCTATGTATTTCCCATGACTCTCTCCCATGCTGAAGAAATCATATAAAGAGCTACTAAGTTTATAGATTCTTTCTTGCCTTCAGATTCTATGCTAAGAAGATATTTTTTTGAGAAGTTGGTTTTTATAGTTAACTTTGACCGATCGTATGATCCCCAAATCCCAAGGTTGAACTTTGCTAGTACAATTGGCAGGGGAAAATTCCATTCGCCACATTTTGTAAGTTTAAACGTACAACGTGGGCCGTACATCAAGAAACAAAAAACCTTAAGTTTCTGAAAGTTCAATCGCCTGTTCAACTTGCAAAGAAAATTTTCAAAAATTGTTCTAGTCATCCGAGATATTTTGTTCTTGTCATATTGAGTATGATAGCTCTTTACATTCTTAAAACACCTTGGTTTTTTGGATTTTCCAAAAACTTATAGAGAATAACAGCACTTCTTCCCTTACCTGGATATATATAATTTGGAGTGGCACTCTAATGAATTAGATTCAAACACAGTTCTAAATTAATAAAAATGTTTATTATAACTTTGCACATAAATTTGCTTTTCAACATAACTACAGCGTACTACTAGTACGAGTATATATAACATTCATGCAAGGGATATTATTCCCGTACTTTGCAAGAATATACAGTTACTGTATTACTTTAACTGTATTACTTTGCAAAAAAATACAGTTTGCAATACTCACAATACTTGAAAGTCAACCAGCAGTGCTGCCACGTAAACTTTGGGCCTAACAAGCTCTCGCGTAGGTTAGCATCAACCTAGCTCCTCCCTCAACACTTCGTTTCACTTCTCTTTAATCTAACTGCTTGGTATTTATATGAACCGCGTATGCCGCAATTAGCATATCTTAAGCGGCTTCTTTAGATTTATTCACCTTAAAGTTCGATTATTGTGAATCGAATCTTATGTAAACCTTACAAACTAATGGTGTAATATTTTCACTCCCGACTGAATTCGTGCATACCACAAAAGGCAATCGCTGTTTGTATAGTTCCCACTGTGGCTGTTTTCACCCATTACTGCAAAAGTCTCATCATGAAGAAGATTGTAAAACAATACTGTCTCGTCAGCATTGAAAATGTCTTTACTAGAATATCCTTGTATGAAAAACGGCAATCTTTCACAGTCGGCCGTCCACTCTTGCACAGTCTCACAATCGACTCCAGCAGACACAAGTGAACTTGTAGGATAAATTGTGCCTCTTTTAAAAGCGATCTACCCAACCATTTGAAGCTGTGAATCCTTGAATTCCCAGTTTAGAAGCAATTTCTATTGTTCTCTCTTTCAAAACGGGGCCATTTATAGGAATGTTTCTTGCACAAACTTTGTGAACCATTGAAAAAGGAAAATTTCCAATTCCTCAAACGGTGACGATTTAACATTTTTTTCTCTTTAAAGTGTGTTTTCCAATCTTTTCCAAATTTTGCTCCATTAAATCTGCTTGATTTAAAATTACTTACAAAGATGAATATGGAATTCGAATTAAGTTAGCAAAATTACCCTTACTGTCAATGTAATCCTGATGATATCTGCTTTTTTCCAGGAAAGAAAATCTCTTTCTTTTTGACGCCATATATTTACCGTCAAACTACCCCCATCAAAAATTGTCTAACGATAAAGCCGGTCAAGAAGATCTAAGATGTCCAGGCTAGTCTGGTCCCCAATAATAGTCGAATTAGAGAGGTGCTGAATTGAAGCACGACTGTCAGTTAAAACGAATGGTTTCAATTACGTTAATTGGGCTTTCTCTAGATTTGGGAGAGAAAACACACACACACACACATATATATATATATTATTTCAGTTATATTGCAGTTACTTCTGTTTTATGTTATTCTCAAGTTATATATATTCGTTTCAAATTTCAATTGCTTCTCAACATGACCTCTTATGCCACTGACCTCTTATATCTCAACTGACGTTACTGTTTTTATTTGCATGCTTCTGTGAAAATAGAGATATCCTGGGAGATGGCTACATATATAAATAATGACGAAGAAATGTTTCTAAATTCGTGACATTTAGAAACCCCGAAGAATTTTTGGCAAATATACCCCTTATATATTTTTGCATACTCGTGTAGTAGAAATCTTTTAGTTGTAGTACAATATTTTCTACTATAGGAAGTATGTAAGACAGTACTCAGTAAAACCTATTTTCATCTATCATTATCGTGTCCTTTAAAAATTGCATCAACCCTTCAACAGCCAAACTGAAAAAAAAAAACATTGGAAGCAGACCCTTATATATATTTCTTTGCTCGAGGCACATTCATTTGAGATTAATGCACTTCTAGGATACAAATAAAAATATACGGCGTCGCTTACAAAAGAGAGAAAGCTATTTCATTTCATAAAATATGGAGAAATTAATTACTGTTATTGTCCACTGTTTTGGCACGTGCGCGCAAGCTTTATCAAATAAATCAGTGACAAATTATAAATCTTACATTATTTCAAAATGCCTCCGGTTGTAGTGGAGGGAAATATTTCCCGTCATCTATCAGTGACATAGTTCACAATTGTTTTAAGCGATAAAATATGCACGGAAAGAGGAAATTTTTTTTGTGTGTATGTGTTTGTGGGGTTTGTTATTATGCCTTCTTTATGCTGCGTTACACAAAACTGCTGTTGCATTGAATAATTTTATATGTTCATATTAATAAAAAGAAAAAAAAATAAATGTATTTTAATGTGATGTGCATTTGAATCCGACAGTTATTTTACTTTTTTTATTAATTAATACCACTACTGCAAGAAAATGTAAATTTTTGCATCGGATGATTTTTCATGCACAATTTTAATCAATCAAAATGTCTATACATATATAAATTCAAAACCGTTTAGTACTCCAGATATAAAGTAAAAAATTTCAAATTTCAAAT
>OU015500.1:157475436-157527936 GCA_907164885.2 Dolomedes plantarius
CTGGCTCTCGGTTTCTGTGCCGCCGACGGTTAAGCCTAACTTCGCGATCATTTATGCTCTCTTTGACGCCTCTCTCTTAATGAATTATTTCTTCTTCGCTCTCTTTCTTGAGACTGTTCCCAAATTTCACTTAATCGTGCAGCTCGCTTTCGATGATTCCTGATTTCAGTGCGTAAATCCATGTTGACACGCGGTTGCAAATTTCAGAAGGCCGGTAATGTTTACATCTGGTAGTTGCAGCCGTTGCCATTCGGAGTGTAGAAATATCGTCGATTTTTGTGCCGCATACCTACGCGTTTTATATATATAGATTGCATTTCTGAATTCATTATCTGACTCACAAATTCAACTGCTTATACATCCAAGCTTACACTCGTACGAGATAAATAGATATCAAAAGTTACATTTAAGTAAATTCAAAGTTACATTTCAGGATCAATCCTGACGACTGTTGAGATGAAATTCTTTGATTTCTTTAAATCAATCAAGGGATACAAAAGTGAAAATTGTGAGATGAGAGAATAATCGAAAAAACGCAAATAAAGTCGAACCCCGTTATAACGAACTTCAAAGGACCAAAAGTTTTGTTCGCTTTATCCGATGGTTCGCTATATCCGAACCGTTAAGAAAAATGGTAGAGTTCACAAACTGCATAACTCATTAGTTGCAATGTGTATTTAATAATGATGTATTAAAAAAAAATGATAAAATCTATTAAAAAATGATCATTAATGAATTAAATCGACTAAAATCGATTATATTAAACTGACACAATACTAATTGAATTACGTACAATGGGAAAACAGCGGGACCAAAAATTTCGTTTGTTATATCCGTGAGTTCGTTATATACCGGGTTCGCTATAACGGGGTTCTACTGTACACGTACACTATCTAATTATGTATATACATGTGCAAGGATATGTGTACGTGTATACGTGATTTATGCTCACCATCAACGCATGTGTTTCTTATGAAAACAGTCTTCATATACACAATCAAAAGTTAAATGGAAATGTCCAGGGTGGTTTTAAAAATCAAACAATATACAAGCCAGATCTAGACAATTTTTTGTCTAGCTCTGGCTTGTATATTGTTTAAGGCATTATAAATTGTATAAGAAATATATAAATTTAAGGCATATACAAATTGTGTGTGAAATTTTCTAACTCTTTATAAGCAGATCATCCTGCATAAAATATTTAACCATTTGTTAAAAATTATTTTAAAAGTCCTTAAAAATTCTCATATTGATCATTTTTAATATCTGATATATTTACATAATCAATCGGTCTGTTTCTCTACTTCCCATTTTCAGGCTAGTAAGGGTTTTAAAATAATTTGCGATGAGGATTTATAAAAATTTTAGTCAATAAATTTTATAACAAATTTTAAGGGGAAAAAAGTCATGTTAAGAGCAAACTTTCCATCGGAGGAAATGCGCTTATTTTTCGTTTTCTGTTCAAGTATTTTTATATCCACTATGCATGTTTAAATACTTAAACGACTCAAAATTTTGCTTTAAAGCAATTAAAAATTAAAATTTGGATACATCTGCCGAACCAATTACAATGTGTAAAAATATTTTACTCCTCTGTTTAACGGGAAGCTTTCAAAATATTTGTCTTCGTACAAATTTTATAAATAAAAATTATCTTATTCAAACAAAAAAAGGTTATTTTTTTCAAATTAATTTTTGTTTCAAAGGACAATTTTTTTAAAGCTATATTTTCTGGAGCCAGAATCTTGAGGATCATAATGGTAGAAGAAAGATATTTTGTTTGAAAATTTTAGAACGATAGCATCTGAGGAGTTCAGGATTCCTCATTTAACGCTGTCCTATAGTGAAAAATTCCATTAAGAGAAAAGTGGGCTCAAATTGCAATGTACTGCAGGTAGTTCTTAAGGCGCGGATACACAAAGCGAACTTCGGCAAACGAGCGTTAACCAGCAAATCGGGTCTAGTTTTAATGAAACAATTCGGCATTCGGCAAACGCCCGTTTATTTTCGTGAAGTGCAGCGCATTTGCCGGCACTCTAACAATAAGATAAATCTAAAAGAATTTTACTTGGATAACTGATTGATGTACCTATAAAACATTTTGTAAAATTAGCATACGAAATAATTTTCCTTGAAATATAAAATGAAATTACATTACAATGTACACAAAATGTTTGTTTAACCACAAATTACCTATAAGGCGAAATTTGAGCTTTTTCTTTTTTGATAACTTCATTTATATTTCGACGTAGAAATGATAATTGTACTTTCATTTCCTGTTCCGGATTTAAAAGTCTAGAACTGTAATAGTCCATAGTTACCAGTCCAGAACTGTAATAGTCATGCGCTTTGGTTCAGCGAGTCCCCTCTAGGAAGGTAGAACTGATTGAACTACTTTTCTGACGTCGCTTATGTATGGGTATTCACAGTGGCAACACACTTTAAGAATCCCGGGGCACTCTGAAGTGCCGCGGCACAGTGCTTGAGAATCACCGATGTAGTGCATTGTTGTGGTGAGTTATTTTTTTGCTTTATGAAATTACTATACAAAACAAAGAAATGAAATTCCCAACTCAAAAAGAACTTTCAAAGCAAAAAATAATATCATCCCAAGCTAAATTGTAAACTCTGTACACATACAGCAGACAGCAGCTAAGGAAAAGTCAGGAATTCCATTGATGGACTTGATGAGGTAACCTTAGCAAATGCAAACCAATGTGTTAGGGGTTGTTCGTTGTTGTGTATACTTTGAGCGAAAAACATCGCTCGTTACCTTTCGTTCTCCGGATGCATACTCACCTTTAGACGGTACATCATAAAAGTGTATGCAAGGAATACATAAGATTCGATTCCCAAGAATCGAACTTTTCAGTGAATGAATTAAAGAAGCTGCTTCAGATATGCTAATTTCGGCATACGCGATCGGTATAAATACCAAGCAGCTTGATTAATACAGAGGTTCAAGAAGGTTGTTGTTAAGGTTGATAGATAAGCGAGTTAGGGGAGCTACGAGGTAAACAGTTCCAGGTGTTAACCGGCACTAGTGCTTAGGGGGCCCAACGTTTACGTGGCAGTACTGCTGGTTTGACTCTCTACTGGTTTGTGAGTATTTGCAAAGTGTATTTCTATTGAATGTTAATATATATATATATATATTCCGTACAAGTAGTACGTATGCTTATTGCTGTAAAAGCAAATTCTATATGTGCAACGAATTCAATAAATATTGTTTCATGTATAAACTGTGTTTGTATCAAATTCAAATAGAGTGCCCCTTAGTATACTCTATATGTACCTTTCCACATAAACATCATGACAGTTTGCGATTTGTGTTCATTTATTCTGCCCGTTTCATAGTATGTTTAAAGCGCAGAAAAAAACCCTATGCTTTTTCAGATTTTTGTACCCCCCTCACTTATTTCATCCACGTAGCTGTGTCCACCCTCTTTCCCCAAGAACACACCGACCTGTATAAAATCCATGACTTTTCTTCACATTATAAAGTACACTTCTGTAAAATATTCATATCGATTTCAGGTCTTCAGACGGGGTACACACTCTGAGATCCTGATTACATCTAATATATTTACGACAGATATTGGACATCAGTGCCAGCACATATCTGCGACATGAGGTTACGCCTTATGGTTATTTTAGACGTCTTGAAAATAATGCGTGATTTTCGTTCCAAAATACAGTGTTTACATAAATGAATATCCCAACTTTGCAGGGCTATTGAAAGAAAACTAAACAAAGTACAAACTTTTTTTTCCGGGGCCACATCGAACATCAGGTGTTTGTTCCACCGCTACCAAAAGACGTTGACGAACTTAAGACACGTATATATACAACCTTTCCATGCTGAAAAGAGTGAGGGAGGAGTTATCGTACCACCTCGATATCGTTCGTTTTACTAAAGGGGCTCACATTGAACACTTATAATTTTGTCGAATTTAAACTTTCAACTGTTTTTTTTAAATTTCCGATGAACAGCGAGTTTGTACTTTGTTTAGTTTTATTTCAATAGCCCTGCAAAGTTGGTATACTCTTTTATGTACACTGTAATAGAAATTTACGTCTTGGATGTCTAAAAGAGGCTATAATGACCGATGTTCAAAGTACTCCTGTTTTTTATGCTCTTACGGACATCTAAAGTTTATCTTGGACGGCATCGGCATATTCCGACGTTCCGTAGGGTAGGTGTCCAAAATATCGCCTACTCTAACTTTTTTTCGACATTTCATCCACTTTTTAGTTTCTGATTAGGCTGGAAACTCAAAGAATATCCCTAAGAACTATTTCCTTTGGTATTCCGAGACCAACCAGGTCCAAAACCAGTGCCAGTTTAAGTTATGTAGCTAAATTGGAAAAATTGAAATTTCCAGTGAACTCCAGAGCGGTTCCTAATATCGCCTAACTCTGTTCCTCTTACCGCCTACGGGAGGAAATTAAGAGCACCTGCTAAAAGACGTTGCTATCAAAGTATCTGTTTAATGCACTTTCAAATGGTATAAGCAAAATTAGAATTCGGATGCACCTACCTGGTCATTCACCGGATTCTTTGGAGCCAAAGTTTACGAAGACAACAGCCAAAACAACTTCAGACGCCATATTGTTTCTGTTGTCAGTGATAAGAGCGTCGTAGTTATCGCCGCTGTTCGTAAAAACCCAGAACTAAGAAGTTACTGCATTTTCTGATACATAGCGCGAATCATACTTTAGAAACAAGAGTAGGCGACATTAGGCACGGGGGAGATATTTGTGGACATCCACCCTACATATATATTTGCCTTGCGTGGTTGTGCGGGCCCATAATGTGCGTGATATAGGATAAAATCTACAGATTTGCCTTCCTTTAGTATTTCCAAAAGCTGTTCACTACAATGGAAGTAATTCATTTTCGTGTCTTTCAAAAGCCGTGACAGATTACCGCCGCGACTCGCGATTCCGACATGCTTACTCAAAAGGATTATTAATATCCTTAATTTATGACAGGGGAAAGAAAAGAGAGACGCGGAAGAAAGATTTTCTGAATTCGGGGGTAATTTTCTCCGCCGCGATCATTAAGCTTTGAATAACGTATTTCAGTTATTAATTAAAACCCAATGCCACTAGAAGAATGAATGAGTATTTCCATTTTATATTGATTTAAAACTATAATTAACGTTTTCTTTCCCAATAATTGCTTTCTTAAGCAGCGGAAGAAAACATCATTAAGAATGTAAGTGTTTTTTTTTTTTACAATGTCCATATAGTTAGAGTGTTTCAAAATAAATCTTAAACCGAAGAGGGTTTTTGAGTATTGCTAATGTGTAAAGTAGCTCTTTTAAGAAATTTGGATTTTGAAAGGAGGAAAAAAACTGTCAAATATTTCAAATAGAAGAAGATCTCAATATTTGTGTAAATGGCTCGAGCAAAACAAATGTTTATGTTGGAAATTAATGGGACTTCGAGTTTACTTTATAATTGGGGAGAAAAATGAGAGCTGTTTATGACTATAAAACCTTTAGACATCATTCTTAATACAATATGTCTTGTACGAAGGCCACTCTGAAATTTTTGAGATACGCCTAAATGGTATAAGTTTAACTTACCAACTTTAAGGAGTGTTAAAAGTAATTTCCTCCAAGATCATCGCACGCTTGCAGGTGGATTTTACAAAGATCAAATGCCTCAAGCCATCCATTTCTTGAAATAGATGTAAAATATGCTTTTATAGCCTCATCATTCTCATCTTCTGAATGTAAACGACGCCCACGTATATTTTTTTAGATTAAAAAAATAGCCAAAAGTCATCTATAAGAAGATCAGAAAAATAGGATGAATGTTTTATCACTTTGATGTAATTTTATACAAAAATTTCCACTGTAACCCTTGTTGTATGAGAATATTGTTTGTCATGGTGAAGCATGGATCCCCTAACATTGACCTCTTTCATGAATTTCTTTGATGAATTTCTGGATGACACTTCGTTGAATACCAGTTAGATGTAACCACCATCTTTACCTCTAGCCTTACGGCTTTTACTAGCCCTGTGCTTCTGAAGAACATGGCAAACATTACTTTTTTCATTGATCATTGTTTTTATACCATTGTTGGTTTGGGGTCATCTCCAAAGACCCCCATACTTTACTTTCTTGACGTGTTGGAACGTAAAAATACAGATATATATACGTGTCATCTCCCGTATGGTTTTAGAAATAATGCGATGCCAATCATCAAGTAATGTTACGGTTTCTTTACTGATTCTGACACGCTCTGCGTTTTGCTGTCCTGTTAAATTTTGAAGGACCTAACTAAAAACTACTTTTTTTCATATGCAGTTCTTCATGAATAATTTTATTCATTGCTGTGGATCCAATGTTAAGTTCCTTCTGTATCTTTGGTAGGTATATTGTCAATCGATTTTCATCGATTGACAATTTTCGTACGTCCGACACATTTTCTGGTAATACAGCTGACAAAGGTCTTCCTATGTGTTCTTCATCCAGTATAGAATGTCGACCTCTTCTAAATTCTGTAAACCCTCTGAATGCACTAACACGAGGTGGAGCTTCATTTCCATATGCGATTTGTTGACGTTGAAGGCCTTCTTTTTGATTTAGCATCACTTTAAAATCATAGAAAATCATAGATCGATAATGATCTCACGTGATCTCTATTTTCTCTTCTTTCAAAATTTATACTACGATAGATAAATTGCAATTGTTGCCACAAATTATCGTCTGCGGACATAAAAGAGTGAAAATTTAAATATCCGACCCATAATTTGTTTTGGCATACGATATTTTTCTTCTTTCAAAATTTATTCTACGATAGATAAATCGCAATTGTTGCCACAAATTATCGTCTGCGGACATAAAAGCGTGAAAGTTTAAATATCCGACCAGTAATTTTTTTGGCATACCATAGTTTTCTTCTTTCAAAATTTTTCTACGATAGATAAATTATAATTGTTACCTCAAATTTTCGTCTGCGGACATAAAAGAG
Organism: Dolomedes plantarius; assembly: GCA_907164885.2. Lineage (NCBI taxonomy): Eukaryota > Metazoa > Arthropoda > Arachnida > Araneae > Dolomedidae > Dolomedes > Dolomedes plantarius. Next base: position 157,482,427 of record OU015500.1, read on the forward strand.
TGGAAATTTGAATATCCGACCAATAATTTTTTTGACATACGATATTTTTCTTCTTTTAAAATTTATTCTACGATAGATAAATTACAACTGTTGCCACAAATTATTGTCTGCGGACATAAAAGTGTGAAAATTTAAATATCCGACCAATAATTTATTTTGGTGAGTATCGTCTTCCCTGTCTCAAATATTTCAGTGTTATCCTCGTATAATGAAATTTTCATTTTTAAGTTAGCCTCCGTATATTACGGAAAAGTGCATTTTTTAAGAATAAATGCAAAACGTCTACCTATAATCCTTCAAGTAATGATTAAATGAGGTCAATGTGCATTTGAAACGTAAACCATATTTATCATTTATCAAATACATAGCTAAAAATTTATAGTAAAACTTTCAATATATGAGGCAGTGAAAGGGAAAGTGGTGTAAGTCAGTAAGTCAAGTGGTGTAAGTCAAAAGAGTTTAACTGCAAATACTACAAAAAATTCCACCATAAATTGAACAAATTATAATTCATAACAATTATTACAATATTGCAAATAATAACTATTTACAATTCCACTATAAATTGAACATGGAGATTACATATTTGCCCCCAAATGAAAAAAATTGAAAAAGTGACTTACACCACTTTGCCTTTCAACGCCTCATATAAAGAGAGAGAGATTTCAGTCAGTAATTCGGATATTATAGACGGATAGAATAGGCACCCATTTTTTAGATCTTTTGTTATTTTCAATGATTGAGGGCTTTCAGCTTACCATGTCTGTTAGCCAAATCTAATAAATATGGGCATTTACACATTTTAATTCTAAGGATTGCATTTCTCCAAAGTAAGTTTAAAAGTATGCAGTTTTTCAATACCAATAATCAATAAATAATATTTCTGCAGAGATAATGACGTTATATTTCCTTTAGAAATACCTTAACCTTTCTCCGAGAGATAAAAATTTTGAAATGGATAAAACGTATTCCCACTATGATCTTTTATTTGTGCTTGAAATCCTTCTTTATATTTGACAAAGAGTTTGACTGAATAAATTATGAAGGTTCAAAATAAATGTGAACTTTGAGAAGAAAGATTTTTTTTTTCTTTCGAAGAAATAATGATGTGCTATTTACCTTTCCGTTGAAGTTTAAGTCTAAAATAAATATTTGATTTTCTCTGAAAAGATTTTTAGCTCCGAGTGGAAATAAAATTGATACTGATGTGTACCCCAAACAATTAAAGACTAAATTTATACGTTCTCCCGAGCATTTGGTAAAAAAAAGAGTAAATGGAAATGATCTTTTTTAGCATGTGGCTGTACTGAATAAAATTTTACTAAACAATTATTAGAACTAGTGAGAGAATTAATAAACATAAATTGTTCGAAAAGTTATAATGAAAACATGCATGACTAAAAATGATTCAAGAAACTCTTTTATATTTCCTCTTTTATTTTTAATTTTTAAATGAACTTTCTGGGCTAAAAAAGAAACTCTATCAAAATTTAATCGCTCCTACTGTATTATAAGTAAAGGTACCACTTTTGATGGCAAATTTGCTTAAGAGCTGAAGCTGAAATATTTTTCGGAGCATCACATAATTACTTCGCCATTTAATAATATTAAAATCAACACATTGCCATCGGTAATTTTAAACTGCAATTTTCAAACGATAAATCGCTCAGTTTGCAGTAACTTTCTTAAATGCTAAACATTTCTCTGTGTTTTCTAGAGATCTTGGCTGCTTGCAACATAATGAAAAAATAGGAATATGGAAAAATAAATTCGCTTTTCAGTATAAATACTGAAAGATAAAAGAGCTTGTCAAGAAAAAAAGATATTTTAAAAAATATTGCTTGTCATTCAACTATTTAAAAACCCATTCAATTAATGCAATATCTAGAATTTTTTTTATAAATGTGTGTTATATCGTACAATGCTTTCATGCTGTTTTCATGTAAAAAATTTCGAAATATGACAACAATCAATAGTTTAAAAAATATCAAACATAACGCAACTCAAAAACACGTACATAAGGAGTTTCCTTTAGACAAAATTAACGTGTTATATATATATATATATTATATTATATTATAAATTTTTCCAAAATGAGGGTAAAACACCAGTTATGAGCTTTAATCTAACCATTTCCCCAACTTAGTAAATCCTCGCGAACTACAATGTAGCACGTAACTGTTAAAGAAAATTCAAGAAATATGAAAATTATTATACCAATAAGAAGAGAAAACTCTTGAATTTCATTTTTTCTTTAATATCTATAAATACTTACTAGGTTTATGTCTAAGCAAGATCACATTGACCTACAAATTGCGATGCCTTAGAGCATATCTTTTATTAATCACCCTTTGACTTCTCTCGAAGAAGCGGAGTGCCAGATAAGGTATCCTTAATAATGAGGAATTGATATTAAAAGAGAAACTTACAAACATACATACAGTAAGGACAACGAACTAGGGAAATGTTGCCGAAAGTCCCGTTTAGGTGGATTTGACCATAGAGAGATCCTTGGCACTAATGTCTTTTCATCAAAACCCACTGCTGTGGTAAAAATAGTGTCAGTTACAATCCTTTATAGAGAAACCTTACCTATATAAGAATAAGAATGAAAGATATAACCTATGAAGTCAAAATGGTCCCGATATATACTAATGGCATCGCGATGTGATTCAGACTGGGTGTACTGTGTTCGTACCCGACGAACGCCATTCAATACTTTCGTGTCTAGGCAGGATAAGGGAGCGTCCATTCCATAGATCGGATAGTCCATCATTAAGTCAGTGGGTGGCAGAAGGTCCGAGCCCTCCAGATTCGCTTCCAGGGGTGATCAGTAAAAATAGTGTTGACACGTAGCTCAAATCGGACACCGAAAATCATGGTGTCATTGTAAACCAGAGATGCATTTCTCGGTCGAAAGTCGAAAACTGGTCTTGAATTTTCCGGTCAGGATCTGGACTGCGACAACAACAACAAACAAACAAACAAAAAGGATAAGCAGAAATGTATAGGTTCCACACTATGGGCTTAAAATTGTTACACTTATTATAACTATGTTTTAGGATAGTATAATAAGTTATATACTATATTAACAATACACTTGAGAGTAATTTTAATAAAATACAATTATTATTGCTTGCAAGAGACTTAATGATGACAGCATATGAACACCAGACGCAATACGCCTCTCTTGCTTTCATATATGTTCCCATTTTACTGCAGAATGCAAGTCTTGAAGACCAGGTAAGATGGAAAATAGTCATGGGAGTTACGAAGCATGTTCTAACGGTGTTGTGCATAATTAAAATATATATATATATATATATATATATATATATATATATATATATATATATATATATATATATATATATATATATATATATATATATATATAGATATATATAAATGTATTATATATATATATATATATATATATATATATTTCTGATTTTAATTAACTTGTTAAGCACTATGAATTTCTCAAGGGACTGCTAACTGTCTTAAAGACCATTATGTTTCATTTTAATTTATTCGAAAACTGTTAAATATCTTTACTTACGAACTGTTCCTGCTTTTAACTTTGAATAAAAGCTTTGCAAATGAAATTAACTTTGTAAAATGAAGTGTGAGCATCAAGTAGTATTTAAACAATAGCAATATGCAAAACGATTCTTTATAATTTTTTGCCGGAAAATATATTTGCATGAAATATTACTTCAAATGTATTAAAGAGTGTACAGCTGAAATCATTTACAGTTCTCGACATGAATAACGTTACAGGACCAACAAAATTTAACCAGACTTTCATTATGTTTTAAACATTTTATCTGCCGGCTTTGTCATTTATTTTATATTTTCTTTCTATAATTACAAATAACGTCTTTTGTCCCCTGATTGAATTAAATATTCAATCGGTAGCTCTTGCATTCTTTAGATAATAAGGCGCATCTAATTTAATTTAAAATGAAAAGTTAACAAATATATTTACTCCTACTTTATTTAAAACGTCACTCGTTATTTGGATTTAACAGAACAAACTTCCTTTGTTGTAGAGTTTGGTATTTATCTGGCATGCTAGATGCGATTTAAATTAACGCCATTCCTAACACTCCAGAGGATTCTTTGCAAGAAAAAGGAACGAGGTGATCTAATTTAGGTTTCTTTTATCTCCCCTTTTCAGATATTTCATCGCATATCAAAGTAAAACAAAGTTTAAACTCAGAATATTAGCAAATGTTTTCAAAGAGAAGGACAAAATGTTTACGAATTCTGCTATTTTGTTAAAAATATACAAGAATTTCTAATTAAACGCCCAAACAAGAATGCCGTTTTCGTAATATTTAAGTTTGCTTTTTAATTCTATATTTCACACTAAAGTCACATACTTCTTAGTATATCTCAAAATGACAGTAATTTCTGACAACTATTTTAGTCATATGCCCATAACATATACTTATGAGACTTCAAATCAACGAAGATTAAAAAAAAATTACTTTGAAAGCATTTCGGATAATTAAGTACAGGGTACGGCAACATGAACTCCCCCATTTCTGGAGATCACTGGCAAAGGAATGGTGGGGGGTAGGACGGCGCGAAAGTTGGCAACAGTTCGGACGTATTTTCTAGTTCTTATTAGTCACCATGAGTGGGCCCGGTGAAAATCGCGGTTTCGTTATCGAGACGCTCATTATAAACAACGATTCTGAAACTGCAACACAGAGGACATATAGGACGCGCTACTGATGACGTTCCTGATCAAAAAACATTCCTTTTGTTGAAACTCAAATACTGAGACCAGAGGGCGCTGCGTGCACTCTGACAGGCGATTGATGTTTTTTTGCTTGCGGTTTGTTCTGCGAACGAGGTGATAAACCACGATGTCCTATTCTATGTTTTTTGTAGTTGTGTTTGAAAATAAAACTTGGCTAAAAAGCATAAGTCTGGATTGACACTTTACAGTCTGACAGGTAAGAAACCTTTAGATATTAATTGAGAACAAACAATTTAGCGAATGCGAAATGAAAGTTGTATCACCTGCGAAAGGTTTCAAATGTGGGTCCAAGAGGACATTACAAATGAAACCAGGGAGAACAGTAGAACACCTGAAAATGTTCATCGAGCCTGTGACTTCGTTATTCGTGACTTCGTTAATAATTTGCCGCCATTCTAACTATGAATAATAATGTGATGAAAAAACATAGAGTTGGTAATAACGGGCGCCACTTGAGTGATGTCATTTTCGAAACAGAGTGGAAAAATTTAGATTTAGGATTTTTTCGAAACTATGCAGCTTTATTCTGTTAATTACCATGTTTTTATTAACTTGCTTTCTTGTTTGTGCATGTGTTTGTGTGTTTGTCCAGTACAAATCTTGCAATCGATTTTTAATTAACTTCCCTACTATCTAGACATTTGAAACTTTTAGAATAGCTCAGAACACGATGACAATGCATTTTTTTAATACTTTTAGCCATCTTTAAGCAGAATTTAATTCGATTTCAGTTAATTTTGTTTTGTAGACTGGTGCAGCTATCTGTCGGCCGAGACGGGAACGGAAAGTTAAACGCAAGTTAACTTTCAATTAACTTCATTTTCTCTCAAGTTGAAGGGAAAATTCATCAAAAAAATTTTAAAAAAGTATTTATTAATACAAAGAATTGTCAAGTTTATATGATTCAACAGAAAAATTAAAAACATGGTTTATAAAAAAGTTCTTTTTATCTTCTAATTATTGTTCCGTTTAGTTTTTATGAACTTTTGAAATGTTGTAATCATAATATTGATTTCTACTTCTGTTAAAAAAAAAATCTAGTATTTTGGAAAATTTCAATTCAAGTATAACATTTGGAAAACACGAGCAAAATTTTTAAAAATATGCTTTCAAATGCAGAAAATATAATTAACTAGTTTGACCTAGATAATTTAAGATCATAAAATCAGTGAGAAATGGGATCGAAAAGTAACCAGGTCAGACGACCTACCATTTTAAAATAAATTTTGTCGAACCTATATTATTAGAACGTTAAGATTGATTATCACTCTATCGTACGCAAATTGTTTTTAATGCCAATATACATTGAATTTACATTCCAATATACATTCCAATATTACTGATAAAAGTGGGAGTTTTCTTTTTAAAAATATTTAAATGACGTAACTTTTAGAAATGTTTAAAGAACACAGTCCCGTAGTTTTCAGGGCTCAAAATTTCTTCTGATCAGATCGTCCATTTAATTTGTATATATAAATTCACTCTCAGGCTGGCAAGAATTATGTAATCGATATTATAACTACGAAACTGATTTGTCTGAACGGTCTGGTAAAATTTTATTCACCCGAACGCAATTCAGATGTGCTTTAAATTTCTGGGGCTATCTTACATCGCCAGACAATTCATTATACAACTTCATTTCAGCTTCTTGGCAACAAAACGCCTGCAACTTCGACTTCCATTTATATTAAGATATCCTTTAGGCGCGATTTTGCTTGTGGTATTTTGTAAGGAGCATATTATAATGTATCTTTTAATTATTTTATTTAATTTCGTCATTATAAAAATATATATCTAAATGATGTATACATATTATTACCCCTAACGCAACTTTACTGTCAAAGGTAGTTTTATGCTCGACTGGCTGAATAACCGTACTTCGCTACGGAGTACATATTCAATTTAATTACAACTCAACTGTCAATATATGCAATTAATGTCATATATATATATATATATATATAAACATAACGGATATTTTTATAGACAAAATAATATAGAAGAAATTATTCAAATTAAATACAACGGTCAATGTATACATTTAATTTCCATATTTAATGTCCATAAAACATACTAATTTGAATTCAATTCTTAAAACAACTTCTAGCTCAATGTGGCTAGTGGTTTAATTTTATCTTTTACCATATTTTAATAGTTTTTGTCAATTTATTTCGTTGTTATGCAAGTGACGCAAAATTAACTTAAAGTACCACAAAAAGAAAAGAAACCACGTGATCAGCATTTAATAAATTAAATTCTAAAAACTAATCTTTAAAAATTCACCAAATATCAGAAAATGGAAGTAAAGATACGAAAATGATATCATTTTAAATGAACTTCCATGGTTTTTCTCGTGATATAAATTTAATAATCCGCAGATTATTATTTTAAACGCACATTTAAAAATGTTACAAAAGCAGCTTAAAAATTTTAAAAAATCTAAAGAGAATTTTTTTCGAAAATCTTTCTTAGTGCTTCCCTTACACTATAAGAAGAATCGCCGTGTAAAATTTCAGCCCATTTGGTCCAGTGGTTTGGTCTGTGCGTTATCTGTCTGTCAGTCAGTCACGGAAATGTATTATATACATAGACTAGCTGAAAACCCGCGCTTCGCTACGGAGTACATTGAAATTAAATACAACGGTCAATGTATGCAATTAATTCCAAAAAAAAATAAATAAATATATATATATATATATATATATATATATATATATATATATATAATAAATACGACAATCATTGTATACAATTGATGTAAAAAAAACATATTTATAAAAAAATCGTAAAGGATATTTTTATAGACAAAATAAAGTCCAATCGTCAGCCGCATTAGCAAGAAAAAAATATTTTTTGTCTATTTTTTCTTTGCACGTGACGATAAATTTATTGAAAGTACCAGAAAAAGAAATCACGTGATCAGCATTTAATAAATTAAATTCTAAAAATTAATCTTTAAAAATTCACCAAAAATCAGGAAATGAATGAAAAAATTCGAAAAAATTTTATTTTGAAGGAATTTTTATGATCTTTCTCATGATATAAATTTTATAACCCTCAATGTATTATTTTAAATGCAAACGTAAAAAAAAGTTTAAAAAACAGCTTAAAAATTTAATTTAAAAAAATCTAAGAAGAATTTTTGAAAAATCTTTCTTAGTGCACCCCTACACTATTAGAAGAAGCGCCATGCAAAATTTTAACCCTTTAGGTCCCAGCGGTTTGGTCTGTGCGTTGTATGTCAGTCAGTCAGTGAATGAATGAATGAGTCAGTTACGGAACTGTTTTATATATATAGACTGGCTCCACTTGTTACAAGTGGAGTCCGTTGTTTCATTTACAGTTAGTTTTGTTTTCATTTACATTACCAGTAGTTTCTATTCACTCCCATTTGTGAATGGACAGCAAGGAGTATATATTTTCTTACCTTCATATATACTCCATCTAGCTAACTTGTTCTCAACCTATTTTGCCTCCTTCCTATTTCACTACCGTTGAGAATGTTATTCTCCCTGTCCCAAGGCTTTCATACTCAAAAGGTGAATTCCAAATAACATGCATATAAGTTTTGATAATCTTTTATCTATATATATAAAACAGTTCCGTGACTGACTGACTGACTGACAGATATCGCATAGACCGAACCGCTGGACATAAAAGGCTGAAATTTTGCATGGCGATTCTTCTTATAGGGTAGGGGTGCACTAAGAAAGATTTTTGAAAAAATCTTCTTAGATTTTTTTTAATTAATTTTTTAAGCTGTTTTAGCAACATTTTTTAAAGTTTGCATTTAAAATAATAATCTGAGGGTTATAAAGTTTATATCACGAGAAAGTTCATAAAAATTCCTTTAAAATGAAATATTTTTCGAATCTTTACCTTTATTGTTTGATTTTTGGAGAAATTTAAAGTTTAAATTTTAGAATTTAATTTATTAAATGCTGATCATGAGATTTCTTTTCTTTTTGAGATATTTTAAATTAATTTTGCGTCACGTGCCTAACACCGAAATAAGTTGACAAAAATAATATTAAAATACAGTAAAAGGTAAAATTTAAACACTAGGTATTGAAATTTTTCTAATAATTTAATTCAAATTAATATGCTTTATGAATATTAAATTAAACCTATATATAAAAGAGTTCCGTGACTAACTGATAGACCTTACACAGACCAAACCTCTGGACCTAAAGTGCTGAAATTTTGACCGAAAATTGTGTAATGGCACTAGACTACACGTGAAAGCCCTGCATAAAAATTTAATCGAAACCATTATTTTAACCGGATGTGCTCAAGGAGAAAAAGTATTCGTGCAACGCAATCCTCTAATATCCAATGAACTTCCCTTTGATTTTAAGATACTGCAATTTCCCCTCAAAGTATGCTTCGCGATGACGACAAATAAGTATCAAGGACCAAACTTATGCTGGCGTGGTCCTCCCACGGTCAGTTTTACGTAGCTTGCTCACGCGTAAGTTCGCGGCCGAACCTGGTAATATTATCTCAGTCCAATTAAGAAATGAAAAATTGTTTATAAGGAAATCCTCAAAAACACAATTTCATTATTTTTTCACTGTAAATATCCTAAAATGTACTCCGTAGCGAAGCACGGGTATTCAGCTAGTATTTTATATAGTACTTGTACACATACATGCATTATTTACATAGCAGAATTTTACAAATTTAATAGTATTAGTAAATGTGGAGGGATTTTAAAACTTGAATAAAATTAGTTTTTATATTCAGAATTCATTACTTTACAGCCTAACTGGAATAACGCAAACTGAGTATAAAGCAGCATGTTCAGTAACTCATTTTAATCTGAAACTTCCAATAAACTTTATGGAATGTCGGAGATTATATTTAATCCAAACAACTATTTTACAGATTTTACATAATCTACAGGACTTAGCCTTTTCCAGAATAGTGGTTTCAATATCCCCCTCCCCGAAACGATAATATTCCCCCTTTTTAACATCCCCTATTATAGAATATTAAAGGGAGATTTTTATCTATGAAGGTGCAAACAAGAGAACATATAGGAACATTTTAGATCAGGGGTTTCCAACCTAATGTTTGCGACCCTCTAGGGACTCGCAAAGTAATTTACAGGGTGTTCGCTACGGTTTATTCAATAACAATAAATTTTTAACCTGATTTAATATAGTTTTTACCATGAAACTCTAGAGAAATTACTTACTTACACTTCTGTGTAAGTAAGTAAACACAGTAGTCACACACACACAGACAAAGTCTGTGTGTGTGTGACCGAGTTTTTGTCTGCTCGCGGCACGGCGCAAAGACGGCAGGGCGGACAGTCTTAAGATTCGACACGAAGATGCTCCCCGAGGTCACATTATGCACCTCGAAGCCCCTTTTTTTGATTTTTTAATTAGATTTTCCGTAATTAAATATTTAGTCGCGATTTGGAGCTCCCGGACGAGTAAAAGCTCCGTAAATCCTAACGTATTCGTCCAAGAATTTTTTTTTCGGACGAGCCTATACGGGAAAGATGACACTATACGGAAATCACAATTAAAATTGTCTGTCTTAATTTATCGATTAATTGTGATTTTTTTTCGATCGCCTGTACGCACCCGTTTTTCGGGAAAAAAACGCGATTTTGGCCGCGACCCTTTTTTCCAAATTGTCGAATCGATACGTAAATGTTGTTACATTTTTACAAATTTTTATCTCAGAGACCCTAGACATCACAGTTTCGAAAGCCAGAACCAAAATTAATTTACAAATTGTAGTTATTTTTTAATAATTTATTTTATGATTCGGAAACTCTTGCGAGAAATCTCATTTTGGAATTTTCGTTCTTTATTTCCGGACGAATGTAAAGCGGGGGAAAATATGCGTGACTTTTTGGACGTCAAGCACGTGATGTGTTGGGGCGTTTGTTATCTACGAGGGATTGGGTTGTTAAAGGAAATCGATTACTATTGCAGTGATAATCGATTAAAAAATCGCATTTAGTAATGCCGTAATTTTTTGGCCAACACTTAGTTAATATCATATAATTTGTGGTGTGTTTGTGGAAAAAAAATCTATGAAGAAAATCTAAGAATTTCAGCACAATAAACATCTTAATACGTTTTTCGTCTCGCTGACTTTTGTGGAAAGTTTTAAGTAATCCTATGTCAAAAATTTTGCCAAAATGTGCCAGAAAGGATTACATTTATATGGGTAAAATAATGTATCGTGGTGAGGAAAAGGATGACAGCGACGCCCATTAACAAAGGGTTCAGGGTACTACTAAATTGGTAATTACATTACCCGAGCAACGCCGGGACTGGTACAGCTAGTGTAGAATAAAATTTCAAATTAAATACAACAGTCAATCTATGCAATTCATTTATATGTTTAATATTCATTAAACACATTATTTTGAATTAAATTCTTAAATACTTCTACCTCAATGAGTCTAGAAGTTAAATTTTTTCCTTTACTGTATTTCAATATTTTTGTGTCAACTTATTTCGTTGTTATGCTCGTGACGCAAAATTAATTTAAAGTATCACAAAAAGAAAAGAAATCCCGTGATCAACATTTAAGAAATTAAATTCTAAAAATTAATCTTCAAAAGTTCAAACAAAAATCAGAAAATGGAGGAAAAGGTGAGAAAAAAGATTTCATTTTAAAGGAATTTTTATGATCTTTCTGGTGATATAAATTTTATAACCCTCAGATTATTATTTTAACTGCAAACTTGAAAAAAAGTTAACAAAGACATCTTAAAAATTCAATTAAAAAAAATCTAAGAGTTGTTCAAAAATCTTTTTTAGTGCACACCTATTCTATAAGAAGAATCGCCTTTCAAAATTTCAGCTCTTTAGGTCCAGCGGTTTGGTCTGTGCGTCGTCAGTCAGTTACGGAACTGTTATAAATATACATACATATATATATATATATATATATATATATATATATATATATATATATATATATATATATATATATATATATATATATATATATATATATATATATATATGTGTAATAGCACGGGCGCGGGCCGACGGATGAAAGTCTGAGTGGCATAGTTTTGATAAATGATGCATCTTGCTTCATCTAATTGAGGTTAAAATGGATGACTTGTCGCCCGGCCGTGCATCACAAATGTTTAAATCCATTCCCGCATTTCATCTCAACCCTCGGACACACAAATCATAACACAACTTTTTCGAACTACATTTTTATTATTTCCTTTGGCGACTCCGCCGGTATGAATGCAGCAAGAGGAAGTACAGGAATCCCTCCTAGTTTTGGACATCACGATTTATATAAACTTCACCCCATCACGTGATTAAAGGGTGTGTCTTAATAGTTGATTGGTTTAAAGTTGTTGTTGATGTGCAGAACTGATTTAAATTTGTACTGACGCCGCGCCGCTTCCCTTTACTCAAAAATGACAGCCATCTTGAATGATTTTGCCGAAGGCTGTAATAATGGAATTTAACGCGATTGCCCAAAGGGAATTAAATAACTTAAGGGATTTAAAAAAAGTTTGAATAGTAAAGTGAGGAATTAATAGTTTTTAAATGTTAAAAGTGTTGAATTAAGAAATTACTAGTTTTTTAATATTATATATATATATATATATATATATATATATATATATATATATATATATATATATATACACTTCTGGTGAATATATGATTCAGTTTACAGATGGGAATATCGATAAATTCAAAACATATATTCGCTGGAATTTAATAATTAATATGAGATGAAATGAATCGATTTTCTCCTCCGGATGGATGACAAAGATTGAGTCTGGTTCGAGGGTGAAAAATATGCGAATTTCACGGCTCTTAAAACTCAGGTATCTTCCCCTTTGCCAACAGTTACGTTTCCCTGCCGAGAAGCGGAATCTAATAGGGTTTATTTTTTATTTTCTCCTGTGATTCATTGCGTGTTTAATTAAACGAGCACGCTTATTTGACCGAATTAGAGTAATTTATAATTGCATAGGTGGAAAAATGAACTCAGAAACCGCTTATTTTTATATTTTCAATAAATGCTACCGTTTTTTCGCGGGATATGCGTGCGCAAGAGTGATTTGCACATAATTAGTGGCTGCGACATTAGAGTTTCATTGTTATGTTGTCTGTATTTCCTTACATATGTAGGAAATGTGTTGCCTAGAGGTTGAGGAATGTTCGATTTTTGGAATGGATCTTCTCTAGCCGAGGAGGCGTAAAAGCATTAATAATGTAGAACCAAGAAATGCACTAATATGATTTAACTTCAAGGAGATAGAGCATTCAATCATATCTGGTTGGCTTTACATAATTTTAAGGATTATTCAAACACAAGAAATTTGCAAATAAGTTTCTAGGAAAGTCAAAACGTTTGGACAAATATTTTTGGGACAAATGTGTTTTGGAATAAATATTTTAGATTTTGATCATTTTGCATTAAAACAGCAAGTACCTACTTCATCCGTTGCTGGAATTTTGAATGACTTTCAGCTATGTTATAATCAATTAATATTTGAAGGCCTTATTTGAATAGTGGTCCAACTCCATTCTTGTTCATTTTGAGATACAGAGCCTTAAAGTCTAATGAGTGCTGAGAAATGACTGCTGAAGTCTGATTTGTAATGCCCTCTGTTGGCAGCAGAAATAAGCTGGAGGTGTACAAGTTTAAAAATAAGATAGAAATGACTTGTGTGAACATGAAAGTGAGGCTCACTTAATTTTTTTTTAAGTGGAGTTTGACCACTATTCAAATAAGGCCTTCATTTTATACGCAGTACAAAGATTTATCAATACCAATATAAAAGAGCATGAAGGTCCCATTTATATAACTTAGAGTAGAGACACATGCAAAGAAAATACAAAAAGTCCGAGAAATTTACATCGAAATTGTATATTGATTAATACACCTAACCACCTTCTTTCTGAGTATTACATATCAGTTAAACCTTTCTGAATGTTTACCAATAAAATATATCAGCTCACATAAACAATATTATGTGGAAGATTTCCTAAGCATTTTTATTAATGCTTTTGAAGCAACATTAAATACCTTAAACGCTGATTTTTTATAGGCTTCATATCTAAATAGAAAAAAAAATCTGCATTTTTCGAAAAAGAGATATACAATTTTAGAATACTAATTTCAAAGGAATTATGATTATATTTTATATCGATTTCTGGTTAACAAAAGAATGGGTTTTATAATTCCACTTTATTTATCTCTGTTATAAACAGTGTATTTTTTATAGCTGAACCTTAAAAAAACAAAGATATTTTTCAGAGCATGGTATCTAGTATAGAAATTCAATTTCGGAAATAGTTTCTGAAAAACCTACGTTAAGTAAAAGAAAATATTTTTATAATGCTCTTCTAAGTTTATATCGCTAAATGTATATTAAATCTCTCGAGCTTCGAATATTTCTCATTTCGAAATGCGTCAAAATTTTCATATTAAGTGTAACTATTTATATAGCTTCTTTTAGACTTTACTTTATTTCCCCTGCATAAATTTGCAAATCGTTTCTTTTTTCAGCGTGTTTTTCCTTCCCTGAGTCCTGAAAATTTGAGTTAGTTAAATATCTCACTACGTTATTTCTCTTATTGTAAAATAAACTCTGTAACCGGATTTAAACTTATATAAATTCTTATTTTACTTACTCATATCCGTAAGCACAAATAATTGTGTATATACCACAGTTTGTATAAATATATGTCCAAAACTTTTTAATGACATTATATATATATATATATATATATATATATATATATATATATATATATATATATATATATATATATATATATACAGAGGCTGTTCGCACATTTTTTAGACGATTTTGGTAAGCGGTAATAAAAAATCGATTGCTACAAAAGAAATAATTGCAATTGTACTATGCTTTTAAAAGTCAAAATTATCGTCTATGGCTTGAAAGTTTTGTTTTTATTCAAAATGGCGTTTTTAACAAAGCAGTGGTTCGAAGGCTACATTTATTCTCTTTCCGAAGAGAAATATGCATACTCCGTTATCCAAAAACGATGTGAGAGTCATGGTTTTGTGATATCTAAAGCGTCGATAGGTAATATCGTCAACAAGAAAGGAAAAAAACGTCAAATTGGAGCCTCAAGTGGGACAAAAATTCCAAACAAGTATCCAAGGAAAAAACGGACATCTTCGACTATTGCAAAGGTACGTTGTTTAATGTTAAAAGAAAATCCCCCTAGTCAAAGGACAGTTGCAAAATCATTAAAATGCTCGGTGTCCACTGTAAACAAAATGATAAACGTTGATTTAAATCTTAAGAAAGCGAAAAAACGCAATGTGCATCGTCTTCTTCAAAATCATATCGCTGAACGCAGGACACGCTAGAGAATTCTATATTAGAAGCACTTATCCAGAGAAAAATGGAAAAAAATTGTCACAATAGTAGAATCATGGGTGTATTTAAATGATTGCAACAAAAAAAGAGCCATTTATTATCATAAAAAGGGAGAAAAAATTTAAGTACATGGTTCAAAGAATTGAAAGAAAGTTTTTCTAAGGGATTCATGATTGTTGCTGGTTTTTCTTATAATAGCAAGTTAAAAATAAAGAGAGTGGGAAAAAATGTCAAGATTAGCTCCAAATACTATCAGGAATATATTTTATTGCCAATTTTTCTGAATGAAATACCATCGCTTTACCCACAGTGCCATCAATCTGCGAGACTCCATCAGGACAAAGCTAGGAGTCACACATCAAAATCCACTGTAAATTTCCTAAAAGAAATGGAACAAAAAACTGGTTTCAAGGTCATACCCTTCACTGATATCCGTACTAAATCTCCCGATGTATCACCTATGGATTTTTGTGCTTTCGGACTTTTAAAATCTGCATTATCCAAACGTCGTCCCAAAACCCTTACAGGACTCTGGAAAGCTCTTCAGGAGGAATGGGATAGAATACCTCTTCTGACACTTCAAAAGGCATTATTATCCTGGAAATTCCGGTGTCGAAAGATAGTTCAGAATAAGGGATGTCAAATAGAACATTTAAAACACAAGAATTTTATGTTATTTAGTTTTGTGAATACAATATACATCGTCTAAAAAATGTGTGAACAGCCTCTGTATATGTGTCAGACGAATTCAGAAAGTTCGAATTTCAAAGTCATCAACTTCAAAACCTCTTAGAAAATTCAAAGTTCCAAAGATTAATTTTGACGCCAGAGTGGATGTGATACAATGGAAAGCAGAAGCCGTTACAGAACCACCTCTAACGAAATCTCTTACGAAGAACCATCTGAAAAAAAATGATAGAAAATGCACCTGAGAAAAATCAAATTTTCAGATTCCCTTATCATTCTCAAGCGGTTGATAGGTGTGTTAGACTTGTGACACAAGCTTCAGCAAAGTGTTTGTGGTCCGGAAGCAAGAGATGGACTTATCAGATCTCGGGTTTCTTCTCAAGACTACCCAAATGTGAAAAAAAAGTGAACTTCTTAAATATCTTCAAATAATTTTCTTTTTTCGTTCATTTTATGTATGTTAATATCATTTTCTTTCCTGTTGGTAAATATTATCTCTGAATGTTAAAATTTTAAAATTTTATATTTTTGGACGTTTTTTGCAAATTTTAAAGCCGTTGAGGCACCGAAAAATATTGTGCTATCGAACTGAAAATTTACATGGCGAATAAATGCTAATGTACACCACTTTTGCGCATATAGGCATCTTGAGTTTCGAAAAAAAGTTTTTAACCCCCTGTTTCGGTCCACCCTAGTGCTGGAGAGGCCTTGTCCGAATAGCATTTAAGACAGACGGCATGAGTATTGCGACCACAGTTGTATGGGAAACTCTTCAGATGGCCACTGAAAAAAATAGAGAGAGTGCCTTCTGAGTGGGTAGGTCGCAGATGAGAGCAAAGGATTTTCCGGATTTGTTGGCTTCTTTATTATGGGATCCCTACATATGTGTGCCAACATAGTTCCCTGATCTCGGCCTTGTTTCCTGACAAGCGGGTATCGAACCGACAACCTGACGGTAAAGTCATTCAGAGAACGCCCATGGACCGAATCACTGCTCCACCCTGCCAGCAGGTGGTACAACAAGTGAAACTGCCGACGACAAAGTTGGAGGGCGTATAATGAAGGTGTTTTAACGTAGGATTATGTTCTTCAATAACGGTCCTCCGGAAAGAAAAAAAATCAGAGTCCGTCGCGAGTTGTAATTTTGGTAGCGCGCCAAACCCAGTAGCAGTAAACAGTTAAACAGAAAAATACAAAATGCGTGAAAAGAAGAAAGAAAAAATTTAAACAACGATAAATAATTCTACGTTATTAACCCGTGGTAGTTTCGTTAGAGGAGACTACCTGAAACTTTCTTTTAGATGAAAGTTATGAAGCTCAGCAAATTCTGAACCGCACTATCCAAGTTTATATTTTACTGAAAATGTGTGTCATAGCCTTGGTATTATAATAATGGCGTTTAGAGTAACTTCAATAAGAATTCTTTAAAAAAGTTTGTGATAAAAATTTGAATATTAATCAAAGAGGTTTTTTTCAGAATAATAATTTAAAACTGATCTGTCAGACCCATTCACCTCTTCCATCATTGTCTCTCTATTCTAAACAAAAGTAACTCCCGCTGCCGCTGTCGAAAGCTTGTTACGCTATCTCCTCCGATACCGCTGGGGCTATGGGATCGAGAGCGATACCAATGGACGCAGAAAATTGGGGGAACCAAAGTAAGACAAGTCTCATCTTCGTCGCACTTCAAGTTTTTTTTAATTTTATGTTTTGTGGGAAAATATTGACATTTTCATCTTCAGATTACGATATCTCACCAAAAAATTATCGTAGAATTTTGATCTTTTTACAATATAAGACTACAGACATTTTTCTTTGAAACTAGACTTCATTTGTTTAAAAATATTTTAATACAGACTAATATTTTCATAAAAAAATTAAACACAGTTTTTCAAGAAATATCGTCCCCAATGTGGATGTAATATCGATGCTCCTCGAGTTTTTATCTTACAAAGAAAATATTTAGATCATCTGGAAGCTAAAAGCTTTCTTATTCATATAAACCTCATTTCAAATCTATATCTTAAATTTTCGATTTTTAATTGAATTTTAAAGCTGATAATTCAACAGTGATGAAACACCCTTCGCATTAAGGGTGACAACAGTAAATGGATGGTAGCTGTTACATTGTCCGAGAATCACCCCTATGTATCTCTCTATTAACCATAACAGAGAAGCGAGCGTAGCTAGCCTAGGGACGAAGCCCCTAGCTAAGGAAACAAAGACTAAACAAATCACAAAGAACTAGGGTAAACTAAATCGCCTTTCAAAAGCTTCAAAAACAAATGTATTCTACTTAAAAATTTGTAATGCAGTGTGTCTGGGATTTTGAGCTGTAGAGGAACAATTTTCACAACTGAGTTCCCATTTCTTTTCGCGTTACATAACTTTTAGAAGGAAAGTGATGATATTTATAATAAACCAATATAGAATACCAATATTGCACATACTGTTAACCTACGACATCGCCATTCGTCTAATAAATTTCAACTTAAAAATAACGAATCTAATTCCTCTCAATTAAATTAGAACTATGCTCTTACGTAATAATAATACTATGGAATACGAGTAAAAGTATTGAATTTATAATATATTTTCATTGAAGAATAAGAGGGGGAGTTACTTGTTAATGATGAGGATAGGTTTGAATATTAATAGTGATACAGTTGTGATGATATATTTGAAATTTAGTGAGGAGAGAATTGTGTAAGTATTGTTGAATAAAACATGGAGTGTTAACATGTTTTAGCTATTAACGTGTGGTTCGAAGTTGTAGAATAAAATGTTACGGTAATTATAAAATAAGAATTAATTTTAACAACAATAGAGTTAATTATGAATAATGATGTGAATATATTTGAATATGAATAGGGGTAGAATTAAATATAAATAGTCGTGAGAAGAAATTTGAATGTTAATAATGATAAAGAATGTGCCGACATTTTTCGATTCCATACTACTTAACTCCAAATTGAATTCTTCCATATATTTAAAGGTTTTCATTGAACATTGTTTATTCAAACTACATATTACAAACAACACTGGTATAATACGTCACCTATGAAAAATTTAATTTTTTTTTTGGTAGTACAAATGTATTATTTTGGAAAAAATAAATTTAATTTATTTTGATGCTATATCATTTTTAACGGGTTTTTTTTCGGGGGGGGGGGGGGGGGGAGGGACAATTTCTATGAATGAAATTTGAGAATTAAACACACACACAGCCACCATGTGATGTTGTCATTTTTCACGTGCTCTATTTTTGTCTGGATAATCTCCGGCAAGCAACATTTACATTTACTTACCGTTTGTGAAAAAAAGGTGGGATCAGATAAATTTGAGCTATTCATTTTTTTCAAAATAAGATTTGTAATGTTGCATTAAAGATAAGATTATTTGTAGGTTTAAAAAATATGAGGATAAATATGAAGTGTTGTATGTAAACAGCTGTGAAGGACGGTGTTGGTTATAGTAGAACATTTAGGAGCAAAGATGTTTTTGAGTAAGATATTAATATAGAAATATGTTGTTACTTATGGTAATTTTATTTGGAACTTAATCCATTACACTTGCACCCGAGACTGCTGGTCATGTATTTAAGGGGACGCCGTATAGGTGACCAACATTACCGCCTAGAAGACAGTCCCGAGAACGGAACACTTGATCCCGCACCTCCAGAGTCAAATTTGAGAACTTGGAGGACATAGCAGCCACGACGGATTTTACGTGCACCAGCCACCATTAGTGTACACGGCAATAGATTTACAGCGACTGACAACGAAACAGAGAAGTTCAGATCATTGGCCCCCTGTCCTTGGCAACTGAGCCATCGCGCCCCGTATAGAAATACTCGCACAAGGACTTTGAGAATTTTGACTGGGCTAGAACTAATAACAAGGACTCTATGGAACAGGAATTAAGGGCTATAAGATTTATCATTTGACATCTTTTATATTCGATATTTTGTTGTTTAATGTAATTGTATTTGGCATTTTAGTGTATATTATTCAGTTCCTTTTAAGATATTTACATTTGAAAGTAATATATTTTGAGTTTTCCTACACATTTGTATGTTACTTTACAGCTTTTAGCACAGTATATTAGTGCGTTAGTCTATTTTGTTGTTATTTCCAAATTATTCATTATTAAGTACATTTGCTTTGATTTTCAATTTGGAAACAAGTTTTCCATTATACATCACTACAGTCATCTTGGAGTCAGGCAATTTTAGAAATTTAAATCATAAGTTATAGGACTAATATGTTCAGCCGACCCTACTTTGGAGAGCGGGGGAGGGGAAATTGTTATGATGTAAAAGTATTTTTCATTATTTAACTTAGTTAAAGGTATAGATTATCCTCATTCATTCATCAATAGCTCGACAGTCCTGGTTGGACCCTGGCTTTCTCAAGAAGACGGATCCAGTCCTTCCTTCTGTGCGCCACAGCTTTCCAGTCTCTGACGTTGATTGAGACAAAGTCACTTTGGAGGCAGTCCACCCACCTAAGTCTGGGTCTGCCTCTTCTTCTGACTCCTGTTGGCTTAGCCATAAAGGATATGGCTAAGCCAATCATGCGTTGGATTTTATGATACTTCAGAATATCCGGTTCTCTGAATAAGATTTCAGAGTTAGTTCTCCTTCTCCAAAGTCCATCATCACAGAAGCCACCAAAAACGGATCGGAGGATCTCCCTCTCAAAAATTTGGAGGGTTGTCTCATCAGCCTGGGACAAGGTCCACGTTTCAGATGCATACGTGAGGAATGTCCTGATTAAACTTTTGTATATCAACAACTTGGTGTTCCTTTTCATGTTGTCATATTTCAGAAATTTTCTTAGACCATAAAAGCATCTGTTGGCCGCAGTTATTCTCTTCCTTACTTCTAAGGACAAGATATTTTCGGAGTTGATTTAAGATCCAAGGTAGGTGAAGGTGTTCGCCTTTTCAAATTTGTATTCTCCAATCTCGATGTACATGGAGGTATCGGTGTGGGTAATAAATTGCAAATACTTAGTTTTACTCTGATTAATTGAGAGGTTCATTTTTTAGCCTCTCTTTCCAGATCCAGGAACGCTTGCTTGAGATCTTTAGGGTTTCTTGCTATGATATCAATATCATCAGCGTAAGCAAAAATTTGAACAGATTTAGAAAAAATAGTTCCTCTTGTTGTGTTGATTTTTGTTTCTCTTACTATTTTTTCAAGTGCAAGATTGAAAAGAAGGCATGCTGGCGCATCACCATGCCTAACTACGTTTTTATTTCAACAGGTTCGGATAGACTTCCTTCGATCTTGCCTCTCATTTTAGTGTCAATGATAGATTGGCCTATAAAGTATTAATTTTATTAATGGCCTTAAAGATTTCGTAATTTCTATACATATACCCTCTGGTGAACTCTAAAAATGCCCATTAGTTTTAGAAACAAGAACGAATACCATAGAAGACATTGCGCAGCTTATAATTCTGTTGAATTCATGACAATTCCGACCACAGGATGGGTCCACTCTGGGGATTGAGTTGAAAGCTTTCTTTTATTGCATTTTATATTTACTCTCTTCATGGAGACTAGTGAAAAACCTTGTATGTCCAAAACCTCTGTCCTCTGTCTCGTCGGAAAGACTTGTCTAATAAAAATAGTCTAATTATTCGAATGGTGGGAAATATATATATATATCTTTATATATTAAAGACAAAGTCTGTGTGTGTGTGACCGAGTTTTTGTCTGCTCGCGGCACGGCGCAAAGACGGCAGGTCGGACAGTCTTGAGATTCGACACGAAGATGCCTCCCGAGGTCTCATTATGCACCTCGAAGCCCTTTTTTCGATTTTTTAATTAGATTTTCCGTAATTAAATATTTAGTCGCGATTTGGAGCTCCCGAACGAGTAAAAGCTCCGTAAATCCTAACGTATCCGTCCAAGAATTATTTTTTTCGGACGAGCCTATACGGGAAAGATGACACTATACGGAAATCACAATTAAAATTGTCTGTCTTAATTTATCGATTAATTGTGATTTTTTTTTCGATCACCTGTACGCACCCGTTTTTCGGAAAAAAACGCGATTTTGGCCGCGACCCTTTTTTCCAAATTGTCGAATCGATACGTAAATGTTGTTACATTTTTACGAAATTTTTATCTCAGAGACCCTAGGCATCACAGTTTCGAAAGCCAGAACAAAAATTAATTTACAAATTGTAGTTATTTTTTAATAATTTATTTTATGATTCGAAAACTCTTCCGAGAAATCTCATTTTGGAATTTTCGTTCTTTATTTCCGGACGAAGGTAAAGCGGGGGAAAATAGGCGTGTCTTTTTCGACATCGAGCACGTGATGTGTTGGGGCGTTTGTTTTCTATGAGGGATTGGGTGGTTAAAGGAAATCGATTACTATTGTAGTGATAATCGATTAAAAAATCGCATTTAGTAATGCCGTAATTTTTTTGGCCAACACTTAGTTAATATCATATAATTTGTGGTGTGTTTGTGGAAAAAATCTATGGAGATTTCAAAGAATTTCAGCACAATAAACATCTTAATACGTTTTTCGTCTCGCTGACTGTTGTGGAAAGTTTTTAAGTAATCCTATGTCAAAAATTTTGCCAAAATGTGCCAGAAAGGATTAAATTGACATGGGTAAAATAATGTATCGTGGTGAGGAAAAGGATGACAGCGACGCCCATTAACAAAGGGTTAAGCCTACTAAAAAATTGGTAATTACATTACCCGAGCAACGCCGGGACGGGAAAGGCTAGTATATATATATATATATATATATATATATATATATATATATATATATATATATATATATATATATATATATATATATATATAGTGACACTTCTCTATCCGGCCACCCCTCAAAACGGCCACTTTTTTACGGAACTATGAGTGGCCACATCAGTTTCACTATATATATATATATACTGTCCTTTTCTCCTTGAAAAGGAGTTCTAAGAGCCCTGCATTGACATATATTAAAACGTCTCAGACATGGTGCAGCAACATCGCAGAATACAATGCGACTTTCGGAATTAATAGGAAAAGATTCCTTATCTTGTTTTTCTTTTTGTTCCCAGACATTTTCTAGTATTTCCTCGCGGTCGGGACTTGTTTCGATTTTCCGGGCACGTCCTCTTTCCGAATAATACCGCGATGTAAAAACCTTTTTCTCCCGACGCTGCGTTTTTCTTTAGAATTTATAGCAAGGGGGGCCATTGCTAGATGCTCACTCGCACGTAAAAACAATTCCAATCGTTTGACCTGTTTTTATTCTTTTAAATGGATTCTCCGGATCCCTTTTCTTCTTCTTCTGCAGCGTCTCCTGTTCTGGCACGGGAGGTTACTCCGATTGTGGAGGAGCAATTCGCCGTGAGGAAACCCGGCTGAAATATTCCTCTGGCGATAAGAATAGAAATTTGTGCCGGGGAGGGGGGGGTGAGACGTATACAAACGATTTTCTTCTGATTGTGGAATCTGTATTTGTGAAATAGAATACGATTAAAATATATATTTTTTGTTCTTGCTTACGACCACCTTGGCCAGTACAATCCACACTCACACACACACATTAGGGTGGGCCGAAAAAACTTTTTAAAATTTTTTTTTTATTTTCGGAAACGGCTAGTTAAAAAAAGCTGTTACACTTATAGATAAGAAAAACAGTAATAGAAAATTGTGAAAAAAAATATCTTCCGATGGCGCATTCACTTTGAAATATTGAAAAAAAATAAGAAAATAGATTTTTTTCAGCAATTTTTTGAAAAGCTCTGATATAATGCATTTTAAATGCAATAGTTCGCAATGTATAGTAAAGGGGTGTTAAAAGACAAGGAGATATTTTTATATGTATGTTTAAGACATTTATTGTACAAACAACACATTCAAAAGTACCATTTTTTAAAAAAATTAACGTATTTTCATAAAATTGATGCAAATACTGTTTTTACTGCACTTATTACTTTCGTCGCTCCAATTATTCCGCATTATTGATTGTTGAACTGAGACACATTGAAGGCAGCGTTTAAAGAAAATTGCAGCCTAACTGACCTTGACAACAGGGTGCTTCTTATGTAGCCATCACTAGCTTCAGTACCGCACACACTTTGGCTAGCCTCGGTGACAAGTTTGACGCAACGCTCAACAGCTTGGGTGTGACGTGGAGATCTATTGAAGACTGAAATGGTTTGCCAGTTCATTTCTTCTATTTCTTCGTCCGGTACATTCCTTAGCTAAGGTGGTGGAGTGACATTACAAACATTCCACTTAATCATGTCAACGTAATCGATCGCGTTGAAGTCAAGTGTTGGTACAATGCCTAGGCATTCTATATAATGCCGGACGTTTTTAGGCAAAGTATGAAATATGAGAATTATTACATACTTTCCCTAGGCATTGTATATAATACCTAGGCATTCTATAGAATGACATATGCTACGGAGGCTGTTCATACATTTTTTAGACGATGTATATTGTATTCACAAAACTAAATTACATAAAATTCTTGTGTTTTAAATGTTCTATTTGACATCCCTTATTCTGAACTATCTTTCGACACCGCAATTTCCAGGATAATAATGCCTTTTGAAGTGTCAGAAGAGGTATTCTATCACATTCCTCCTGAACAGCTTTCCAGAGTCCTGTAAGGGTTTCGGGACGACGTTTGGATAATGCAGATTTTAAAAGTCCGAAAGCACAAAAATCCATAGGTGATACATCCGGAGATTTAGTAGGGATATTAGTGAAGGGTATGGCCTTGATACCAGTTTTTTGTTCCATTTCTTTTAGGAAATTTACAGTGGATTTTGATGTGTGACTGCTAGCTTTGTCCTGATGGAGTCTCACAGATTGATGGCACTGCGGGTAAAGCGATGGTATTTCATTCCGAAAAATTGGCGATAAAATATGTTCCCGATAGTATTTGGAGTTAATCTTGACATTTTTTTCCACTCTCTTTATTTTTAACTTGCCATTCTAAGAAAAACCAGCAACAATCATGAATCCCTTAGAAAAACTTTCTTTCGACTCTTTAAACCATGTACTTAAATTTTTTTCTCCCCTTTTATGATAATAAATGGCTCTTTTTTTGTTGCAATCATTTAAATACACCCATGATTCATCTATTGTGACAATTGTTTTCCATTTTTCTTTGGATAAGTGTTTCTCATATAGAATTCTGCAGCGTGTCCTGCGTTCAGCGATATGATTTGGAAGAAGACGATGCACACTGCGTTTTTTCGCTTTCTTAAGATTTAAATCAACGTTTATCATTTTGTTTACAGTGGACACGAAGCATTTTAATGATTTCGCGACTGTCCTTTGACTATGGGGATTTTCTTTTAACATTAAACATTATATTTCATTTGCAATAGTTTTTTATTAAATAATTTTCTTTTAACATTAAACATTATATTTCATTTGCAATAGTCGAAGATGTCCGTTTTTTCCTTGGATACTTGTTTGGAATTTTTGTCCAACTTGAGGCTCCAATTTGACGTTTTTTTCCTTTCTTGTTGACGATATTACCTATCGACTCTTTAGATATCACAAAACCATTACTCTCACATCGTTTTTGGATAACGGAATATGCATATTTCTCTTCGGAAAGAGCATAAATGTAGCCTTCGAACCACTGCTTTGTTAAAAACGCCATTTTGAATAAAAACAAAACTTTCAAGCCGCAGATGATAATTTTAACTTTTAAAACCATAGTACAATTGCAATTATTTCTTTTGCAGCAAACGCTTTTTTATTACCGCTTACCAAAATCGTCTAAAAAATGTGCGAACAGCCTCTGTATTTAGGCAAAGTATGAAAAAAGGTACTGATATGGCTATTATATAAATGACGTGTATTCCTCAAAAATACAAATCTTATTCTGAAAAAATGAGAGTGCCATTTTTAAAAAAATTATTCAAAATACGTAAAGAAAAATGAAAGTTGTACAATACAAAATTTATGCCTGTCAAATTAAGGGAAACAAAATTTTCATATAAAAAATAAGAAATTAAAATTAACCTAGTTGTTGAAACATAGTAGGCTGGAATGACATTTTGAATTACATTTCATTCCATTTTTCACGGAAAGACATTTCATATTTTGGCACTTTGTTTTGTACATACATTTGAGGAATCCATGGCCGCTTCCACTAGACTGAGCAATTGCAACTGACCGGAGAGGAATTTCGTGGTCAGGAATATCTTCAATTCTAAGCAAGTTCCTAGGGCATAAAGTGAATTGTGATATCGCATATAGTTGTTTTAAAATTCCCTCAGAAGGTCCAAGTCGGTAGAAACCATCCTCTGTCACACTCATTACAACTGCCAATCACCCCAACCCTTGTCGACGTCAGGAATAGGAACTCGCACAGTAGTTCCCAAAGAAGCAGTGGGAAATTTTTTTTCCGAATTCAGTTTCCTTTTTTTGGCTTGTATTTCCAGATTTATTTTAGAAATTATTTTACTTTCAATAGCATTTTCAGTTTCGAAACAAAGGGTGCACAAAATATCCATTTCATCATCTTTAGTAGCATGGCCACAGAAGGTATGAAATTTTTGACAACACTTTTTGCATGCAAGTGCATCACTCGTTTCTTTTAAACACATACATCGGGTATCAGAATCGGAAATCTCTTCGGTAAGCATGTCTTCAACATGTTGGTTTAATCCACTATCGACTATAATATCGACCATGTTTTTTTAAACAGGATCTTTTTCTTGCATAATCTGATTAGCTTCACCTTTTCCCATTGTTTGTACGATTTCTATTACTTTTTCTAGCTGCTCCTCTGTTTTTGTCTTTTAAAACATATTCGGGTAGAAAAGACTTTGTAAGCCTTACTTTAGGTTTGCAGCCAAAGAGAGCTTCGTATGGTGTTCTTTTGATCCCAGAATAAGCTCTATTTTTCATAAATTGAACGAAACGTAGTCCTTCACTCCAGCGGTCAGATTTGTTGTCCTGTATCCAAGTACAGAGCATATTTTCGATATCTTTATTAGCTCTTTCGACACTACCCTGGCTTTGTGGCGAGGCCTCCCATGGACGATCTTCAGTGCTAGCCAAAACTCCTTCAAGCTGGTCACCACATTATTGGAAAATTACCTACCATTGTCAGACTGTAATATAGATGGCGCTCCAAGCAACGAAAATATATCCACTAGGTTGTAGGCTACTTCTTCAGCTCTCTTTGACGTTAGAGATTTGACAATCACAAATTTTGTGAGATGATCTTGGTACATCATTATAAATTTGTATTCTCTATCTGGCTGAAACTGAAAGTCAATAAGATCTACCTGATAACGGGAATTAAATTCGGAAAAAATCATAGGTTTCACAACAATGCCCTTTTTAATACCTTTCTGTTTTTTTTTCTGGCAAGGTTGCCTAAGGTGGATGTAGTTTAATATCATGACGTGTAAGATTTTTGTATTTGGTTGAAAGTTTTTCTAACACGTCCACCGTGTCCAATAGCCAAATGAGCTTCATGAAGTACGAGAAATAACTCAGAATATATATTTAGAGTCCGTGACGTAATACTGTATAGTACTGACGCCTTCTTTAAGAGGATAAATGAGTTTACTTTTGTTTTCCACAATCATCACATCATAGCGATTTAGCAACCAATAGTCCCTGGGTTCCTTCTTAGTAGCCATTTTGGCTTTTTGTACATCATTTATTAACTTCTGGTAAGTAGTTTTGGTTAAAAAAGAACTGTTTTTGCAGCATTAACTCGAATTTTGGATAGTTCATCGTCGAATCGTTGTTTCATGTCTATTGACCATGACTTCTTCTCCAACACTACAGCGTGCTCCTCCATTTTCATGCAGCACACTAAAAAATTAATTTTTTGCTGAACAAATTTAAGTAAAATTGCGTATTTTGACATTCCCGAAGAAACCGCAAAGTGCAACTGACAAATTTTGAGCCTGAGGCGCGCGTTAAAAGTCGAGTCCCTTGCCACGTGATATTCGAAACGAATCGGAGATGTATTTCATACTTTGCCGGTTTCTCATTTGGCATTCTATAGAATGCCTACGAAATGTGTGAAATATGAATCGTTTCATACATTTCCGGCTAGTTTTAGGCATTATATACAATGCCTAGGCATTCTATAGAATGCCGGATTTCATACTTTGCCGGTAACATATATAATTTAATTAGCATTGTGTCAGTTTAATTTAATCGATTTTAGTCAATTAAATTCATTAACGATCATTTTTAATTGATTTTATGATTTTTAGTACATCATTATTGAAAACACATTGCAACTGGTGAGTTATACGTTATGTAAACTCCAGTATTTTTCTTAACGGATCGGATATAGCGAACTACCGGATAAAGCGAACAAAACCTCTGATCCTTGAAGTTCTTTATAACTGGGTTCGACTATATATATATATATATATATATATATACATATATATATATATATATATATATATATATATATACATATATATATATATATATATATATATACATATATATATATATATATATATATATATATATATATATATATATATATATATATATATATATATACATATACATTACAGAAATATATTGTTGTAAATATGCCTATACATTTCTTAATATTCTTTTTAATTTATGTTTCCCTTTCATTTATGTTTATTTTGTGTTAATCTCCATTTGTTTACTTTTTGGGCTTTGGATTTCAATGTGGGAGCCTAATGCGATATTTTAGAGAATTTTGACGATCGTGGCGACAAATTAATTGTTCATGTTATCATTTATGTAGGAATTATGTCAAAGTTATGTTAAAAGTATTTTATGTAAACTTCTCTGTAGTCGCTAAACACTATTTGTTATATTTGTCATCTGTTTAAGTCTAAAAAGCAAATAATCCTGAGTCTCCGTCATATGGTGCTGGCCTTTATCGAGGAACGAGAAACGTAACAATATTTTTAAATGAAGGCCTTATTTGAAAAATGTTCCAACTCCACTTTTACAAAATGTGAGTTAGCTTCACTTTCATGTTCATACAAGTCAGTTCTATAAAGTAATCGGACAATTTTTCCAAATAAGAAATATATTACTCACCTTCAAATAAATTTATTTCCCTCAAAATAATCGCCAAAGGAGTCTATATAATTTTTCCAACAATTCTTCAAGTCATCAAAACATTGTTTATAGGAGTTAGAACTAACCGTTCGCAAAATACGCGTAAAATTGGATTTAATATCCTCGACGTTTTCAAATCTATGTCTTTTCATGGTTATCTTAAGCTTCGGAAATAAGGAAAAAATCATCAGGTGATAAGTCGGGAGAATATGGTGTGCGATTCATCACGGTAATTGAATGCTTAGATATTGTTGTACAGAAACTGCTGTATGGGGCCTAGCATAATCGTGTACACGAGACCATTGCCCAGAATCAAACAGTTAAATCCTAACTCACCTTATCCTGTTTCTTAATCGATAAAGTACCTCCTTGTAAAAATATTGATTAATGGTTTGATTTTCAGGAACAAATTCGTTGTGATTAAGTCCTTTGTAATAAAAAAATGTAATCAGCATCACCTTAGTCTTTGATTTTGACATCCGTGCTTTTTTTTGTATGAGAGAAGACGGTCCTTTCCTCTGTGCTTTTTGTCTTTTTGTTTCTGGGTCGTATTGTAGGCAACGGGTCTCATCTCATGCTGAAATACACTTTAAGAAATTGTTGTCCTGTTGCGCAAATCTTCACAGCAAGCTTTTCTGTCTTCTTTTTGCTGTTCTGTCAAAATGGGAGGCACAAACTTTTTTCATTTGCAGATTTTCAATTAAAATTAATCTACAGCTTTCTTTGCTTATCCCAAGCATATCTGAAAGATTAGTTGATACGCGTCTATCAACTTTAACCAAAGAACGAATTTTCTCCACATTTTCCTCATCCTTTGAAGTTGAAGGGCGCCCAAATGTCTTTGGTTCATTTTAGTGCTTTCTCGCCCACATTTGAAGCGGTTGTACCACTCATACACTTGTGTTCTAGATAACGATGCTTCACCATATACTGTTCGAATCATATCTAAAGTTTCGGTAGCAGATTTGCTTAATTATTAACAAAATTTAATGTTACAACGTTGTTCCACGCCGAAGCAATTTTTTTTTGTACAATGCCTTCTCAGTAAATGAAAATTACTACGGCGTTTTGATATGCAAACGACTAAATAACTAGTTTAAACAGGCTTTAAAAATAATTGAGATGTCTCTTTTTCTAGCCAAGCGATTATTCTTTCACTTTTTTATTTTATCGTTTGATCTTTTAATTTTTCCGGTTACTTTATGAACACAACTTGTATTTTAAAACTGGTACAACTCCAGCTTATTTTTGCTGCCAACAGAGGGCATTGCAAATCAGACTTCAGCAATCATTTCCCATCACTCATCTCAAAACGAGTGTTGTCTCAAAACAACATCTCAAAATGAGTGTTGTATGAGTGTTGGCTCTGTATCTTAAAATGAACAAAGATGGAGTTGGATCTATATTCAAATAAGGCCTTCAAATATAGGATTGAAACCAAATTAAAACTTTCAAAATTGAAGTTCTATAAGGGTCGGTTCAATTATATTTTATTGCAGACTGTATACGACACGAAGCAGAACTATTAGTGGGCAATAAATGAACGCTGTTTCAGGAAGAATTAATATTTTTGTCACCCAAAAGGAGATTAAAGAAAACTAGGAAAAAGAACTGAAAATGAATGAAAAAGAGGTATTCGATATAAAAGCTTATGATGGGTCTTTACTAGGCCTCGCAATGAGACTGCTATATATCGAGGATCTAAGTTTAAAAATCAATTAATAGATAGGAGATAATATTTGCTGAGTGAAGCCACATAAAATGAATGATGGTGAATGAATGCATGATGAGGAAACTGAAGACTCAAATCATCAAAAATGAGATTCGGTGTGCTAAAGGTCATCGAAACAACTCCTTCGGACACTGAACAGGAGATAGTCATAAAGGTTCGGACATACAACTAACGAGAGGCAACGAAGTGGTTTGCTAAATGTACGCATAGCAACGAACACCACCGAACGCTTTGGTTTGCATTTCCCAAGGTTCGCTGATTGGACACCACAGTTAAGGAAGTTGGTGATCCTTCCTCAGCCGTTGTTTGCTGTTTGTTACAGAGCCTAAAGTTCAGATTTGAACCTTTTTGATTTTTGCTTGGAAATTTCATTTCGTGTATTAAACTTAATCTGATTGTACAATTTCGGAAACTGGGATGCGCAGTACAGCACGGAGTACTCATGAAGTATGAAGTAGTCACCAGAACAATTCACTTCCCGAACACGAACGAACGGCTGTAGAAGCATTTGGTTTGTTAATGTGGGCAATCAATCGAATTTCAAACAGAAAACCGAATTTCTAAGTTGAAATTTAGCCTAATTTGTTCATTATCCTTCACACGCTGTACGTATACCCTCCTTAACGCCAGCTGACATTTAGATACTGAATTGACAACTGTACATAGCCTCAAATAAATGTTATATCGCTTTAAGACAACATTTTTGGTGAAGGAATCCTTATTGATTGATAATCTTTCGGGAGACCAGGCACATTTTTTGAGTAATGGTGAACGAACATCGTAATTTGACCTACTATATCGTTAAGCAGAATCATGAGAGATTATAACGAAATTGATGCTGTCAAGAGCCGAAATTGCATGCCTGTCTACAAAAAGGCAACCGATGAAATAAAGTAAAAGAAATTAATAACTATAAAAGCCATAAATATGAAACGGACGGATAAAATGATTTATCTAGACCGTGAAATAGTCTGTTGTTGTTGTTGTTGTTGCTTATGCCACTTGACCGACAGTAACATAAAGTTAAATACCGAAGGTTATGTTCGGTGAAGGTGTGGCTTCTTTTTTGACTGGCTCCACAAGGGTCGGAGTCCGGCTTGGCCATAGGACCAGTCTCGTAATTTTGAACCGAGTCAAGTGACGAGACCAGAACACTTGACCCTGCACCTCCAGAGGTAAATTTGGGAACTTCGAGGACATTGCAGCCACGACCTATTTTACGTTCCCCGGCCACCATTAGTAAAGACGGTGAGGAATTTGCAGCGCCGAGCATCGAACCAGGGACGTTTAGATCTCTGGCCCGCTGCTTTTGCCAACTAGGCCACCACGCCCCCATGAAACGGTCTACCACGTTTTATAGATCTCATTGAACAAAATAGCAAATAAAGTAATATTTAATTTTTAATTCAGTAAAGCAGAATCAAGATAACTGCGATGGGGATGGTCTAGAGACCACCGAAACAATTATTTCAAACATTGAACTGCATGAAGAAAATAACACCCGCGAACATCATAATGCTGATGAGACTATTGATCGTAGCGACAAAGTAGAGAGAAAATGTTCTAAAACCAAGCAGTGTGAACCAGCCTATTTGTGTCGATAAACTGATTTTTCAGATCAGAGGGACGATTTTCAACAGCGTTGTGCCAAATGCTCTCATCTGCATTACTGCTCTTAGGCAGTGAGAATTCTACATGAAATGTTGTTAATCTTCCATGGACATGAGGGAAATGACATGCAGTATATTATAAATGCTGCAAGAGGAAAGCGAACTTAAATAACTTTGGATAGGTAACTAGAAAAATAAACAATTTCTTTTAAACAATATATTATAAAGGATAAACAAGAGTAAAAAATCATTTTGAACAGTTCTCATTTAAAAAAAAAAAACTAATGTAAATTATTAATATAAAAACTTTTTCTTTTTACTGGACTGTCTGAATTTTGCTCGTCTGCTATTTCTGAAAAATTATTTTAGACACGTTTAACTGTGCGCTGGAGATTTAAGGAGGCATACCACTAGAAGAAGGTTTCAGCATGATGGAATATCACAGGAAAAGAGTAGCAAGTAAAACATGAAGCAAAACCGTTACGAAACAAGATTAAGATCATAAATTATCACATGACGCAATGCGGGATATATATATAATTTCTTTTATTTTTTATTGCTCCAATACTGAAAGACAAATGCCCTCGCATCCAAGTCTCGATCACCAAAATTTCTATTCTTTCTATTATTCTTACATAAAAGATAGCCATAAAGCTATAAAATATTTCATGAAACACAATGGACAAAAGACAAACGATCCGGAGGGATTAGAGATCCATTAGTCTACAGAAAAAGCAAGAAAAAAATGACAGGAAAGAAGCTAAACAGATGAAATTATTTTTGAATTTCACTCCGTCTCAAGCAATAACCCATCGAGATAAATTATGGAAAAATGTTTAATAACAGTAAAGAATTCGCTAATAATGACGGAGAGAAACCTCGCGTGCGGAAAAAAAAATACAGCCATTAAAGAAAAATGATTTGAATTCATAATTATCACGTTTTGCTTTTACTTGTTTCGCTTATAATGCTTCAAAAAAAAGGGAAGGCATCCAATAAAAAAAGTTTTTGGGTGAAAAATTGTTTAATTTCTGTAAATTTATTTCACTTTCAAATATTAAGTTTCTGTTTTACTCGTTGGCTGGATTTTTCAAACGTATTCGATTCTTCCCATCTATTTTTTGTAAGAACATAAAAAAATCAAAACTAGACATATCCAAAAGAGCTAAGCCGGATTTAAAATAAAAAACATTTTAATATAAGAATTAGAGTTTGATATTAAAAAAACACCTTATAAAAAGTGTTCCCGCATATTTTGACCAAAACAGAAAACACAAAAAAAAATTTCCGTAGAGAAATATTATTAGCTACCGACGTTTTAAAATTTGCAAATCTGGCTTCGCAATTATATATATAGCAGTTGCAAAGAAACGTATTGAAATTAATTAATTGAAGAATTAATTAATTTTGAAGAATGTATTGAAATTCTTCAAAAACTGAAAATTCTCCAACCATTGAAGAATGTATTATTTTTCTTAAAATTTTATTGGAGTCATTCTGTATCGTTCGAACGCAGTCAGTTATACCCATTCTCTACACAAAAAGGGAAGATTGGCTCCACAAACTTTCGTATTATTGATGTGGAAATCTCATGAAATATCAAACCGAACGCCGATTAAATTCGCAAAATTTGGCCCACTATGTTCGTTACACTTCGTTCGATATCTTACGTTGTATGTGCACCCACCCGACTCAGGAAATACGTTTCTCAACAGTTATTAATTAACGCCTAAAAAATACCACGAATAAAAATGTTTTCCATGTCTTGAATTTTGAAAACAACATTACTTCAAACCCCCAAAGATTTCTGAAAGACTGGGAAAATTCTTCTCTAATTCTAGTCGAGTTCAATGCAGGAGAATAAAAAGAAAATTTCAGAATTTTCTCCCGATTTTCAAAAACCGGATTGAACATTGCATAGCTTGAAAAAAATAAAAGGATCCTTTGTAATTTAGTTGTCGGTACAAAATATCCAATTTTAGAATAGACAATAATGTAATTTTGAATTCTTGTAAAATTTTATTAAAATAACTGTACGTCGGCATCTCTGCATAATTGCTTCATCTGCAAAAGTTTGAAATTGATATTATTGTATGGAAAACGAGCTGTTCGAGAGTGCCAACATTCATTAGAAAAGTAACATTAAATGAAAGTGTTACAATAGTAGTGTTTGAAAATTTAGAAAAAATAGTAACTAAGAATTAACAAATCACAGTAGGATTTCACCAAAGTGTAACAAAACGCATTATCATGTAATTGCAGTGGATATTATATACAATATGTTAGCATACTTTCTTTCGTAATAATGAATAATTACGAAAGTGCTATGGACTTTTAGGAAAGTGTAAATAAATAGTCTCTTAATGTTACTGCATATGGGTGGCCCTAATCAAAGTGAGACTCTTGTACTAGCGTTAATGTTAAAATTAATAGTCTCGCATTAGCCTCATTGCATATATATATATATATGCCATCCCACAGGTCCAGGATTCGACCCTGCGACTGGGTAAGATCGACTCAGCCTTTCATCCTCGGAGTGGGTCGATAAAATGAGGACCAAGCATGATTGGGAACTAAACTATGGGGTTCCACGTCAGGTTGACCACCTGACAGACACATATGCTGTATGGCACCCCAAGCACACGGTCAAGAAAGCGGAGATGGGTACCGCCGGCCCTGGAATATATATATTATATATATATATATAATATATATATATATAATATATATATAATATATATATATATATAATATATATATAATATATATATATATATATATATATATAATATATATATATATATATATATATATATAATATATATATATATATATAATATATATATATATATATATATATATATATATATAATATATATATATATATATATATATATATATATAATATATATATATATATATATATATATATATATATATATATATATATATATATAATATATATATATATATAAATATATATATATATATATATATATATATATATATATATATATATATATATATATATATATATATATATTCTGCCCCCATATTCCCTTAAAAAGGAGTTCTAAAAGCCCTGTATTGATATTCATTAAAACGTTTCAGACATGGGGTTGGAAAGTGTCAGTTTGCTGTTTGCGCGATCTTAAGCGAGATGACTACGCACAGTCGTGACAAGGAAGCCTCCAAACCAGCCGGTTATTCAATTTTTGACGGCAGAAGTAGTTAGGGGAGCTTAATTGGATAGTGCCATATGGAGGATGAGTATGGGCATGTCTGTCTATCACGGTATACAGTGTTCAGGTGGTTTAATGAATTTAGCAAAAGAGGCGGGAAAACGGGGGGCATGGTCAAGATTGCTTAGCCATCACAATGGAAACGATTGCTGCAGTGGACAATCTTGTGAGGGAAAGGAAGTGAAGGGACTCGAAACACCTTCATGAACGATTCATGAACGATTGCGATACAGCAATCCTTCTTCAAGCATCTTCATGAGCCAAACATGTTCACGGGACTCGGCGAATGGATACGTGCCACGGACAATTTCGTGTAGGGTATCCAAAATCTAATGAAAAACTGGGACACTTGCTTAACTCTTTGAGGGGCGCCGTTTGCAGAGTGCAAACGCCTAAATCTAGTTTTTTCCCCTTGCATTCAAGGTATTCTAGTTAAATGAGCAGAAAAAGGGTTATTACTGCCATCTGTTATCAGTTTGAAGAAGCAAAAACATTTTTCAACCTTTAATTGGAATTTTTTTCCAAGATTCTTTAGGTTAATAAAATCGGAAAAAAAACCTGCACAGTATAAACGATAAAGGTTGTTTTGCCTCTTAAAGGGTTAAGACAGCATGGCTGCTATGTGTATCCGATATGCATCATTTTTCTTCCTGTATGTTAAGGGAACTGGAACTTTCTTTACCTTTAAAAAACCGATCTTTCAATTTTTATTCTAAAAAATTGAAGATATTTTACAATTTCCAAAAATATATAGCATGCACAAGATTGAAGTTTTAATCCCTGGTAAATAAAGATAATATAATGTAAACAAACTGAGCCACGCCCTTTTTAAAGGGACAATGTTCGCAGAAACAACATAAACATAATTTATTATGCGCTTTAACGTTTGTATTTTACACTGTTTTCATATATGCCTGAATTTTAAGCAGGTGGCAGACAACTCAACTCTATCTTGTTTATATTCTAAGCTGCGTGAACTTTATTTGATCGCATGTCTTTTGCTACGTATGTCGGTTTGATCATCGAGCATTGCATGCGAATTTTTTTATTTTCTCATTCTTTATATTGTGTTTTTTATTTACCGTTTTCGTACATATCAAGATGTCTAGAAGTAAGCAATTTGGAAAGAGAAAGAGTCACCGTAATCAATTTTCACAAAATAATCGTGGGTAACTGTGAAAGGGAATATCGACGAACAAGTGTATCTAAAAAGGAAATTCATCTCAGTGATCAAGTTTCTATTAATGAAGAATGTTTTACGGGTAACTATTTTATTGAATTTAAATGTAGTGATATCATAATCGATGTGAATTTACTTAATGCATATCCCAATCAATAAACCATTACAGAAAAAAAAATCTCAATTCCTTTTGTGTTAACCTTAAAAAACAAAAATCAATTTTCAAAACACAACGCGTGCACAAATTTCAGTTTCCTTCATTTTATATGTATATTACAAGCATTTTATATGTTCATTTTAGTCGTATATTGCAAGCAACAGAGAAAATTAAAAAATAAGTAGAGTGGTTTCAAGTATATATATATATATATATATATATATATATATATATATATATATAACACTGTGCACATCACTATAATTTTCTTTCTTTAATAATGTTAAAAATACATTGTATATCGAGATAAGCATATTTCAGTCTCACACCAGTTCATGAGATTCTATTTAATTAACATAGTTTCATAATTCTTTTAAAAGGCTAATTAAACATTTTAATAGAATCGTTCTCCCTTACTCCATTGAAACTTCTAGGAAGGTAATTAAATATTACTTATCTTTTGTATTACGCACAATGAATCTCAGTGTTAAAAATACGCGTTATAAAAAATTCAAATACAGTAAAACTCTTGCTTATCCGCGTGTGGTTAATCAAGTTTGAAGATCATCTGTACAGAAAAAATCCAAACTCTTTATCCAAAGTAACACTTAATAAATTAAAAACCACACGCAAAATTCTACTGACATGCATATATGAAAAATAACATTATTAAATTAACAGTTTTCTATTTATTGGGAAGATTTTTATTGGAGAAAGAACGCCATAATATATTTTAACGTAGGATTACCTTCCTCCATAACGCTCCTCCGGAAAGCTATATTTCAGACACTAAAATCGTCCGTCGTCGCGTATTATAATTTTGGCAGCGCCACACCCAGTCTGTATCGCTTTGGCAAAAAGTAAGTAGTTAAACAAAAAATTATCAAAATGCGTCAAAATGTTGACACACACATATATATATATATATATATATATATATATATATATATATATATATATATATATATATATATATATATATATATATATATATATACGTGCATAACAAACTAAATAGACATAATTTTTTTTCTTCTTGCTAATGCGG
The DNA here is from genome assembly GCA_907164885.2 of Dolomedes plantarius. Lineage (NCBI taxonomy): Eukaryota > Metazoa > Arthropoda > Arachnida > Araneae > Dolomedidae > Dolomedes > Dolomedes plantarius. Next base: position 157,520,312 of record OU015500.1, read on the forward strand.
CAAACGATTGGACATTATCCAAAAAAATATTAAAATACAGTAAAAGATATTATGTTCCTCAAACTGTACTATATTAACTGAACTATATTCTTTAATATTTCCTATTACATTTAATTTGAATATTTTCTTCTACATTATTTTGTCTATAAAAATATCTCTTATAATTTTTTATAAATATATTATTTTGGTGTTTTTACATCAATTGTATACATTGATCATCGTGTTTATTATATACAGTGATTTCCGATTATAAGAATCACGTTTGTTATTACTGTTTTTGTTTCATAAATTTTATACAAAATAAGCGACGAGTAAAACGCTTACTGCAAATAAATAAACAACGTTATCAGTTACAAATACAGGCAAGCTGAATGCAGCAATGATTCCTCTTCTTCTCTGGGTATTTTTAAAAACATTGAGTCAACCAAGGGGGAAATTGACTGAGAGACTTGTGTAAATAAAGAAGAGGGTGTGGCATTTAAAGGGATAACAGATGTTTGTTAAATCAGCCGTAACTATATTTCTATATGCAGTATCAGTCTGAAATTTTGTCAGAATGTAGTCGACAGTATGTGGTATGTGATAAGACAAAAATCTGAAACGAAATTTCGATAGGGGTAGGGTCATGAGTCCCAAGAACTTAGTAGGAACAGTTAAGCATGCCGATAAAGGTATCCTTGTGTGGGGGTGCATGTCAGCATAAGGACTAGGAAATTTGGTATTTATTGATGGTATAATGAATCATGCTGTTTTTATAAATATTTTAAGAGACAATTTTAAATTATCAGCTCAAAATTTGGGTATTGGAAACAACTTTGTTTTTTTTATCAAGATAACGATCGTAAGCACACAGTTCTCAACGTTCGTATCTGGTGTCTCTATAATTGTCCACAAGTTTGAAAACACCACCTCAATCGCCAGATTTGAACACAATAGGACATATTTGGAGTGAACTGGAGGTTCGAGTGCGATAAACACGACATTCACACGAAAAGCGAACTAAAAACAATTATGATGGAAGAACGATGAACATTGATGCAAAAATTACAAAAGAACTAAAGCAATCTATTCCCAGACGTTTAAAAGCTGTTGTGGATGCTAAAGGTTGGTTGGTTGGTTGTTTTGGGTTTTATGGCGCTAGGTCCAGAGAGGACAAGCTGCGCCAAACACATGATGGAACCCGAAAAAGGCATATATGCAAGTTAACAATACACCAAGGTACATTAAAACGATTATAAAAAATTTGCAAAAGACAAAAGTTTTAATTATAGAAAAAATATGGTAAAAAAGCAACAACGATACAAGCAAAATTACATAAAGTCAGCATTTCAAGACCACACGAAAAAATTTTTTCACCCAGTAAAACACGATAAAAATATTTATAAAATGAAATCTTAATATAAAGATGGCACAAACGATGATAAGTAAAGGTTAATGATATAAAAAGGTGACAAAAATGATAATATAAAAAAAGGTGATAAAAAGATTTAATGGTTTGAACGGTAAAAATGATATTTATAGTTTTAAAAAAAATGACATTTCATGAGGTCAACGTAGAGAACTCACACGACAAGCGGGAGGAGTTACAGGCTCCGCAAAGACAACATCATTGTCCGAGTCCCCGGACACATCAAAATATACAGTATTGTCCGCGAGCCTGCGGACATACTGATTCCCTTTTAGAATGTAATTAGGGTCCCTAGCTTTCCTAGAAACTTCAGAGCTCTTTCTAGGCTTAGCGACTTTCTTACGATTAGGGTTAGGAGGTATGGGCAAATTTGCACTTACGTGATAGGAACACGACTGATTTGTGTCTGTAATATTTGGTGAAGCAGAAATTGTTGAGGATTGTCTGGCATTTATGGTTTTCGAATCGGAATCAGAAACTTTTTTACGGGTAGTAGAAAGCGGTGAGGACAGAATATTTTTATTTTTATTTCCTGAATTATTTTGGTTAGAGTTTTTAGCAGGTCTAATTTCTGTTTGTTGAACTGCTTTACGGATATTTTTTGGTAAGGTGGCTTCCTGACATGTATGTTGTTTTTTTTGTATTGCAGGGACAGGATCGGTTTGAATGCCTATTGATGTCATTTTTTAAGAGTCGCCGCTGTCGCATACGAGCGTCCTACTGTTGGAGTTCGGGATTCGACAATTCGACGTGCTTGAATATAAGACAATTTATTTGTGACCTTCAGCGTCTGTATTTCCTTCTCTGTTAACCACTTCATACAAGATCTTGAGTAGGCTGGATGGTCGCCATTACAGTTAATGCATTTGAAGTCTCCGGACCAGCTGTCGCTTTCGTGACCCACTTGCGCACAACGAGCACAGGTAAGAGAGCCACGGCAAGCCTCCTTAGAATGGCCGAATCGCTGGCATTTAAAACAGCGCAGCGGATTCGGTACATAGGGTCTCACGGGACAGCGCAGGTAGGCAGCCCTGAGATACGATGGAAGATTTGGACTGTCGAAGGTCAAGATCAGGTGCTTTGTAGGTAGCACCTTACCATCACGACGTATTATTATGCGGCGAACGTTTATAACATTTTGACTGCTTAAATTTTCCAGGATCTCAGGTTCAGGAACGTTGAGGAGTTCTGATTCTGAAATCACACCCCTCGAATAGTTCAGTGTTCTATGCGGTGTAACTGAAACAGGAAATTTACCGAAGGAAACGCATTTGGATAGATTGGCAGAGTGTTGCACCGTAGAAACCTCAATCATAAGATCCCCGGACCAGAGTTTACTGATTGCTGGTACATCTCCTACAATTGATTGCACAGTTTTTTGTATGAGAAATGGCGAAAGTGAAGTAAAAGTACTCCCAGAAAGTTTTAAAATGAAATATTTGGCAAATTTTACTGGCGTATACGTTTGTTGCTCCCTCGGAGACGAATGAGAGGAAGATTGATTTTCCAATGGTGATTTATCCCTCACCATGGGATTTAAAGAAAAAGTACCCCAGCGAACTATCTCTCCTTTCCTTTTTCCTCTCCTCTCTTCCTTACCTTTTTCTTTTTTTCTCCATCGGGCACCTCATCAGAAGCTGTTGCCTCTCTGTTGCTTCTAGCTATTATACAAGGGGGCTTCTATACAAGGGGGCTTAAAATTCAGTTCCCGGCCGCACCACCCACCATGGAGCCCAACAAGGGGATGCAGAATCCTGCACCAGTGCTAGCCGAGAACTATACGCTCACGAAGCGACCCTGAAGCAGACTCCACCCTTAGCGAGATGCCCAGTAATCGTAACGATTGATTGGTTCCTAGCCGAAGATAAAATCAACGACCAGCCGATTGATACAATAGGGAACCACTATGTACCTCCCGTTTACCTGAAGCGGGGGCCAAAGCAGTGTATTGGGATACCAAAACTGTCCCTCAACTGCCAGGATTCCCTTTTCCAGGGACACGGGTCTCCACGCACGGCAAACACGTGGGTGATATACACGTCATTAGAAGCTAGAAGCAACAGAGAGGCAACAGCTTCTAATGATGTGCCCGAGGGAGAAAAAAAGAAAAAGGAAAGGAAGAGAGGAGAGGAAAAAGAAAAGGAGAGATAGTTCGCTGGGGTACCTCGGGATTGCGACACCCGTGTTTACCTAAAGAAGGTAAACCCCCTGAGGGGGTGGATATCCTACTAAATATTAATTTAACAAAAAATTACATTATTTACTTATATGTAGATATTTTTTACAAGTGTACGATGACTTTTGTTTCTTTTGGATTATTGGTTTCTTAAAAATAAAGTTTTACTATGTTTTCAAAATATTTCATGTAGTTTTGTTAAGAATAGATTATAGATCTTATTATTAAATACCCATTCTGAAATATTCATTTTAATCAATGGATAGACCCCTATTTCATTGAAAATCGTAAGTGTACGAAAACTTTTGGGAGCCACTGTGTGTGTATATATATATATATATATATATATATATATATATATATATATATATAGATTGATTTAATTCCCAATATGTGGAAGTTGTACATTTTTGTACATTTGTACATTTTTGTCAAATTTGAAATTATATTAAATTATGTTATTTTATTAATCTGGGGTCAGATTCAGACTTACTCAACCTATCCAGTAGTGTTCATAAGTTTTATTACAAGGGTTACTACACCCCTAATCCTACATTCGTCTGCTCTATGACCGAAATGTTTTAATCAACGATATATATCCCTTTATAAGCGTCGATCTTCCACATCATACATACATTTTTTACAAAGGTGTGTAATGTTGTTTATCTAAAATACAAGTAAAAAATACGCTTCTTGAAAAAAATAATAAAACATCAGTGTGCGTGTGTTTTTGTTGTCGCCTCATGACAATAATGAATACAATTCTTCGAACGAATTTGAACAACAGCAATCTGGACAAAAAATTCGAACTCTCTCAGAACTAAACAGAATTTTTCTCATATTCTTTTAGATCATTTTATTACACCTAACTTTACACTTTTTTTCACAAAAAATTCCTTTATTTACCTCCGGAAATATCATATTCATACGCTCGAGTGAGAGTGAATAGCTTACAGTGTACAAAAAATAATTTAAATCTTTCAGTTCTCATGAATGATTAATGAGTTATTAATCTCTTGAATAATAGTTAATCTTGTTTGATTTTATTGTCGGGAAAACGAGAATTTTTCAGATCTCTCGTTTATTTTTCAGTGGATGCATTAACAAAATACTCATAATTAATCTCTGAAGAAGAGTGCAGCTTAATTATGATCTCAATTAAGTAGTTATCTCAATAAGTACGCACACATTTTTTTCACGTTATATATAACGTAAATTAGAATTAGATTTTTAGAAATTACATTTTTTGTTACTTTTTATACAATCTTAAAATTTCTTCGATAACTCTTTTCCTCGAATTTCTTTCTCATGCACAAAAATGAATAGATAGATAAAAAAGTGATACGCCAAGGGGAGTCGAGACACTGCCCTCTCGTGGGGGCAAATGGAGGGGCTCTCTCGTTATATATATATATATATATATATATATATATATATATATATATATATTGAAACGTCTCTATGGCGGTCAGTACTAGAAAAATAAGTAGCTGTTTCGAGAGGTTTCTTTAATACCACTGGGACTACTGAGTCTTCAGTCGGTCCTGAATAATATATGTATTTTAGAGGTGTGGTCGGCTAGAGAAGTTTGCAAATATATATATATATATATATATATATATATATATATATATATATATATATATATATATATATATATATATATATATATATATATATATATATATATATACATATATATATATATATACATACATATACATATTTATATATATACAGAGAGAGAGAGAGCGATCACTCAAATAATAAAAATGTTTACAGGTAATATTATCGCAAGGAAAAATAGTAAATACTTCTTCTGAAAACGCCCGACATTTTAACAAAGCAACATTATCCTCCTATGCACAGGTACCTAAAGGATAATTTATTTATTCCTATTTAACTAATCTTTTCAACGGCATAGTTTATGAATTAATCTTGATAGCTTTCTCTAAGAAATTCCCATATAAAGATTAACTGTGATAGTTTCATATTTGCAATAGGTTTATTTATTTCGGGGTGATTCTCTTTCTCTCTCTCCTTCCGATATCTTAACTGAATTATTGTGAAATCTTCTTCAGAGTTCATAATGCTAAAACTGTAATAACGATAACAGTTCTGTCTCTTATATTAATATTGCTTGGAAGGCTATATCTAATTTTCTTTCTTCTTAATTTCAAAACTATACGCAAATAAAAATTATAATAATATTTCTATTAGCATTATTAATTCTATCATAAAAATCAGTCTAGAATCCTTGGGTCTTTTTTTTTATAATGTTTTCCTTTTTTCTAGCTTTCTATTCTTTAATTCTTCTGTTGACAATTATTGTTTTGAAATAGGAACGCTCCTTTGGAGTCATTTTACATGCTGACAGTGAAAGCTTTTGATGATCGTGTAGGGGTTGTATTACAGTACAACTGAAGAATAAAAAAATGAATTTTCTTTTGGAATTCGAATTGAGCTTTATTTAAAGTTAATTGTAGAAATTTTTGAAGGCTTTTTCTTTTTCAGATCTTACAATTCTTGCCTTATTTTGATGGCATGCTAAAAATTGAAAAGTTAAAAATGGGAGTTTTCCAGGAAATTTAATTTTTATTAAAATGAACATCGGTGTCTTCAATCAAGGGGGGAACTTATTTTCTTTAACAAACAGTACATTTCTGGGATTTAGAGCTACCGAAACAAAACTGTTTTGTGAAAATGTATATATTTGATTTCATCTCAAATGCATCCATAGATAGCAATAAAATGGTCTAACATAAACCATATTCGCATGAAATATTTAGTTCCATACGGGTGAAGAACTTCTTTTTAACGTGATTTAAGCATTAAAATAAATTTCACCTCAAGTTTATCCAATAAATTGATTTTTTACCGCCTAAAAGATAGTAAAATCTAAATTTTTTATTTGCAATCAAATTAGTAATAAAAAAAATATTTCAGGTAATCTCTTCTAACGAAACTTCCGCGAGTTATTAACGCAGGATTATTTATCATTCCTTACCTCTTTTTTTTTACGCATTTTCGCACTTTTCTGTTTAACTGTTTACTGCTACTGAGTTTGGCGAGCTACCAAAATTATAACTCGCGACGAACACTGTTTTTTTTTCTTTCCGGAGGACCGTTATTGAGAAACGTAATACTATGTTAAAAAAGATAAAACCTCAGAAATTATTTTACTTACAGTAATCCATTTCTTTTCTCCTAAAATACTTTCAGTCAAGATTAACAACGGACTTTTTTTTTTACTTATTAGTTAAATACTAAAAATTCAAAACTATCACAAAGTAGATGCTTTACGAAGATATTTTATTTTTAAGACTTTTTAAGACAATTTTTTTTGTTTCTGAAACAGTACTTAAATATGTGATTAAAAATATATGTATGAGTGATAAAGCGCAATTTCTACTATAACTTTTAGAACTGAATTTAGACCTTCAGATATATGAAATTACCTTAAATCCTTAGACATATAATTTCAAAATACTTCAGAATTCACGATAATTGTATAAATTATTTCCTCCTATAATGTCGAGAGACTTCTATTAATGGGATCTTAATAGTTCCATTAACTTTTATGCTATGTTTACTCGTGATATAGTTATTTTACCCGTCTGAGGGATTATAAAATAGTTTCCTTTTATACTTAATATAATGCAACATTGGCAAAGCTTCAAAAGGTATCAAACTACCTCTAATACCCACTTTTCACTGAACAAAGATAGAACGAAGTACATGCGGTGGTTCGGCAGGCTTTTAAAGAAAATTCTTACGCTACTAAATTTCTAATACAAGACATTTCGTTGAGCATAATATTCACGACTTGATGGATAAAGATTAATTTCGCTTTAGAAGAAGAAAAAAAAGCTAAATGAGGAAATGTCCATTGAGACAGATTTTTTAATACTTCAACAACACTTAACTGATTGCCAGAAAAATAATCACACGATGATAAAGTTTCAGATTTTCGAAAAATATAGTTTGAACAACACCACACTTTGAAAGAAAAGACATGCGTCAATAGCCGCAAGCGATCAA